>CM031600.1:17426487-17436487 GCA_018398815.1 Conus ventricosus | reverse complement strand
TGGACATTTCTGAACTATTGACCCGGTGCCTGGTTTTATAGATAGCCAGCTTTTATCCTGAACATTTCTGAACTATTGATCCGGTTCCTGGTTTTATAGATAGCCAGCTGTTATCTTGGACATTTCTGAACTATTGATCCGGTTCCTGGTTTTATAGATAGCCAGCTTTTATCCTGGACATTTCTGAACTATTGATCCGGTTCCTGGTTGTATAGATAGCCAGCTTTTATCCTGGACATTTCTGAACTATTTGGTCCTTTTCCTGGTTGTATAGATAGCCAGCTTTAATCCTGGACATTTCTGAACTATTGATCCGTTCCTGGTTTTATAGATAGCCAGCTTTAATCCTGGAAATTTCTGAACTATTGATCCGGTTCCTGGTTGTGTAGATAGCCAGCTTTTATCCTGGACATTTCTGAACTATTGATCCGGTTCCTGGTTGTATAGATAGCCAGCTTTAATCCTGGACATTTCTGAACTATTGATCCGGTTCCTGGTTGTATAGATAGCCAGCTTTAATCCTGGACATTTCTGAACTATTGATCCGGTTCCTGGTTGTATAGATAGCCAGCTTTAATCCTGGACATTTCTGAACTATTGATCCGGTTCCTGGTTTTATAGCCAGCTTTTATCCTGGACATTTCTGAACTATTGATCCGGTTCCTGGTTTTATAGATAGCCAGCTTTTATCCTGGACATTTCTGAACTATTGATCCGGTTCCTGGTTGTATAGATAGCCAGCTTTTATCCTGGACATTTCTGAACTATTGATCCGGTTCCTGGTTGTATGGATAGCCAGCTTTTATCCTGGACATTTCTGAACTATTGATCCGGTTCCTGGTTGTATAGATAGCCAGCTTTAATCCTGGACATTTCTGAACTATTGATCCGGTTCCTGGTTTTATTGATAGCCAGCTTTAATCCTGGACATTTCTGAACTATTGATTCGGTTCCTGGTTTCCTTAGTATCCCGCTGTCATCAGTGACAACTCTGAACTATAGTTAACGTTGTTCCTGTTTTTATTGATAGCTTACTGTTATCCGGAACATCTTTGAATTATTGACGAAATTCCTGCTTTTACTGATATATAACTGTTATCAGGGAAACCTCTGAATTAGTGACGTAGTGCCTGGTTTGATTGCAGTCAGTTTCAGTCACAGACAGCTCTAAATTAATTACGTGGTTTCTGGTTTTATTGCAGTCATTTTTTAGTCGCAGACAACTCTGATTTATTTACTTAGTTCCTAGTTTTATTGCAGTCAGTTTTAGTCACATACAACTCTGAATTATTAATGAAGTTCCTGGTTTTATTGCAGTCAGTATTTATCAGGGACAACAGAATTATTGACGCAAGTCCTGGCTTTATTGCAGTCAGTCTTTATCAGGACAACAGAATTATTGACGCAGGTCCTGGCTTTATTGCAGTCAGTATTTATCAGGGACAACAGAATTATTGACGCAGGTCCTGGCTTTATTGCAGTCAGTATTTATCAGGGACAACAGAATTATTGACGCAGGTCCTGGCTTTATTGCAGTCATTTTTTTTATCACAGACATTTCTGAATCATTAACCTAGTTCCTGGTTTTCTTGAGAGCTAAGTGGTGTCATGGACAAATCTAAATTATTTTTTGTAGTTCCTGGATTTATTGCTGTCAGGTGTTATCAGAGTCAGCTCTGAAGTGTTAACGCAGTTCCTGGTTTCATTGCAAATCAGCGGCAGAAACAACTCTGAGTTACACGTAGATGTAGTTCCTAGTGTTACTGACAGTTGTTATCAGGGACAACGCTGAATCAGGAAGCAACGTTTCCGGCGCTGACGTCTCTCAACCTAACACAACACTAATATTGAATACAGCACTGATATCTCTCAGCCTACCACAGTACCGATATGTCTCAGCCTACCACAGCCCTGATATCTGCCAAACTACCACTGCTCCCAACCCACCACAGCCTTGATATCTCTTAACCTTCCACAACATTGATATTTCTCAACCTTCCACAACATTGATATTTCTCAGCCTACCACAGCGTTGATACCTCTCAGCCTCCCACAGCCCTGATACCTTTCAACCTACCCCAGTGCTGATATCTTTTAATCTCTCACAGCGCTGATATGTCTCAACCTACCACTGTGCTGATATCTCTCAACCTACCACAGTACTGATATCTCTCAACCTACCACTGTGCTGATATCTCTCAACCTACTACTGTGCTGATATCTCTCAACCTACCACTGTGCTGACATCTCTCAACCTACCACTGTGCTGATATCGCTCAACCTACCACTGTGCTGATATCTCTCAACCTACCACTGTGCTGATATCTCTCAACCTACCACTGTGCTGATATCTCTCAACCTACCACAGTACTGATATCTCTCAACCTACCACAGTACTGATATCTCTCAACCTACCACAGTACTGATATCTCTCAACCTACCACAGTACTGATATCTCTCAACCTATCACAACACTGATATCTCTCAACCGACTACAGCACTGATATCTTTCAACTTGTCACACCCATGGTATCTCTCAACCTACCACATCGCGTAGTATCTCTCAACCGACTACAGCACTGATATCTTTCAACTTGTCACACCCATGGTATCTCTCAACCTACCACATCGCGTAGTATCTCTCAACCGACTACAGCACGAATATCTTTCAACTTGTCACACCCATGGTATATCTCTCAACCTACGACAGCACTGATATCTCTCAACCTACACACCGCTGATATCTCTCAACCTTCCACAGTGCTGGAAATCTCTCAAACTACCACATCGCTGATATCTCTCAGCCTATCTCAAACTACCACATCGCTGATATCTCTCAACCTATCTCAAACTACCACATCGCTGATATCTCTCAGCCTATCTCAAACTACCACATCGCTGATATCTCTCAGCCTATCTCAAACTACCACATCGCTGATATCTCGCAACCTATCTCAAACTACCACATCGCTGATATCTCGCAACCTATCTCAAACTACCACATCGCTGATATCTCTCAAACTTCCACATCGCTGATATCTCTCAACCTATCTCAAACTGCCACATCGCTGATATCTCTCAAACTACCACATCGCTGATATCTCTCAACCTATCTCAAACTACCACACCGCTGATATCTCTCAAACTACCACATCACTGATATCTCTCAACCTATCTCAAACTACCACATCGCTGATATCTCTCAAACTACCACATCGCTAATATCTCTCAACCTATCTCAAACTACCACGTCGCTGATATCTCTCAAACTACCACATCGCTGATATCTCTCAACCTACCACATCGCTGATATCTCTCAACCTACCACAGCGCTGGTGTCTCTCAAACGTAACATCGCTAAAATCTTTCAACCTACCGCAGAGCTGATATCTCTCAACATACCACACAGCTGCTATCTCTTAACCTACAACAGCGATTACATCTCTCCATCTGCCACAGCGCTGAAAACTCCCAACTAAACACAGCCCTGGTATATCTCAACGCACCACAGAGCTGATATCGCTCAACCTATCTCAGACATAATATCTTCCAGCCAAACACAGCCCTGATATCTCTCAACCTATCTCAGCCATAATATCTTCCAGCCAAACACAGCCCTGATATCTCTCAACCTCTTTCAGCCATAATGTCTTCCAACCAAACACAGCCCTGATATCTCTCAACCTACCACACAGCATATAAATATCTCTCAGTCGGGCACAACCCTTGTATCTCTCGTGTCTACCACAGCCTTGATATCTCTCTAAATACCACAGCCCAGATATCTCTCTACCTACCACAGCCCTGATATTTCTCAACCTACCACAGCTCTGATATCTCTCAACCTACCACAGCCCAGATATTTCTGAACCTTTCACAGCCCTGATATTTCTCAACCTACCACAGCTTTGATATCTCTCTACCTGCCACAGCCCTAATATCTCTCTACCTACCACAGCCCTGATATCTCTCTACCTACCACAGCCCTGATATCTCTCGTGTCTACCACAGCCCTGATATCTCTCTGTCTACCACAGCCTTGATATCTCTCTACCTACCACAGCCCTGATACTCTCTACCTACCACAGCCCTGATATCTCTCTACCTACCACAGCCCTGATATATCTCTACCTACTACAGCCCTGATATCTCTCTACCTACCACAGCCCTGATATCTCTTTACTACCACAGCCCTGATATCTCTCTACCTACCACAGCCCTGATATCTCTCTACTTACCACAGCCCTGATATCTCTCTACCTACCACAGCCCTGATATTTCTCAACCTACCACAGCTCTGATATCTCTCAACCTACCACAGCCCAGATATTTCTGAACCTTTCACAGCCCTGATATTTCTCAACCTACCACAGCTTTGATATCTCTCTACCTGCCACAGCCCTAATATCTCTCTACCTACCACAGCCCTGATATCTCTCTACCTACCACAGCCCTGATATCTCTCGTGTCTACCACAGCCCTGATATCTCTCTGTCTACCACAGCCTTGATATCTCTCTACCTACCACAGCCCTGATATCTCTACCTACCACAGCCCTGATATCTCTCTACCTACCACAGCCCTGATATATCTCTACCTACTACAGCCCTGATATCTCTCTACCTACCACAGCCCTGATATCTCTTTACTACCACAGCCCTGATATCTCTCTACCTACCACAGCCCTGATATCTCTCTACTTACCACAGCCCTGATATCTCTCTACTTACCACAGCCGTGATATCTCTCTGCCTACCACAGCCCTGATATCTCTCTACTTACCACAGCCCTGATATCTCTCTACTTACCACAGCCCTGATATCTCTCTACTTACCACAGCCCTGATATCTCTCTACTTACCACAGCCCTGATATCTCTCTACTTACCACAGCCCTGATATCTCTCTACCTACCACAGCCCTGATATCTCTTCCTACCACAGCCCTGATATCTCTACCTACCACAGCCCGGATATCTCTCTGCCTACCACGCAGCTGATATCTCTCTACCTACCACAGCCCTGATATCTCTACCTACCACAGCCCGATATCTCTCTGCCTACCACAGCCCTGATATCTCTACCTACCACAGCCCGGATATCTCTACCTACCACAGCCCGGATATCTTTCTGCCTACCACAGCCCTGATATCTCTACCTACCACAGCCCTGATATCTCTCTACCTACCACAGCCCTGATATCTCTACCTACCACAGCCCGGATAACTCTACCTACCACAGCCCGGATATCTCTCTGCCTACTACAGCCCGGATATCTCTCTACCTACCACAGCCCTGATATATCTCTGCCTACCACAGCCCTGATAATCTCTACTTACCACAGCCCTGATATCTCTACTTACCACAGCCCTGATATCTCAGTCTACCACAGCCCTGATATCATTCTACCTACCACAGCCCTGATATCATTCTACCTACCACAGCCCTGATATCTCTCTACTTACCACAGCCCTGATATCTCTTTACCTACCACAGCCCTGATATCTCTCTACTTACCACAGCCCTGATATCTCTCTACTTACCACAGCCCTGATATCTCTACTTACCACAGCCCTGATATCTCAGTCTACCACAGCCCTGATATCACTCTACCTACCACGCAGCTGATATCACTCTACCTACCACAGCCCGGATATCTCAGTCTACCACATCCCTGATATCTCTCTACCTACCACAGCCCTGATATCTCTCTACCTACCACAGCCCTGATATCTCTCTACCTACCACAGCCCTGATATCTCTCTACCTTCCACGCAGTTGATATCTCTCAGTCTGCCACAGCCCTTGAATCTCTCGTGTCTACCACAGCCCTGATATCTCTCTACCTACCATAGCCCTGATATCTCTCTACCTACCATAGCCCTGATATCTCTCTACGTACCAAAGCCTGATATCTCTCTACCTATCACAGTCCTGATATCTCTACCTACCACAGCCCTGATATCTCTCTACCTACCACATCCCTGATATCTCTCTACCTATCACAGTCCTGATATCTCTACCTACCACATCCCTGATATCTCTCTACCTACCACACAGCTGATATCTCTCTACCTACCACACAGCTGATATCTCTCAGTCTGCCCCAGCCCTTGAATCTCTCGTGTCTACCACAACCCTGATATCTCTCTGCCTACCACGGCCCTGATAATTATCTCTCTACCTACCACAGCCCTGATATCTCTCTCTCTCTCTCTCTCTCTCTCTCTCTCTCTCTCCTCTCTCTCTCTCTCTCTCTCTCTCTCTCTCTCTCTACCTACCCCAGCGCTGCCTCAGGTCAAAACAGATAATTAACAGCACGGTAGTAAGCCACCAATCGATAGTTGGTGCAATTCCCCGAAAGGCTGAATGAGGAGGATAGGGGGAGGGTGGTGGTGGTGGTGGTGGTGGTGGTGGTGGTGGTGGAGGAGGATGATGGGGGTTATGCACGCTTGTGGCAGGAAGCGTGCAGGTCTGTTATTGAGCGCCACCTATCGTGTGACTCCATGGCAGAGGAGTGGGCACTGGCAGGCGGGGGAAAGATGGGAGAGCTAACTAGATGTTTACCATCCGTTCCTTTGTAACAAACAACTACGGTGCTGTGAATCGTTACCCTGAGAGAATAGCTAGCGCGCGTTACGGAACAGGATTGTCATCAGAGGTAGAGAATAGAATGAAGCAAGACTGGCGTGAACCGAGTTGGCAACATTGTTAAGATGATAAAGATAGACTGCTTAGTAGTGAAAATGAATACATGAAAAGGGATGTAGGAAAGACAGACAATGCAGACAAGAAAAGAGAAAATGACGCAGTCATGAAGTGAATGACTGTTGTTCAATTAGAACAATTTGTCCTGATATACTTTCATTCAGTACGGTGAATGACTGTTGTTCAATTAGAACAATTTGTCCTGATATACTTTCATTCAGTACGGATTCTTGGAAGAATGTTATTAGAGTTCACAATTCCAAAAATTATCGTGACTGTGATTCACCTTAAAAGTCCAAGAAATTTTGGCGATTACAGTTAACCGCATAAGTTACAGAATGATGGTGGTGGTTATTGTTATCAGAATTCACAGTGACAATTCACGGCAGGTGTGATGATTTTAATTTCAATCAGAATTCGCGACAATTGTGGTGATTATATTTGTCATAAAAATTCATACAAGCTGTGATTATGATTTTAATTTCAATCAGAATTCGCGACAGTTGTGGTGATTATATTGTCATAAAAATTCATACAAGCTGTGATTGATAGTTGACATAGAATCTAGAGCAATTCTGGCAGTTACGATTTACATTAGATTAGTCAGCGATGGAGTTGTTAGAATTCACAGCAATTGTGTGTTTATTTTATTTTATTTTATTTTATTTTATTTTATTTTATTTTTAGTTACAGCTATTGTTGTGATGAGAATCGCGATCAGAAGTGTTGAAAAGTGTGGGTTTTTTTTTTTATATGTCGCAAGTAAGCAGCAACGTTTGTGGTAATGATTATCACAGAAGTCACAGAAATTTTGGTGGTTAGAATTGTTATCAAAAGTGACATCGGAAGTGACACAGATTATGGTGAATAATGTTGTCGTCAGAAGTCACAGCAGTCGTTGTGATCATAACTGTCACCGGAAGTCACAGCAGTCGTTGTGATCATGGCTGTCACCGGAAGTCACAGCAGTCGTTGTGATCATGGCTGTCACCGGAAGTCACAGCTGTCGTTGTGATCATAACTGTCACCAGAAGTCACAGCAGTCGTGATCATAACTGTCACCAGAAGTCACAGCAGTCGTTGTTATCATAACTGTCACCAGAAGTCACAGCAGTCGTTGTGATCATAACTGTCACCGGAAGTCACAGCAGTCGTTGTGATCATAACTGTCACCAGAAGTCACAGCAGTCGTTGTGATCATAACTGTCACCGGAAGTCACAGCAGTTCGTTGTGATCATAAACTGTCACCAGAAGTCACAGCAGTCGTTGTGATCATAACTGTCACCAGAAGTCACAGCAGTCGTTGTGATCATAATTGTCACCAGAAGTCACAGCAGTCGTTGTGATCATAACTGTCACTAGAAGTCACAGCAGTCGTTGTGATCATAATTATTACCAGAAGTGACAGCAGTCGTTGTGATCATAATTGTCACCAGAAGTCACAGCAGTCGTTGTGATCATAACTGTCACCGGAAGTCACAGCAGTCGTTGTGATCATAATTGTCACCAGAAGTCACAGCAATCCTTGTGATCATAATTGTTGTAGGAGCTACAGCAATCCTTGTGATCATAATTGTCATAGAAGTTACTGCAGTCATTGTGATCATAATTGTTGTAGTAGTCACAGCAGTGATGGTAATCATAATTGTCATCAGAAGTGGCGAACACTGTGCTGACGATGATTGTCCCACAAATCACGGAGATGTGGCGATTCTGCCCGTTATCAGGAGTCACAAGCAGTACTGAAGGTACTACGCTTTCAACTGTCGTGGGTCAACAGTTCTGTCCATAGCTGGGTTCCGTCTTCAGACTCCCTCAGTGGCGGGGCTTCTATGCCTCCCATGCCGCCCCGGCCCCATACTCCGCCACACCCAGGCTTGACATGTCGTACCCCCTTTAACCTGCAGTCCACAAGGAGTAGTCAGTTGAGACAGTCGTAAGACAACGCACCAGAGAAGACACTGCACTGCAGACTATTCACAACGGAAATCTCTCTCCCTCCCATTCCCCCTCCCCCCCCCTCTCTCTCTCTCTCTCTCCCTCCCTCTCTCTCTCTCTCTCTCTCTCTCTCTCTCTCTCTCTCTCTCTCTCTCTCCTCCCTCTCTCTCTCTCTCTCTCTCTCTCTCTCTCTCTCTCTCTCTCTCTCTCTCTCTCTCTCTCTCTCTCAGTGATACTTCTTGTCTCGCTGCAGGGCTTTCCTCGTGTCTTCCATGTAGTCTTCTGTTTTTTTACTAATAAG
The DNA here is from genome assembly GCA_018398815.1 of Conus ventricosus. Classification (NCBI taxonomy): domain Eukaryota; kingdom Metazoa; phylum Mollusca; class Gastropoda; order Neogastropoda; family Conidae; genus Conus; species Conus ventricosus. The sequence continues at coordinate 17,427,542 of CM031600.1, read as the reverse complement.
GATAGGCTTCTAGGGAACAGGCCGGTTCACGAGACGAGCTGTACTCCATTTTACTACAGCATCTCTCTCTCTCTCTCTCTCTCTCTCTCTCCTCTCTCTGTGCTTTTTTTCTTGTTCCTCCCTTCCCTTCTGTCCTCGTTGGCACACTTCTGGTGTCATGCTTGAATACTTGTTTTCGTCTTTCTTTTCAAGGATGGTTTCAGGGAGACGTCCGGGCCTTTCTCTCTCTCTTCCTCTTTTTGTTGTTGTTGTTGTTGTTGTTTGATCTTTTTGTCACATACAGAAAGAAAGTGTCACTACACCAAACATAGGACATACATAAACCCTGACGCTCTGTGTCAAACGCCAAAACATTAAAGTCAGTAAGAAAATGTCCGTTAGTGGCAATACAATATATAGACTTGCGTGATGAGTCAGAGTTGTAGCGCAAAAAAAAAAAGTAAGGAAAAAGAGAAGGATAGAGACCCCACAAAAACACACACACACACACACACACACACACACACACACACACACACACACACACACACACACACACACACACACACACACACACTTACGCTACAGAGTTGACGTTGCCAAGTCACTTTTGTGATGTTCTGTTCAGCCCGTTCTGCCAGTTCTGACGCAACATACGCTGGTGCCACACACCACAGTCGAGTATAATTCGTTTTTAGTGAAAGCGTGCGAGCGTGTTGCTGGCTCTCTTCCTACTTTCATACTCAAGTACAGTACACCACTATGATAGAACTACTGGGCTTAGGCCAGTATAGTTCATTGATTGATATGGTATGCAAACATTTCTGTAAAAAAAAAATTCCGTAAATTTTGTAAATAACTGCTTTTAACTCAAGTTTTACCTTTCCTGGACAAATAGGTGGTGAACAGTATAGACGGGCAGTATGGTAATGATGCAAAAATGAAGTGACCAAGTGAGATAACCGTGTATGTCCTTTTTTTATGAATGAAAAATGTCGACTCCCTCGAAGCAGACAAAAGCGGTGCCTTTTTATGATAGGCGTTGCATCTAATGAAGTACAGTATTTATCGTTGTA
>CM031600.1:17386487-17416487 GCA_018398815.1 Conus ventricosus | reverse complement strand
TGTACAGGCTTCAGCAAACAGATCTCCATCGCTAGCTCGTACAGGCTATCAGCAGATCTCCATCGCTACTCTGTACAGGCTATCAGCAAACAGATCTCCATCGCTAGCCTGTACAGGCTATCACAAACAGATCTCCATCGCTGCTTTGTTAAGGCTATCAGCAAACAGATCTCCATCGCTAGCTTTGTTAGGCTTTTAAGAAAAAGGGACTGTTCCGTTAGCTTTTTAAGGCTGTCAACTAAAATGATCTGCCCTAGGATCATCAACAAAAAGATATGCCTTGCTAGCTTGGGAGAGGCTATCAGTAAAAAAAAGAATTGCCTGGCCAGCTTTTATAAGGCATCAACAGAAAGGTCTGCTTATAGCATTCAGCAAAAAGATCTGCCTTGATATCTTTGTGAAGGTTATAAAAACAGAAAAAAACCGCACACCATCACACACCACACACACACGCACGCACGCACGCACGCGCAAACACACACTCACACACAAAGCACACACGCACGCACGCACGCACACACAATCCCCACACACACACACACACACACCACACAAAAACGAAGAAGAAAGATTGCACGGCTAACTTTGTTTTAGGCTATCGACTGAAAGATCTGCCTTCCAAGCTTTTTTAAGGCTGTCAACAGAAAAGATCTGTCAAGGGACATCATCAAAAAGATCTTTTATGGGATGGACCCAGAGTGGGTTTTCTGTTACAATCATAGAGTGACTCTTTTCACTTGGGACTGTTGAAGCTCAGGAACGGCTGAGTTGTAATCTGCGTCAAGCGTATGCACCTAACACATGTATATATGCTCCGAATAAACAGCCAAATTAGAAATAGGGTCAAACATGAAATGATGTAAGAACAGCACAAAACTTTACTTATGTATACGAAATTAAAGCATACGAAACATTTATAAATTAATTTTAAATAAATGTTACGAACCGCCAGAGAAACATGGACAAACAAGTCACCAACAAAACACGACGTGTTTCGACCTCTAGGTCTTCTTCAGGCAAGACACAAACAAATAGGACAATGAAAATGAACGAATTTGTCACTTAGCTTTGATCTCTTCAGCGCAAGGGAGGGAGCCGTTGAATTAATTTATAAATCAAACAAAGTGAGACATCGCTTAGGCGGACCTGTTCTTATCACCAAGAGCTGGCATGAAAAAATGTCATCGATCTGAGCTGGAGTCCAGTTAGTGCATGCACGAGGACTGGGCTGGTTTTTAGAGTTGCCCAGTGGGAGACGTTGAAAGATATCTCTCCCGTTTGTTGACGCCACCACTTGATGTAGGCGTGCTGGTTGGTCAACAGTCCGCTTGGTCACGTGTCAGCATGGATTCCCGTCCCTGTACTGGGCCAGAGGGTTGTGGACGCACTATGGCCCCGTTGACTGTGGAGGTTACGGAACTGGGTTTGTAGGTGAGGATTCCGGCGTGAAAATGATAACACTTTCCCTCGGAACACTTGGGGAAATAGTGAGGGTTCAGCTGGCGTAATGAGACGAACGTGAATATATCGCCTTCGGTTTTTGTCTCCAGTTTCGTTTCTTCACTTAGGTGTTGATTTTAACAAATGATATGAGACAGTGACGGTAATTAATTGAAAGGAGATAACTCTTCAAAGTAGTCAGATACTCAGGTGATATAATTAACCATTTGAATGCAATTCAAACAAACGTAAGTATTATAGCAGTCACCTGCTGCAAAAAGTATTACTGCAAACCATTTAGACAACCGACATTATCCATTAATCATCTGGACAGTTTTCACCCAGCACTGGCGTAAAGTTATCATGGTAAAGCGTTGAATATGAAATGCAAACAGTGCATAGTCTCAAGACTTATAAACAAGATTCCACTTTCTTTTCTTGAGGGTCAGTCAGTAACATACAACAACTGTTTCCTTGTCTTATAAGCTAGTCACAAAAAGTTAAGGGCCAGACAGAAAAACTCTCACCAAAATAAAACGACATAACGCACAGGAAAACAGCTTATACCGTATTTTATTTCATGTCTTTAGCTTTCATGTCAATGCCATTGCAATTGTGTCAATTCAATTTTTCTGGACAAAATCAAGGATCAAACATCATAACCCCTCTTTTTGAAAATCTCAAAATTGACAATTCACAAGAAAGTTTATTGAAAAGCTTCAGTAGTGCGTATGTCCGCCATTTGCACCCACACATTCCACGCATCTAGGCCTCATGGACTGGATCAGAGTCACAAGGGTCTGTTGAGGCATGGCGTTCCACTCCTGCAGCAGAAATTGGAACAGTTGGTGGAGGTCAAACAGGAGGAGGGTGGTTGTCGTGGACGCGGCGTTCCAGATGGTCCCAAAAGTTCTCATAGGGTTCAAATCAGGCGAACGCGATGGCCAGTCCAGTCGTGGAACCTGCTGCTGCCTTAGGTAGTCGTTCACCACACGGGCGCGGTGTGGAGTGGCGTTGTCGTCCATGAGGGTGGCACCGGGTCCCATGGCTTGCAGAGTGGGGATAATCAACAGCCTCACGATTTCATCTCTGTACCTTACGCCAGTAAGTCTGCCTGGCACAAGGTGAAGGGGTGTCCTGCTATGAAGGTGGATGCCTCCCCATACCATCAGGGAGCCGCCTCCATAGCGATCGTGCTCACGAACACAGCCATCAGCAAGCCTCTCCCCTGGACGACGCCAGACGCGTACCCGGCCATCTTTTCGGGACAGGGAGAATCTTGACTCATCGGTGAAGAGGATGGTGCTCCATTGCTGCCTCGTCCATCGCTGATGACGTCGACACCACCTCCTTCTGGCCTGTCGATGGTGCTGTGTTAGTGGGAGACGGACGGCGGGCCTTCTTGAGCGGAGGTTGAAACTGTGAAGGCGACCTCGGACGGTCTGGCGACTTACGTTGATGTTAGTCGTTCTTCTCAGCTCCTGTCTCAGAGTGGTTGCATTGATGGTTCTGCTGCGGACTGCTGTCAGCATCAAGTAGCGATCGTCTTGCCCGTTGGTGATTCTTGGCCGCCCTGGGCGTGGTCGTTCCTCGGCTCTTCCAGTGTCTTGGTATCGCTGGTGAAGGCGTTGAATGACTGAGTGGCTCACTCCCAGACGTCTTGCCACCTCTCTTCCAGAAATGCCATCTTGGAGCCATCCCAGAGCCCGGCCGCGATCTAGTGTTGACAGTTTTCGTCTTGGAGGCATGGTTATTGCAGCCCCGATTAGCGGTCATTTTATACCCACCGCAGGCAAATTGTCATTGAAAAGTGTTCAACATAGGCAGGCCTTGCACGTGCACTGTGCCGATTTCTCAATTCAAAACTGCTGTGTAATCTGCGCCTGGCCAAACTTCATGCATTATTCACGGATTTTTGGTGTTTGGCTGAGCGCATATTCTCGACCCGAAAAATGCGTCGTCTGAAAGATTATTTCGGTCATACAGTGTGGTGTGTGAGCTGTCAGAATAGCTCAGAATGAAACGCGCTGCGCTTTGTTTTAGGAGCATTCAGACCCATTACTTAGAGTACCCCAAAATCTAAGGCGGGGCCCTTAACTTTTTGTGACTAGCTTAGCTTATAGTGAGTCCATGTGGTGCTGGGCCAGAAATGTCCTTTCAGAGACTTAAGCCACACATTATGTGTCTGATGTGTCAGACTGAAGCCACACATTATGTGCCTGATGTGTCAGAGACTGAAGCCAAACATTATGTGTCTGATGTTTCAGAGACTTAAGCCACACATTATGTGTCTGATGTTTCAGACTGAAGCCACACATTATGTGCCTGATGTGTCAGAGACTTAAGCCACACATTATGTGTCTGATGTTTCAGAGACTTAAGCCACACATTATGTGTCTGATGTTTCAGACTTAAGCCACACATTATGTGTCTGATGTTTCAGACTTAAGCCACACATTATGTGTCTGATGTTTCAGAGACTTAAGCCACACATTATGTGCCTGATGTTTCAGACTGAAGCCACACATTATGTGTCTGATGTTTCAGAGACTAAAGCCACACATTATGTGCCTGATGTTTCAGACTTAAGCCGCACATTATGTGTCTGATGTTTCAGAGACTGAAGCCACACATTATGTGTCCGATGTTTCAGACTGAAGCCACACATTATGTGTCTGATGTTTCAGAGACTTAAGCCACACATTATGTGCCTGATGTTTCAAAGACTGAATCCACACATTATGTGTCTGATGTTTCAGACTGAAGCCACACATTATGTGCCTGATGTTTCAGACTTAAGCCAAGCCACACATTATGTGTCTGATGTTTCAGACTTAAGCCACACATTATGTGTCACTGTATAAGACAGTAGACAGGGATATATGTATTAATATATCCCCCGTTATAACCCACCCCTTTCCCCCTTTTATTAAGTATGAACGCCACACAACAAACACACACAAAAGAAAATACAGTGCACAAACAGAAGGCTTTATTTGCATTCACACACGCACTCTCACCCACAGAATGGCAGAATGAAACACCAATACCTTTATATATCCGACACAGGCAGTTTTCCCCACACATACACACACAAAAAAAACAAACAAACCCCAAAAGAATCCAACAATACTATCAATACTCGACCATCAACGCATGGCCCCTTATGCATACCCGTGCACGCATGTGCTGCACGTTTACATATAACAACCCTTCCCTCAGGAGGCACAAATACACACCTCAGCCCACCAAGGCTAATACCCGAAGGAACAAGGGTGACTCATCACATCCCCTGGTAACCCCAGGCTGAAATACCAAACAAGGTTGATACCTCATAAACCTGAGATGCCCACGCGATGTCTCTTTTCCAAAATGTATTCTTTCTGCTAATTTTATATGCCGGTGTCAAACCACCCGGACACAAAAGCTTAACCCCCAAATGTTCAACACCAATTGTTCAAGTAACCCGCACCCACTGTTGTACTTTCAATACTTCATCCGAAGTCCCTGGCGGGTACTTGACACAGGCAAAAACAAAACTTCTTCAAAAAAAAACAACAAAACCACACACACAAAAAAACAACAAACGGCAACACAGCGTTTCCCAATATGGTTATGAAACCGTCGGTCTGCTTGACGGCGCTCTCACTAATGCACCGCCAAAACACAAAACCTTCACTGAAGCGCTTGATAGAGAGGAACGTTGTGACACGAAGAACGCAGTTCCCTCCCTACCGGCACCAACCACCCCCGCGATCACACCTGATGGAATACTGCGGTGGGCCCTCAAGACGCTTGCCACCCTGAAGAGACAGTTGAAGAGACAGTTGCCACACCCTCGGACTGTGGAAGAGGGATGACGTCCCGACCGGAACGCATCCTGCCGGCTCCGGGTGCGTCCCCACTCCGGCAGAGAAGTGGCAGGGATGACAGTGGGATGGCGGTGCCAACTCCCACCACCTGAGAGGCCGACCCTCACGGATTTGCCGTGTAGGGGAGGTATACAAAACTCGCCGGAACCCTGTGCAAAAGGAAATGTCTTACCACAGAAGAATACAGTTATACTTATTTGTTGCTTCACTAAGTAAATGATTCTCAGTGTTTACATGTCACAACCCAAAGTGCGACAGCTAATTGGAATTTTAAATCATGACTTATACAACCACCACCTTGACATCAAAATTCTCTCACACCAGAAATGTTCCATTACACATGTAAACCAATTTCATTGACTTTCCACTTCCATCAAACAGCCACAACATAAATTATAACCATTCCTTCATAAAAGTGATTACACTATCTGAATTACATGCCCACGACTTCATTTCCCATCGAGTCTCCAAGACAATGATTCAATAAGATTATAAATCATATTCACTGCAACGAACAAACGAACAATCCGACCGTTAGTGACGACAGTACCGGTCACAATTCAGGATCGATTACTCAGTAACATGCTTAATAGATAAACAAACACAGTTTCAAGCAAAACCAAAATAATGAATTGAACCCGGGTATCCTAATTTCCTAGCAGGCACAATCACAATTCTACAAATGTCATCAAAAATTATCAAGCACTATGACAATCACCAATACATAAACTCGACAAGGATTTCCGAGCGCTGCTATACATTGTCTACCGACACCACAATGCTGCGGAAAACATCTTTGAATACTGACGCACCCCCGTCGACTAAAACAACCACATACATACATATATACATCAAATGTAAGCTTCTGAGGCACAATTCCCAAATATCTTAAACACCCTTTTATCTTTCATCTGCTATTTTTTTCTCTTATTTCCAATCGTAATAACCTATACCAAGTAACAACACAATCATGAATTCACCCCGCAAATCTTTAACAATAATTGAACAAAAGAACACTCTTATTAATATAATGATCCCTACTTTTCCTTTCCGCCCATCCACCCCAGTTTAGTTCCAAGCGTGAACACCAAAGTGAACATTCTACAAGACGTGTCTATCCGAGATACCACCACCCGTCACCTATCGATAAACCTCACACACGCCCAGCCACATCACATGCAGTCTGCCCTCCGTACCCCGGCACGCCGTGTGACAGTCTCCTTTTGATATTAAAAGTTCCCGTCCTCCGATACCAATGTACACTCAGAAAATAACCAATCTTTATCAAACTTGAAACCAATATTTCTGTACACCAGCGACCACTACCAAATACAACATATGTCTTTAGCACATCAATGCCGCGTAAACACAACCACCTCTCTGTATCAGTGTAGAACCGAAACGCACATTATGTCATTCCCACATGTACGGTTTTCCCCGACCTTAAGTTCAAGTTATATCTCATTTCTTCTCTTCAAACTTCCGCACATTTAAACCTCCTCCTCTTAGCCAAATTCACATAAAAAGAATCTTTGCGAATAAAAATCAAATTAAAAGGAAATCATCCTGTTCGGGAACTGAAACACAAAATTTGATGAAACCATGATATCTACAAACAACCAACTACACAGCCCTCCAGAATTTTCCGCTACTTTACCCGCTCACCTTAGACAACAACAGGGACGACACACTGGACGACACCCTCAGTCGCCGGGACACTGCCAGACAGCCAACGCCCTGGTACGTGCAGAACCCGTCGCTGAACACCAAACCCGACAGTCAAGACGCGGACGACACACTGGACAACACCCCTCAGTCGCCGGGACACTGCCAACAGCCAACGCCCTGGTACGTGCAGAACCCGTCGCTGAACACCGAAACACCCGACCGTCTTCTCTGGTAGCCAAACCTTCAAAAGTCGGTCGAGGGCATACCAAGACTCCTGCCCCCAACAGCAGAAACAAACATGAGCACGAGGCCAACCCAACCTTCGCGGATAACGCCTCAGTTCGTACTAACTTGCAGACACACCCCGACACTCCGAGTTCACCTCGGGAAACTCACAAGACAGCACTCACATTCACGGAATTCCCCATACACATCGAAGAACTCCAGTTTCACGAGCGTTAGTTTACACACGTAAACCTCACTATTCCGACGAGCTTGACACTCTCCTCCCTCCCCCCTCCAAGAGTTAACAGGTAAGCAAAATTCCCGGCAGGATTCACGCACTTCACGGTCACTGCCACCTGGCACTGGACGGGTCACACTCCACAATTGTCACTGAGGCGACCTGTGTCAGTTCGTGCGTGACAATACCCTTCCCCCAAGATTTAAAGTATACCTTTAAATAAAAACCTGAAAGAACGCACGAACAAGTCCTTAGTGTTACAGCACTTGGAAAATAATAGCCCTCTCTCCTCTACTGTTTTAAGCTCTCGGCACAGAACCCTTATTCCATACAACTCAAGAAATCTGCAACCACATTCTCACGTCCCAGAATTGCATCCACTATAAACTAGAATGGTTGAATTCAGCTTGATTTTGCACGCCCCAACGTAGCAGACACTAGCAAGTCTGTGAAGACATCCGGAATTAGTAAATGGCACACGGGCAGCGTGCAGAAACAATCTATCAGCTTCTGGAACGCCTCCTCACACTCCGGATTCCACACCACGATGCGAGGCTGATTCGTCCTTTACCTAAGGTACGCTGGCACTTTAAGCATGACCTCACATACCTGCCTATGTCACCGCACATTCCAGGCCAATAGAAGTTTGGGAATATTCTCTTCTTTGTCTTGTTCCCCCCCAAGTGTCCAGCCATAGGAACATCGTGTCCGAGAGCGAGTACGGTCTTCCTTAGGGACTTCGGACACAAACCTGGGTTGTTGTTCCGCTCTCACTCTCGTACTTACGTACAAGAACTCGGTCTTTCCACATAAAGGAGACCCTATTTCCATGGGTATGGAACACTAGCTTTTCCTCTGCAGCTCCTCCTAGCACGTGCAAGGCTATCGTCCTGTTCCTGTCCCTGAATCAGCTCGTCTTTCGAGACAGCCATTACTTGCTCCTTTAAAGATAAAGGTTGAGCAGGCCTGTCCTGGGCTCTGACCTGCGCACGAGTCAACACATCGACCTGAGGCTGTGTCTGCTCGCTGTCATTATCCGAAGAGTTTGTCTCCCTGATGGGGTATACTGGAACTCTCTCAGGATGGTGCTCTCCCTCACGGCATATGTAATTCCCCACCACACTTCTACAACTGGATCCTCCATCACCAGAGCCTCAACCTTCCCCTCAAAGTACGGCGTGTCCATGTACACACAGACCACGGGTAGTGTGCTACGACACCTGGATTCAGCCAATACAACTGTCTGAGTCTTCCCTGTATAGGCATCGCTCGGTACCAGCCTCGCCGCGATCACGGTCTGCGAAGCTCCTGTATCTCTGATACCACTTGCCCATGATTCTCCGACCCTCACGCTACACCTCGGACTGAAAGGTTTCCTGGAGCATGGTACACACAGCGTAGAGGTAGCCTCCGAGTATACTGGCTCTCCAATACACGACACATATTGGATAGCTATAACTCTCAAGATTCGGACAATTACGCTGGATGTGTCCTGGTCGCTTGCAGGCATAGCAAATCACCGCCTGCCTGGGTGTCCCTTTTGGTGCAGCAATGATCGCTGGCTGAGCCCCACTAAATTTACTCTCTCCCGCTGTCCCTTGGTCCCTTTCGCTGGAATTTCCTTGGTTTTTACACCCTAGGTGCTTCGGTTTGACCTCATGAGTGTCACTTACTACAGATGGGCCTCTTCTGCTCTCTCGCCCTATCCGTCGTGCATCTGCTATCCGAGTTGCTTCCAAGGCCACTTCTTCAGCATTCTTCGGACAAGCTCGATGCACCTCCGTGACAAAGTCAGGAGTAAAAGTTCCATACATCTGCTCCTCGAAAATAAGATCTTTCAGGTCCTCAGCTTTGGTTTCGTCTTTCCCGGCTGTAGCACACCACAGACTGAAACAAGACTTTAGCCGGTCTAAAAACTGCTGAAATGTTTCTCCTACTTCCTTCTTCATTCCCCTGAATTTCTTTCGGTATGCCTCAGCATCTAACCGGAAATACTCTAGAAGCGCTTTCTTCACTTGGTCGAAACTTGCGAGGTCAACGGCGTTCAATCGCAGAATGGCATCTCTCGTCTTCCCTCTCAAAAGAGCCATTAGTCTAGAGGACCACGAGGTTCTTTTCCAGCGGCACAACGTGGCAACCTGCTCGAAATGAGCCAAATACATGTCCACGTCATCAGTATTTTAACGGATCAATTGCTACATGGCTTGTCGCTTCGTCTTCAGCCCTTTCTCTCGCCTCCTTCAACGCTTGCTCTTTCAGTCTCAACTTTTCCTGTTTCAAGGACACGATCTCACTCGCCTGACGATGCTTGAGATCCAGCTCTAACTTCCTTAACTCTACGTCATCCTGGTCGACTTTCCTCCTAGCATCCGCGTCCTCTTGTCGGGTGGCCATCTCTTGGACCTCTCTCGTCTTCTGGAAAGCAACCTCATCCTCTTTCTTTTGCTTCTCTGCCAAAAGATAGCCAACCTGGCAGCAGCCTCCTCTTCCTCTCTCCTAAGCCTGGCAGCAGCTTCCTCTCTCCTGGCAGCGGCTTCCTCTTCCACTCTCCTAATAGCGGCTTCCTCTCTCCTAAGCTTAGCCGCAGCTTCCTCTCTCCTGGCAGCGGCTTCCGCTTCCTCTCTACCTGAGCTTGGCAGCAGCTTCCTCTTCCTCTCTCCTGAGCTTGGCAGCAGCCTCATCTTCCTCTCTCCTAAGCCTGGCTGCTAACACGGCTAACTCCTCCTGCTCCTTCCTCTCCTTCCATGACATTTCCCGAGCCACCTGTGCTCTCCTAACGATAGCGTCCTCCTTTCTCTCCGCATCCTTTGCTACATTGTCAGCAATGAACTGGGCCAATTCCACCTTTACTCAATCCTAGCTCTATCCCCAGGCGTGAGTAGTACTGAACAGCAGGACTGCTAGGCGACACAAACTTAGCAGCACCCCCCGGAGACTCTCCTAACCCAGGCTTACCAGCCGCAAAGGTACGGGACATGGGAGTACCCCCTGGCTGCTTCTCAGGAGTTGACACATCCCCTTTCTCCTTGACAGACTCAACTGGACTTACGGTACCTTGAGACCTCAACTTGCGATCGGTTCCAGACGCCATTACCACAGACTATCAAGCCTTTACCCAAGGAAACCAAACTCTTTTTTTTTCCTTTTCTTCTTTACCTTCTGAACCTCCCACAAGAGAACATTCACTCTCTTCCAACCGTAAAGCGAATATCTTGATTGTCCCCAGTCTGAATAAATACAATTAGTACTTGGCAACCACAGTGTCTTTTCCAAACACCTGTCTCCCAACACCCTAGGCACGGTTAACTGCTGAACACCTTGATGACCAACATTTGAAACATTTCATTTCAACATTTCACATCAAATATTACCGTGACCAATACATTCCAACACTCATAAACACATGTAATTGAAAAAGAAAGAGGAACCAAACACAAACACACCATTCATACCTCGGTTGCACCAAACCGAGACAACACAAGACAACGTTACCTGGCAACTATGTTACTAGGATTGCCAAGTAACCGCGCTTCCTCCCCTACTGACGGCGCGCTCCCTCCAACCACCCACACGCTACAATTACTATTCCTATATCAAGTTCCTATCCAACTAAACACACAACAGATCCCTATATTTTTTTTCTTTTTTTTTTTTTTTTTTTTTTTTAAACCCCAAAAAGTTATGTCCTAAATAATCTTAACTCCTACCCCGCATCTCCACCATATTGTCACTGTATAAACAGTAGACAGGGATATATGTATTAATATATCCCCCGTTATAACCACCCCTTTCCCCCTTTTATTAAGTATGAACGCCACACAACAAACACACACAAAAGAAAATACAGTGCACAAACAGAAGGCTTTATTTGCATTCACACACGCACTCTCACCCACAGAATGGCAGATGAAACACCAATACCTTTATATATCCGACACAGGCAGTTTTCCCCCACACATACACACACAAAAAAAACAAACAAACCCCAAAAGAATCCAACAATACTATCAATACTCGACCATCAACGCATGGCCCCTTATGCATACCCGTGCACGCATGTGCTGCACGTTTACATATAACAAACCCTTCCCTCAGGAGCACAAATACACACCTCAGCCCACCAAAGGCTAATACCCGAAGGAACAAGGGTGACTCATCACATCCCCGGTAACCCCAGGCTGAAATACCAAACAAGGTTGATACCTCATAAACCTGAGATGCCCACGCGATGTCTCTTTTCCAAAATGTATTCTTTCTGCTAATTTTTATATGCCGGTGTCAAACCACCCGGACACAAAAGCTTAACCCCCAAATGTTCAACACCAATTGTTCAAGTAACCCGCACCCACTGTTGTACTTTCAATACTTCATCCGAAGTCCCTGGCGGGTACTTGACACAGGCAAAAACAAAACTTCAAAAAAAAAAACAAAACCACACACAAAAAAAAACAACAAACGGCAACACAGCGTTTCCCGATATGGTTATGAAACCGTCGGTCTGCTTGACGGCGCTCTCACTAATGCACCGCCAAAACACCAAAACCTTCACTGAAGCGCTTGATAGGAGAGGAACGTTGTGACACGAAGAACGCAGTTCCCTCCCTACCGGGCACCAACCACCCCCGCGAGTCACACGCTGATGGAATACTGCGGTGGGCCCTCAAGACGCTTGCCACCCTGAAGAGACAGTTGAAGAGACAGTTGCCACACCCTCGGACTGTGGAAGAGGGATGACGTCCCGACCGGAACGCATCCTGCCGGCTCCGGGTGCGTCCCCACTCCGGCAGAGAAGTGGGCAGGGATGACAGTGGGGATGGCGGTGCCAACTCCCACCACCTGAGAGGCCGACCCTCACGGATTTGCCGTGTAGGGGAGGTATACAAAACTCGCCGGAACCCTGTGCAAAAGGAAAATGTCTTACTACCACAGAAGAATACAGTTATACTTATTTGTTGCTTCACTAAAGTAAATGATTCTCAGTGTTTACATGTCACAACCCAAAGTGCGACAGCTAATTGGAATTTTAAATCATGACTTATACAACCAGCCACCTTGACATCAAAATTCTCTCACACCAGAAATGTTCCATTACACATGTAAACCAATTTCATTGACTTTCCACTTCCATCAACAGCCACAACATAATTATAACCATTCCTTCATAAAGTGATTACACTATCTGAATTACATGCCCACGACTTCATTTCCCATCGAGGTCTCCAAGACAATGAATTCAATAAGATTATAAATCATATTCACTGCAATGAACAAACGAACAATCCGACCGTTAGTGACGACAGTACCGGTCACAATTCAGGATCGATTACTCAGTAACATGCTTAATAGACTCAAACACATTTCAAGCAAAACCAAAATAATAGAATTGAACCCGGGTATCCTAATTTCCTAGCAGGCACAATCACAATTCTACAAATGTCATCAAAATTATCAAGCACTATGACAATCACCAATTACATAAACTCGACAAGGATTTCCGAGCGGCTGCTATACATTGTCTACCGACACCACAATGCTGCGGAAAACATCTTTGAATACTGACGCACCCCCGTCGACTAAAACAACCACATACATACATATATACATCAAATGTAAGCTTCTGAGGCACAATTCCCAAATATCTTGAACACCCTTTTATTCTTATCATCTGCTATTTTTTCTCTTATTTTCCAATCGTAATAACCTATACCAAGTAACAACACAATCATGAATTCACCCGCAAATCTTTAACAATAATTGAACAAAAGAACAACTCTTATTAATATAATGATCCCTACTTTTCCTTTCCGCCCATCCACCCCAGTTTAGTTCCAAGCGTGAACACCAAAGTGAACTTCTACAAGACGTGTCTATCCGAGATACCACCACCCGTCACCTATCGATAAACCTCACACACGCCCAGCCACATCACATGCAGTCTGCCCTCCGTACCCGGCACTGCCGTGTGACAGTCTCCTTTTGATATTAAAAGTTCCCGTCCTCCGATACCAATGTACACTCAGAAAATAACCAATCTTTATCAAACTTGAAACCAATATTTCTGTACACCAGCGACCACTACCAAATACAACATATGTCTTAGCACATCAATGCCGCTGTAACACAACCACCTCTCTGTATCAGTGTAGAACCGAAACGCACATTATGTCATTCCCACATGTACGGTTTTTTCCCCGACCTTAAGTTCAAGTTATATCTCTTTTCTTCTCTTCAAACTTCCGCACATTTAAACCTCCTCCTCTTAGCCAAATTCACATAAAAAGAATCTTTGCGAATAAAAAATCAAATTAAAAGGAAATCATCCTGTTCCGGAACTGAAACACAAAATTTGATGAAACCATGATATCTACAAACAACCAACTACACAGCCCTCCAGAATTTCCGCTACTTTACCCGCTCACCTTAGACAACAACAGGGACGACACACTGGACGACACCCTCAGTCGCCGGGACACTGCCAGACAGCCAACGCCCTGGTACGTGCAGAACCCGTCGCTGAACACCAAACACCGACAGTCAAGACGCGGACGACACACTGGACAACACCCTCAGTCGCCGGGACACTGCCAGACAGCCAACGCCCTGGTACGTGCAGAACCCGTCGCTGAACACCGAAACACCGACCGTCTTCTCTGGTAGCCAAACCTTCAAAAGTCGGTCGAGGGCATACCAAGACTCCTGCCCCCAACAGCAGAAACAAACATGAGCACGAGGCCATCCCAACCTTCGCGGATAACGCCTCAGTTCGTACTAACTTGCAGACACACCCCGACACTCCGAGTTCACCTCGGGAAACTCACAAGACAGCACTCACATTCACGGAATTCCCCATACACATCGAAGAACTCCAGTTTCACGAGCGTTAGTTTACACACGTAAACCTCACTATTCCGACGAGCTTGACACTCTCCTCCCTCCCCCCTCCAAGAGTTAACAGGTAAGCAAAATTCCCGGCAGGATTCACGCACTTCACGGTCACTGCCACCTGGCACTGGACGGGTCACACTCCACAATTGTCACTGAGGCGACCTGTGTCAGTTCGTGCGTGACATTATGTGACTGATGTTTCAGACTGAAAGCCACACATTATGTGCCTGATGTTTCAGAGACTTAAGCCACACATTATGTGTCTGATGTGTCAGAGACTGAAGCCACACATTATGTGTCTGATGTTTCAGAGACTGAAGCCACACATTATGTGCCTGATGTTTCAGAGACTTAAGCCACACATTATGTGTCTGATGTTTCAGAGACTTAAGCCACACATTATGTGTCTGATGTTTCAGAGATTGAAGCCACACATTATGTGTCTGATGTTTCAGAGACTGAAGCCACACATTATGTGTCTGATGTTTCAGAGACTGAAGCCACACATTATGTGCCTGATGTTTTAGAGACTGAAGCCACACATTATGTCTGATATTTCAGACTTTAGCCACACATTATGTGCCTGATGTGTCAGAGACTTAAGCCACACATTATGTGTCTGATAATTCAGAGACTTAAGCCACACATTATGTGTCTGATGTTTCAGAGACTTAAGCCACACATTATGTGCCTGATGTGTCAGAGACTTAAGCCACACATTATGTGCCTGATGTTTCAGACTTAAGCCACACATTATGTGTCTGATGTTTCAGAGACTTAAGCCACACATTATGTGTCTGATATTTCAGACTTAAGCCACACATTATGTGTCTGATGTTCAGAGACTGAAGCCACACATTATGTGCCTGATGTTTCAGAGACTGAAGCCACACATGTGCCTGATGTTTCAGACTTACGCCACACATTATGTGTCTGATTTTTCAGAGACTTAAGCCACACATTATGTGTCTGATGTGTCAGACTTAAGCCACATATGTGTCTGATGTTTCAGACTTAAGCCACGCGTTATGTGTCTGATGTTTCAGAGACATTATGTGTCTGATGTGTCAGAGACTTAAGCCAAACATTATGTGCCTGATGTTTCAGAGACTGAAGCCACACATTATGTGTCTGATGTTTCAGAGACTGAAGCCACACATTATGTGTCCGATGGTTCAGAGACTGAAGCCACACATTATGTGTCCGATGTTTCAGACTTAAGCCACACATTATGTGTCTGATGTTTCAGAGACTTAAGCCACACATTATGTGTCTGATGTGTCAGAGACTGAAGCCACACATTATGTGTCTGATGTGTCAGAGACTGAAGTCACACATTATGTGTCTGATGTGTCAGAGACTGAAGCCACACATGTGCCTGATGTTTCAGAGACTTAAGCCACACATTATGTGCCTGATGTTTCAGACTTAAGCCACACATTATGTGCCTGATGTTTCAGACTTAAGCCACACATTATGTGCCTGATGTTTCAGAGACTTAAGCCACACATTATGTGTCTGATGTTTCAGAGACTTAAGCCACACATTATGTGCCTGATGTTTCAGACTTCAGCCACACATTATGTGCCTGATGTTTCAGGGACTTAAGCCACACATTATGTGTCCTGATGTTTCAGAGACTTAAGCCACACATTATGTGTCTGATGTGTCAGAGACTGAACCCACACATTATGTGTCTGATGTGTCAGAGACTGAACCCCACACATTATGTGTCTGATGTGTCAGAGACTGAAGCCACACATTATGTGTCTGAAGTGTCAGAGACTTAAGCCACACAATATGTGCCTGATGTTTCAGAGACTAAAGCCACACATTATGTGTCTGATGTTTCAGAGACTTAAGCCACACATTATGTGTCTGATGTTTCAGAGACTTAAGCCACACATTATGTGTCTGATGTTTCAGAGACTTAAGCCACACATTATGTGTCTGATGTTTCAGAGAACTGAAGCCACACATTATGTGTGTCACGGTCGCTAAGCCGGACGGCCCTACCACCCCTACCCACGCCTATTACACACTAGAGCAGACAACACAGCACACTAACACAGCTTTACAATCATGCGCACTTCTTTATGTCACACCCACACACCACTATGGCGCCACCACTCACGTCCCATCCACAACCACACACCGGTATCCCACTTCTTCACTGACCCACACTACCCTGCTACGACCCTGAGAACCTTAACCTATGCTAAAGCACCAGTTGCGGTATATAACTGCGACCTAGGACGCAGAGATAGCCCGCACACATGTGGCTAAATACTAGGGACAAGGACTAACCCAAGGGACTCTAATCTCTAAACTACTACTACCACTACCCCCCACCCTTTCCCCAGACTCGCCCTTCTCTTTGACCCGGATCATACCAAACTGGTCGCTGCGTCCCTAAAGGAGGCAACGACAAGTACTCTAACACTGCGCTGCCACTACGTCCTTAAAGGAGGCAGTAGCTAACACCCCTAACCCTACTGCCTAACGCTACACCCCTTCTACCACAACCATGGGACAACCCATCCCGGCCCGGAAAGCTCCAGTCCTCGGGGCTGTACGTGGCCCCTCGCAGGCTGACACCTCCCCGGAAGCTTCTGCACCCCGGCGCTGACCGTGGCTCCCCCGCAGTCTGACTCCTCCCCTGCGATGAGCGCGACAACCCAACGCACACACACACCAGACGCCCTCTCGATGGGTCCGGGGCTCGACGCCTCCTCCTCTGAAGGCCCCGCCGAACACTGAGGGTGAGGGAAGGTCTGGTGCAGCGCCCTCTCACAGGAGCCTGACCAGGGAAAAGTAACAGGTGCCGGAGAACTCCCAGTGAGCCCCGGTAGCAGGAGGAGAGCTGCCTCACAAACGGCAGACGGCCTGGGTAGTCTCCCTCTCCCGGGGAAAACAGCGGATACAGAAAGCCGCCGCTCACCTGCCGGCACGCGGCAGTAAAACTGCAGTGGTCTGGCCCCAGTCTCAGGACGGAAAAAGGATACCTGCTGACACAACTGTAGGCCACCTAAATGTAATGTTGCTACTACCCGAGTCATCAAGGCCCATAGGCTACCTGGTAAAGCTTTAATCCTCCATCTCCCTTGCCTACTTCCCACTCGGGCATGAGAGTGACCCCTTGAATTTCGAGTACACCCCCCCCCCCCCCCCCAACCCGTTACTTTGGGGTTATCAGATCCATTCCCTGTCAACCCTTACAACAGCAGTAAACAATATTCTCTCTGAGCCAGTCTACGCTATTACATATGAAATTATGAATCACACCCAATCTCGGAGAAAAAACCAATCTAAGCAATCCCAAAAACGGACTCCATGGGCCCCCTTAGGAAATACTAAATAAACTAGGAAATGGGCAATTTCACAAGGAAATGTTTCCCACATAGTAATCAGTAGTAATACACATCTCAAAAAACAACAACAACAATAGAACAAAAAAAAACAAACCTTATCAATTTTTTAAACGGTTCACATTCTACATATTCAGCAAGAGAATGGGCCCTTTCCGCAGCCACAACCCCTTCACTTTTCTTACCCCTCTTTGCACGGGTCAATTATAATCATATTCAACACAACACATTTTTTCCCCCAAAATTCCCAATCCAGCACCCCAAACTCTCATTTAAACCTTGTCAATAACCCAGGGGTTAACCTTTGTTAGGGCCAACACAACCAAACTTATAAAATTTATTACATGCTGCACACCCCCTTTTTAATCCCATCAACTGCTGACAAACCCCCTTAAACTTTACCTTCCCCTTTTTTCCCCGACTACTAAAATTCAAAAGGGGACTGTCTCCCACAACCAAAAATTTTTCTTTCCCCAAACCCCTATTCTGTTCCCAAAACACAAAATCCCGCAAGTGTGTCACGCTTTTATTTAAAAAAAAAACCAACACCACTTCAACCATAATGGACCACTGCCCCGTCCCAAAAATCCGTACTCACAGATACAGTCTCCCCGGGCGCACACACCCCGTCGAAAACCCAAGACACAAAAAACCAGAAAACCAGTAAAACGCAATATAAGAAAGAAAATTTTTGTTGGGGAACCGCCCCCCTGGGGGTCTCCCTTTGACAGGATCGGTTTGGGGAGGGGAGTGAAGGGATTGACTAAACTCACACCCCCCCGAAAGAGACCCCCCAAGAAAGATTACATACAACACCACATTTTTCACCCCAAACCCACACAAAATAGTCACAAATAACCTTCCAACGCACACAAAAATCCAATCAAAATTCCAGCTTTTCAACACACACGACATCACCAATAAAGCATTTCAAAAACCACAAAATACCCATAGTCACAAAAAAGCTTTTTAAAAGTCACACAATATAATTTAAATCAAAAAATAACTTTTTAAAAGCCCACTTTCCCACACACTTTCCTTTTCCCGGTGTTTCGTTTTATTCCCCCCAAAAAAACCCCCGGGCCCCCCCCAAACCCCTTTTTGAGCCCCGGGATCGCACCCAAGGGGCCCAAACCGGGTCTTTTTTAACAAAGGGGTCTTTAAAATGCCGCCACCTTTGACACAACACAACCCAATTGAAACCCCACATAGCGAACCACACTGATGGAAAGGGGCTGTGGGAACCCCGAGGACCGCGGAAACCGTCCCGGGGGACGGGCGTTTCGCAAAAAGGCCCCGGGGCAGGGTGGGGGATCCCCCAAAGCCCACGTGCTCCCCCAACCATGCTCCCCCCCAACAGGCAAGCTTCGGGTGAGTCCCCCGGGGGGAGAGGAACCAGAAGAAACGGGAAAAGGAAAGAAGGAAGGGTACAAACCCCCCGAGTCAGAAACAGCCCTGGCATATGCTGTCAAATCCTAACAGCCCCTCGCATAAAGGGGCGGGGGGATTTTCGCGACTAAACTAAACACCCACTCAAAAAACAGACCGAACAAAACCCAAAGTAAACAAAAAACCCGGGGAACTTTTCGCAAAAGGGTTTTTCCTCACCCAAGCAGAAAGAATTAAAAATTCAAAAGGTTTAAAAACACATAAAAATAAAAAATTTCAGGGTTTCAATCCCCCCCTCACTCACGTTCAACTTTTCCTTTCTTGGGAAAACTGAACAAACAAAACCCAAATTGCTTAAAACGTCATCACATTTGCAAATAAAAATTTCAATCAAAAAAAAAACCCCACTTTTAATAGAAACCCTTTCAAACGAAAACAATTCCCAACCACCCATCCAAAAACGACTAATCATCCCGTACCCCACGCTCGCAAACAAAAACTCGTTTCCCCTTGCACACCCCAAACAAAAGGGTGGCCGAAGAAAAACACAAACCGGGAAATTGTGAGGGGGGTGGACAAAGGAGCCAAGCAATTTCCCAACTCTGAAAAACCGGGTTTTCCCCCCCATCCCCAAACCGACAAAACCGCATCACCAGATCATAAAAAAATAAAGAATTTTGGATATTTTTTTTGACGGGCCAGGTAAAAAAATTAAATTTAAACCCAAAGAAAAAGTGGTCTCGAACAATATTTCTTTTAAAAAATTTTAAAAACCAAAAAAAATTTGGGGAAAAGAAAAAAAAAAAGGCGGCTAAAAAAAAAAAAACCCAACAAAAAAAAAAAACCACAAAACTGATCCCTTACCACTACCCGGGGTTGCCCCCATGGGGGGTCAAGCGACCCTCTCCCCCTTTTTCCGTCAAAGAGGACAGCAGAGCAGATCCCGGAAAAGAGTTTGAGGGGTAAAGGCCCTCCCCAAACGGGCCGACTGAAAGGGAATAAAAGGCCCGCCCGAAAACCTTCGCAAAAGTGGGGGTAAAACCCAAAAACCGGGAGCAGCCCCCAAAGAGACATCTCCGCTGGGTAAAAGAAAAAAACCCCTCAGCGATGGCACCAAACATGCCACGCAACGTCCACAGTGAAAAAACCTCAAGCCTAAAAATTTAATGCCGTGCGGCGGGTTAAAAAGACAGACAAGGCCGATAAGAAAAGCCATTCAAAGGCAAAAAGGTACCCAGCCCCCCGTGAATTTCCCGGGATAATTTGGGCAGGGGTTTTTGGAATTAGAGAAGAGAGAGAGAAATAAACCAAAACCTGACCCTAAACAACCTTAAGGTCAACCCACCACAACCACCCAAGGGAGGGAAAATACACACAAAAACCAACGACAAAAAAATAAATGAAAAATTTTCCCCCCAAACCCTAGATGGGCCAATCGCCCAAGGGGCCTCGAGACAAATTTCGTGAAAAACCCCCCTTCTAAAAGCATCTTTTCTTCTCTGAGAAAACAGTGGTTTCCTTTAAACCTTGACGCTTGTGCAAAATCACAACAAGGGGACCGAACCCAACCCCTCTGTGATCGACAGGGGAAACATAAACCAATAAAACCTTTAAACGTAAAATTTTACAAGGGAAATACATAAACTACTTTTAACAAAAACTAAAAAACCCCCAACAAAACAGTACAACCCGAACCAGTGGGATTCACTCCCTTTTAACTTTAACAAAAGTGAAAACTGTCATTACCCCTATACAAAAAAAAGGGGGAAAAATAACCCTGGCTGAGGGAAGTGTCCCTCTGACGATTTCCCCCAATGTGCTGACTACGGAGCTGGGCCTGAAAAGTCAGAAACCGTTTTGCTGGAACCCTTGATATGGTGAAAATGACTCTGCAGTTCCCCTGCCCCAACTCATGAGTTACGACGACGGGCCGGGCCCGGGCCAGGGACTGGAGGGATGATGACGCTCCCATACAAACTTCCGGCCGTACAAACTTCTTGGGGACGCCCCGGAACTCTTGGCCAAAAACCTGTGCAGTTATCGTCTGACTGAGGGGAGGTTCTACCCCAAAACAAACAAACCCCGCCACGACTCCTTTCCCCGACGAGAGGGAAAAGTGGGGTGTTTCCCCCACCAAACCCACACGTGTCTCAACGCCACTCTCCACAACGACAGGGGGGAATCCTTCCTGACAAATGATTTTTTCGCACGAAAAGCCCCTTTAAGGGTTGGGGATGATACCCGGGGTTCCTTTCCTCACACGCAAACCCCATAGCCCAGTCACCCACACCCACCAGGGCCACGAAAGGGGCCCCGCCAAGCAAGCTGCAAAATTTTTTTCTTTTTTTTGTGGGAAAAGAAGCCAAAACCTCATCACCTGGCTCAAACCAAACCCTTTTAAAAACTGGCGCCGGGCCGTACAAACCTTTTACTTTGGGTTTTTTTTGACTGCAAATTTTTTTTTTTGGGTCAAGCTGGGAAGTGTCAGCGATGCGGTTGCGCAATTTGCCCCCCATAACACCCCTCCTCCCCTTTTTCCCAAAAGGGTTTCCCCATCGTCGTTCCCCCATTTGTTAAAAAATGGGGGTTCTCTAAACCCTTCCTAGGGGGAAAACGCGCCAAACGCCCCTTAGGGGTTGTCCCTTGGCAGACAACGCAAAAAGCCCGGGAGTACGGGCCCAACCTGGGGGTTTATCCTCGGGCCCGAAGAAATCCCTTTTAACTCGCTCGAGAGTCCGCTTTGAGCCCCTATACCTGCCAAAGGGTGAATCATGGGGGTGCCGGAAACAATTCCTCAAGCTTTGGGGACACTAAAACTGCTTGGGCCCCCCTAAAAACCTATGAAAACCCAAAAAAGGACCCTTTTTGGAGCTTAAAAAACTCACCTTGGCGTTCGGGTCGACTGAGCGGGAAACCCCACCCACCATTTTCCCCAGGGGGTTGGGCCTCCCAATCCCTGGCCTGAAACCCGGGCCAAGGGAGCAGGGTCGCCCTAGCCAAACCTTTGTCAAAAAACGGAGTAAACGGGGCGCAATTCCCCGCCTGCTTTTTGGGTTTGGCGCGCGGTAACCCCCCCCCACAAAACCCCGTACGGGCAATCCGTAGACACAGACTACTGCTCCCCTCTGCGAAAAGGGGATAGTATTCCCCAAAGAGAAGGGAATACAAGGTCGTTTCCCCCCCGATGGCCCAAAATTTGCCCAGAATAGGGGGGGGGAGATAGGAATAGTCAAAGGAAAGGGGGGAGGTAAAAAACCGCCTCCAACCCCCACACAACATAACCCGGCGCCCCCGCCAGCCTCAGGAGAAAAACCAAAAACCTTATCGCCCAAAAAGCGTTTGATGCTCCCGAATCCCTTAGGATCGACCAAGGAAGAACCAACAACAAAAAAAAATACTGGGCAATCTGAAAACAAACCCGAACTGGGGTGGACCCCCCCATTAGCCGAGGGACGGGACGCTGGAAAGGGCAGCCCCATGACTACCGGTTTGGGTTTAAGGGGAATCTTTCCCCAAAGGGCCGGGGCACCACAAAAAAACACCGTCGGGGGGCGGGGGTCCCCCTGAACGGGCCCGCCTTGCTTGACCCCTAGCCGTCGCGGCGCCATAATTTCCAAATAAATCTTGGGGGGGGGTCTTCCTTTCCGAAACTGGGCGATTTCCCCTACGCTCCCACCCGGGGTTCAGAAAAAACCCAGGGTATGAATCGCAGCCGCTAAAAACCCGAGGGGCTGTCTCGCCCCATACGGATCCCCAACTCTGGGACAGTTTGTCACCCGTTTTATGAAAAATCAGATCCTCAACTCCCTTAGCCAACTGACCCCGTACCCAGCTTTTGCCAGCCCTTCTCCAAACTGCACGAAAAGGGCTCACGTTATTCTTTTTCCCGGACCTGAATTTCCCCCCTGTACGTCTCTGGATAAGGGGGAAACGTTACCCCGAGCCAAAGCAAAAGTCTGCAAAAGACGCCCTTTTATTAGATTTAGCACACACCCCCTTGCAAACACCCGATAATCCAGAAAAAAAGGGGCCCTGGCCTTTTTTCCCCAGAAAAATTGGGAAACTACAACCTTGTCAAAAAGCTCTAAGAAAAATATCAAAGTCCTCCCCTAGTTGAACCTGGGGCTTTAACTTTGGGCCCTCTAACCCCTATCACTTCCTGTCCCATCAAAACCCCCCGATTTACAGATGGGGGGAGACCCGAAAGAAAATTGTTCCATCCCCCCCCTACGCAGAGCCTCCTGTCTGGGAGCCTCCTCCCTACGCAGGCTTTTTTCCTCCCTACGCGATCCAACCCTTCCCACGGAGGGCTTTTCCTGCCTGGCATCCTCTTTCTGCCAACCCTAGCCTCCCTTTCCCCAAAGCAAATTTCCGTCTGTCAACTCCTCCCCGGGGCAACCTCCAACCCTATCTACCTTTCCCCCCGCAAGGGGTTTCCCCCTTCCCCACGGGGGGCTTCCTGCCTGGAAGCTCCTCCCGTCGGGGCTGCTCTAGAAACATCAGGGCAGAGGCGATATCCGGGGGGATTTACCCCTCCCGACCAAAAGGAGGATGCCCTTTTTACCCTTTCCCCTTGGGCTCGACTTTTTCCCCTGAGGAAAATCTCCCAGGGGGTACTCCAAACGAGGGGAAACAAAAAACGGAGAAGGTTTTTGTCTCTGGGACCCAAAAAAAACCCACAGTTTCTTTGCAATACTCTAAAGCTTTCCCAGCGGAAGTGCCAGGGGCGGGGTCTCCCCAGGGAAAATCCCCTAGCGAAAATTTTAAAAAAACTCGCTTTACTAAACGGGCTACAGCAAGGGAATAATTGGGAAGTCACTGAAATCGAAGTACGGGACTAATAGTAGGGGCAACATTTTGGGGAAACCCTTTTTTCTTTGACGCCCCGTTTGCATAACCACCACACCGGGCGTCGCCATGCAACTAAAAACCTACGGTTATCAAAACAGGGGGAAAAACAATTTCCCCTTGAAAAAAACAAATCCCCCTCCGGGTTTGTCCACCTTTGGTGACTGACTGAAAAACAGCAAAAAAAAAAAAAATGTCAACCCACCAAAGTCCAGGCTGCCCCCCACTTTTGGGAACACCGCGCTCCCAGCACGAGCAACAGTGCGGTTGGGGGTCACCGACAAAAAAAAAAAAAAAAAAATATGTCCAGGGTGCCCCACTCTGGCAACACCGCCTCCCCAGCACGAGCAACAGGCGGGGGGTCACCGCCAAAAAAAAAAAAAAAAAAAAAACAACGGGAAACCGGAGAGAGGGAAAAATTAACTAAAATCCGATACACCCACCTGTACTCAATAACCCCCCCCGGTAAAAAAAAACTGGTTAACTAACCCTAACAGGGAAGACAGACTAGGGCCCAAAAAAAGGAAAGTCTTTAAAGGCCGTAACCGTGAGGCCCCCCGGCGGAAAAAAGGGTCTGGTCGCGGGCGGGCCCCCTTGGTCTCAAACCTCCCACTCCCCAGTCACCCCAAGTTCCTTCACCACCAAGATCCCCACACGCAAAGTCACCCAGCCCCCCCCCCCCACAAACAAACAAACAAAAATAACTAAACGTATACACAAAAAGCAGAACCCGGACAGGACTTTCCCCGAAACGAAGAACATCAGACCCTTTACATCCCGGGCACCCCCACAAAATTCCCCCGACCGACCCCCGGAGGTCTCCCCCGACAGATCGGTTTTAAAGGGGGGAAGGATACTAACCCCACGCCCCGAAAAAGACCCCACAAAAAAAGATTCCATACAACACCCCATTTACACAAACCCAAAACACACATAGTCCAAAAAACATTCCAAAAGCATCCCCCCCTGCAAAAATCACAATCCCGCATTTCAAAACACACGACATACACCAATCAAACATTTCAACACACACGACATACCCATATCACAAACAAGCCAAAATTTTAAATCCCCACAATATAAATATAATCAAAAATAAGGAAAATTTAAACCCACATTCCCCACACATTCCTTTTCCCTCTTCGTGTTTAATTTCCCCCCCACCCCCGCCCCTCCAAAACCACTGTGAGCACCCCAGTCGCATCAATGGCCCAAACCCCGGGCGGGCTTAACAAGGGGCTTTCAATGCCGACACCATTGACACACAAAAAACCCAATTTTCACGACACATAGCGAAAACCCCAAAAGATGGGAAAGGGGTGTGGGGAAACCGCGGAGAAAAGCGTTTCCCCTGGGGCGAGGCCTTGTCGCTGAAAGGGCCCGGGGAGGGGGCGGGGTCCCTCCAGCAAACCCACGTTCCCACAACCAGTGCTTTGGCCCCAACCCCGGGAAGCTTCGGGGGAGGGCCCCCGGGGGGAAGGGAACCCAAAAAAACTGGAAGGAAAAAAGGGAAAGGGGAATGAACCCCGCAGTCAGTACAGTCTTGGGAAATCCCGTCAAATCCTAACAGCCCCCGCATGTGGCGAGGGGTTCGCTGACTAAACTAAAGCAACAGCTCAACACAGACCTGAACATAACACAGTAAAAAAACCCAAACCCAGGAACGTTCCCCTAAAGGTCTCCTCAAAACCAACAAGTAAAAGTTTCATTTACAGTTAAAAAAACATGAAAAGAAAATCATGGCTTCATCCTTCCCTCACTCACGTTCAAAATTTTTCCCTTTTTTAAAGGAAATGAACAAAAACACAACCCCAAAAAAATTGCTTTTTTAACTGTTTATACATTTGCAAATAATACTTCAATTTGGGAAAAAATTAACACCACATTTTTTAGCAACATTTCAAAACGACAAAAATTCCCCCAAACCCCCATCCAAACGACTAATCATGCGAAAGCACGCTCGCAAAACATAAAATCGTTTTCCCCCTTTACACACAAACAAATGGCCGAAGAACACGAGACCGGGAATTTTGACAGGGGGGGAACGACGAGACCCAAACCCAAATTTTCCCAAATCTGAATCACCAGGGGTTTTTCCCCCATCCCCACCGACTAAACCCCATCACCCAAAGCATAAAAAGAATAAAGAATTTGGATATAATTTTGACTGGGCCCGGTTTTTAAAAATTGAATTAACCAGAAAAAGTGGGCCCCCGAACAATTTTCTTTTTTAAAAATTTTTAAAACCAAAAAAAATTCGCAAAAAGAAAAAAATTTGGCGGGGTAACAAAAAAAAAAAACAAAATAACAAACCACGAAAAATGATGCTTTCCACTACCCCTGGGTTTTACCCCAATGGGGGGTCAACGACCCCCACCACCCTCTGTCCGGGCGAGAACAGCAGAGCAGATTTGGGAAAAAGTTGACTTTAATTTCCCTTCCCCCAAAAGGCCGACGGTTTGGGAAATTTAAAGGGACCGAAACCCAAACCCTTTTACGAAATTTAAACCAAAACCGGGGCAAGGGGGCCCCCCAGAGACAACTTCCGCTCGAGTGAAGAGAAAAAACCTTGGCCCCCCACGTGGCAGGCCCCAAAATGCCCCCGCTTTCGTCACAGTGGAATTTCCCCCAAACCAAGAGGGAAAAAAGCAGGCGGGGAGGTAAAAAGACAGCCCCAGAGGCCGAAGGACAGCCATTCAAAGCGAAAGTACCACCACCCCTGAACTTGCAGGGTAATTGGGGACGGGCAGTGGAAATTAAAAAGAGAGAGAGAGAGAAAAGTAAACCAACCAACGAACCATTTGGGGGCAACCCCACCACAAAACCAAACCCCAAGGGACGGAAAACACGACAACAACCAAAGACAATTTTAAAAAAAGAAAAATTCCCCCCACCCTAGAAGGGGCCCCTCGTCATAGGCCTCGTGACAAACTCGTGACACTTATAGCCCAGCCGACCGCAAAGGGCCACGTCAGGGCTGTCACCACGTTAAAATCAACTGACCAGTCATTTAAAAAAAAAAAACAAAAAAAAAAAAACCTTTCACACATAGTATACGCAACAACATAATACAACTAAACATAACATGAGACAACTACAGTACAACTCGCCATAATACAAGACAACATGACGAACAACACCACCATGAACCTAACAAATCACCAACCTGGACAAACAGACGTTCAACCACACCAGTTCTGCAACTGGCTGAAGTAGCTGCCAACAAAGACGACACCGACTCGACACAGGCCAAGGGCACCCAAACCCGACGAGGACCTGGCACTAACTGACTCGAAGTCACTCCTCAAAAACTAACGGCGCTGCCGCCACACCTACAAGGAGTACGTCCACTCCAACGAACACAAGGGACCGAAGTGAAGCTACCCCAACGCATTCCGCCCTGGTCGGAATCAAGCGAACTCTACTCACAACACAAAACAGCGATTGGTCAGAGCAGCGTATCCCTCCGCAGAGCTGACACGCCCGACCAACGGACTACTTGTTGCTCGTGCAACAACACGACAATTTACCACAACAACTCACAGACTTGACAACACCAACAACAGCCGATATCCTGCCCGCCTTCTCTGGTGTAGAACCAAAGTAACAAAAGGGTAACAATCGGGAACGAAACCAACCTCCCGCTTCCATCCCTTCAACAAGTGAAGATTGGAACTCAAGAATATTGTATGTCTTATTTCCCCAGCCCCCTACCTAGCCTAACCTTCCACCTTAACCAAAACCCCAAATCTTACACACGCACATTCGCACACACACATATACACATATGCACACGCGCACACGCTCTCTATTTCTGAACTACCATTACTCCAAACACATGGACGGCTGATTTACTACCGCCGATCGGTGACAATGTGTCTGATGTTTCAGAGACTGAAGCCAAGCCACACATTATGTGCCTGATGTGTCAGAGACTTAAGCCACACATTATGTGTCTGATGTTTCAGAGATTTAAGCCAAGCCACACATTATGTGCCTGATGTGTCAGAGATTTAAGCCACACATTATGTGTCTGATGTTTCAGAGACTGAAGCCACACATTATGTGTCTGATGTTTCAGAGACTTAAGCCACACATTATGTGTCTGATGTTTCAGACTTAAGCCACACATTATGTGTCTGATGTTTCAGAGACTTAAGCCAAGCCACACATTATGTGCCTGATGTGTCAGAGACTTAAGCCACACATTATGTGTCTGATGTTTCAGAGACTTAAGCCACACATTATGTGCCTGATGTTTCAGAGACTTAAGCCACACATTATGTGTCTGATGTTTCAGAGACTTAAGCCAAGCCACACATTATGTCTGATGTTTCAGAGACTTAAGCCACACATTATGTGTCTGATGTTTCAGAGACTTAAGCCACACATTATGTGTCTGATGTTTCAGAGACTTAAGCCACACATTATGTGTCTGATGTTTCAGAGACTTAAGCCACACATTATGTGTCTGATGTTTCAGACTGAAGCCACACATTATGTGTCTGATGTTTCAGAGACTTAAGCCACACATTATGTGCCTGATGTTTCAGACTGAAGCCACACATATGTGTCTGATGTTTCAGAGACTTAAGCCAAGCCACACATTATGTGTCTGATGTTTCAGAGACTTAAGCCACACATTATGTGCCTGATGTTTCAGACTTAAGCCACACATTATGTGTCTGATATTTCAGAGACTGAAGCCACACATTATGTGTTTGATGTTTCAGAGACTTAAGCCAAGCCACACATTATGTGTCTGATGTGTCAGAGACTTAAGCCACACATTATGCGCCTGATGGTTCAGACTTAAGCCACACATTATGTGTCTGATGTTTCAGAGACTGAAGCCACACATTATGTGTCTGATGTTTCAGAGACTTAAGCCAAGCCACACATTATGTGCCTGATGTGTCAGAGACTTAAGGCACACATTATGTGCCTGATGTTTCAGAGACTTAAGCCAAGCCACACATTATGTGCCTGATGTGTCAGAGACTGAAGCAACACGTTATGTGCCTGATGTGTCAGAGACTTAAGTCACACATTATGTGCCTGATGTTTCAGAGACTGAAGCCACACATTATGTGTCTGATGTTTCAGAGACTTAAGCCACACATTATGTGCCTGATGTTTCAGAGACTTAAGCCAAGCCACACATTATGTGTCTGATGTTTCAGAGACTGAAGCCACACATTATGTGTCTGATGTTTCAGAGACTTAAGCCACACATTATGTGTCTGATGTTTCAGAGACTCAAGCCACACATTATGTGTCTGATGTTTCAGAGACTTAAGCCAAGCCACACATTATGTGTCTGATGTGTCAGAGACTTAAGCCACACATTATGTGCCTGATGGTTCAGACTTAAGCCACACATTATGTGTCTGATGTTTCAGAGACTGAAGCCACACATTATGTGTCTGATGTTTCAGAGACTTAAGCCAAGCCACACATTATGTGTCTGATGTGTCAGAGACTTAAGCCACACATTATGTGCCTGATGTTTCAGAGACTTAAGCCAAGCCACACATTATGTGCCTGATGTGTCAGAGACTGAAGCCACACGTTTATGTGCCTGATGTGTCAGAGACTTAAGCCACACATTATGTGCCTGATGTTTCAGAGACTGAAGCCACACATTATGTGTCTGATGTTTCAGAGACTTAAGCCACACATTATGTGCCTGATGTTTCAGAGACTTAAGCCAAGCCACACATTATGTGTCTGATGTTTCAGAGACTGAAGCCACACATTATGTGTCTGATGTGTCAGAGACTGAAGCCACACATTATGTGTCTGATGTTTCAGAGACTGAAGCCACACATTATGTGTCTGATGTTTCAGAGACTGAAGCCACACATTATGTGTCTGATGTTTCAGAGACTTAAGCCACACATTATGTGCCTGATGTGTCAGAGACTTAAGCCACACATTATGTGTCTGATGTTTCAGAGACTTAAGCCACACATTATGTGTCTGATCTTTCAGACTTAAGCCACACATTATGTGTCTGATGTTTCAGAGACTTAAGCCACACATTATGTGTCTGATGTTTCAGACT
>CM031600.1:17290684-17386387 GCA_018398815.1 Conus ventricosus | reverse complement strand
TGGCAGGGATCTGGGGGTTCACCATGGGCCCCCAGTGGGGTACATGGGCAACAGCCTGGTGGGGGTCTGGGGGCAGCGCCCCCTGAAGCTGAAGCATATTTTGTATTACATAAGGCATAAAAATCTTTAGAAATCACTTTCTTGCTTCTAAACAACTCATTCTATAGAACAGCTTTCAACACCATGAAGACTGAGACTGATGTGGAAAGAAACTGTCAATTGAGACAAAGCAAACATTTAGTATGATGAATCCTCAGAACTGTAGCTAAAGAAAATTTGACAAACAGTGCTTTCAGGACATAAAGAATAAGGCCTGTAGATAAGTAAATCAGAGTAGGAAATCAAACTAAGTAAATCAGATGTATGAAAACGACTGCTGGACTTCAATAAACACAATATGAAAAAAGCTTTTGGGCCTTAGACCCTTCGTCAGGAAACACTAAACACAAAAAAGAACAAATGGCATCAAAACAAACTGATGTCACAACAGTACACACACCCCCCCCCCCCCCACTTCCCCCTTACAACTAATCATATCCCCCGGCCCCCTTGACAACTTTGTGTGTGTGTGTGTGGGGGGGGGGGTGTGCTTGTGTGTGTGTGTGGGGGGGGGGGGGTTGTGTGTGTGTGTGTGAGGTGGGGACGGGGGGGGGGGAGGGGGCGAAGTGTGTGGGGTACGTGTTGTGGGGTGAGGGTTGGGGAGGAGGAGGAGGAGTAGAAGTATATAGGTAGTGGGGGAGTGGGCTGGTGGAAAAGGATTTCATAGGGGGCTGTTAGCAGACACCAAACAAATGTAGCAAACGTTTGCATTATACCAGGGGAAAAGTGTTACACAATACTGTTGTGACATCAGTTTTTGATGTCATTTGTTCTTTTGTATTGTTTTTGTCACTTTGACATTTTTTCCCTTGCCTTGAAGACTCTACGAGTGGAAGTACTCAATTCCTTATCTCTCCAGTGGGTTCGAAGTTTTTTTTTTCCTCCGTTGTTTTGTTATCCTGTTTTTCCCTTGTGTTTACTGTTTAGTGTTTCCTGATGAAGGGTCTAAGACCCGAAAGCTTGAGTGTTTATCATTTTTTTGTAAAAAAGGACTTCAAAGTACTATTAAGTAAGAGTTAGAATCAAACTATCATGGAAATGTAACTTGGTAGAAAAATCAGAGTAGGAGTCAAACTATCTTTGGATATTAAACGTAGATTGTTGCATGCCCAATGATCTGAAAACATGCTGTAATGGTGTGGGAAACACACACATTTTCTGTTGGTGACTGGGACGCTCGATGTGATTTATTGCCACAAAGCCACGACTACCAAAGTAGACACGTTGTTGGCAAGGCTCGCAAAACACTTCAAATTTGCCGTCTTTGTCATGTTTTCTTATTACATCCGCGACTCTGCGGTCACACACGTCCTTCTGCTTCCACTCGGTCTTCTAGTGGTTCACATACTTCTTTCTTTTTTCCCGTTTTGTTTGCACTCACTGGCGGCAAACTCTCGCTGTTAATCGACGCCATGATGAGAAATGATACTGGAAGGAAGCAGAATGAGAACTACGCCGTTTGAGAACATTACCGACAGAGAAGAAATTCGCTGTGCAGACAAGTTGAGATCGTTTCTGAGCTTCACTCTTCGAATAATTTTTCGCCGGAGACTTTTTCTTTTGGCGGAGATGCGAAAAAATAACGGCGGAGACGGCGGAGGAGTTTTCATCCCTGAGGTACACATTTAAGGACATACGATTAGACATGTGTATATGTACGGGAACTTTAGAAGAAAAAAAAATCTGGAGACCCATCTGTGTGGGTTAATGTCCTTCTTATGGCAGGTAAGCATGTTCCCCATTTCCTTTTCATTACCGAGGCGTATGTGTGGACAGGTAAGTATGGGAAAAAAGAATTTTCCTGCTACAAAATTCCTGTCCAAACACCTGAACGCCCTCGTGCCTTCTTGCTGCAACCAGCAAAGGTGTTGAAATTGAACAGTGAATTGACAAACAGAACTGATGCCTGTGCTTACCATTGGCTTCTCTTTGGGCTGATTGAATCTGGAGGCATGGTTGCTCCCTTGATTTCACAATTCTTTTCATTTAAGTGGGGTTCCTGGTTTAAAGGTGTCTGTGCCAAGTAAGAATATGGCATTTAACTGGATTTGTAAGAATTTTGTAACGCTACTTTTAGTAGGAACATTCCTTTTTTTTTCACATTATGTGTCTTTACAAATTATAATTGTCCTGCACATTTTTTTTTATTTTATCTGAAACAATACCTGAAATTTGGAGGACTGCTTCTCCACATACAAACAGGCTGTTCTGGAAAAAGCACTTTGTCATCATATGTCAAATATTATTTTCTGAGTGGTTAAAAATAGGCCACGTGTAATTTAGGACCATTAATCATACTTTATCTTCAGACAGCATTGACACTTACACTAATCGAGGTATTCATAGATTTTTTTTTTTTTTGCCTGCGAATTTTCAGGAGTTTAAAAGCAACATCAGCTTTTCAAATTCTCTGTCCCAATCTAATGTATGCGTATGTTGCAGGACAATGCATCAAATCAAACACTACACCTCTTAGCGACACAACCAAGTGACAGTCTAATGCGGCGGCAAAGATTTAAGCATGACCTTGGAGAGACAGGTGATGCCCAAGGGGGACTTGTAGATACAGGACAGTCTCACACGACTGCTGTAACTGGCGTATTTCTCTGCAAGGTCGCTGGCAGGGCCAAGAATCTCCCGCATGTTGTCTCTGTATACCACACTGTAACTGAACTGGTACGGTGTGTCTGAAGCACACACACAAAGCCCATGAAATGCACGGTCCTGATGTCAGGACACAAAAATTGTAGGTTTATCAAAATGGAGAGAATTGTAAGAAAAGAAATGCCTTTGCTTATAAGAAATATTTCATCACACACATACACACACACCACCTCACCCCCTCCCAAACAGGAGAAATGCATGCACCAAAAGTGTGCAGAGATTGTAACATTTTTTTGTTTCATAAAACTCGTCCAGACATCTATCTAGTGGATTTTTACAAAGAATTCGACTGTAGTCAACTCTGTTGCTTTTCTTTTTCATACTTTAATTTCTAATGTTTTGTGCATTTACTTTGGTGGTGGTGGTGTGTGTGTGTGTGCTCGCGCCAATGCATGTGTGTCCATGCATGTGTGCGTGAGTTTGTGTGTAACATTTTCTTTGTTTACAGCTGGCAGGGGACAAGTCATTATATGTAAGCCTAATACACAAAACAATTCAATGACTTTTTTCTTTCAATCAGGGAATATATTCTAAACATGTCAGATGAAATCATTAAAAACATTTGTAAGTCAGTGATAATTCTTACGACAAATGTGCATCTCTGACGCACAAAATTCCTACCTGACTCATTGAAATTCAGGCTAGTGCATCGCAAAGACATACCAAAATTTATCGTGACACACTGATTTTCTCTTGTACACATTATAACTGAACAGGAATCTGAACAACAATTCAGCACAATCTAGAAAGTTTTACTACCTTTATCATAAGCACCTCTTTGCTTATCTATAAAAATTTCTCTCTTTGTATGTGTGAAAGTTAATGACAGCACGCTTGCACAAGTCTGTGTGACTATATTTTCAAGCAGTTAAATATTTCTGTGACCCCCCTGAAGATTTGGAAAGGAGTTTTTTGCACCAACCAAGTGTGACCCCCTAAGTTCATGGAAATGATTATCACTTTTAAGTAGATGTTGGAGAAAAAGAAAAGATAGTCGGAACACGCACACAAATGCTTTCATGCCACATTCGTCTATTCAATCACTTCTCAGCTTACTCACTCGAACTCCACCTTTTGCTATGTTTTCCTTAATTTCCTAGCTTAACTCGACTTTTTCTGAAAATTCATTAAAGACCACATACACACATGGAGGAGAAAAAAAAAAAAGCAAACGGGTCAAGAGCTTGCAACACTTACTACAAAGGTATTCCTCTTCTATCTCATCACCAATGGTGAGACAGCGTACGTCGGACACCACACCAGAGTTGTGTGGACTGTAGGGACTGATGATCACACCCACAAAGTGACTACCCCCTTTGGCGAACCAATTCTGAAAACAGAGAATTGGAAGTTCTAGATCATTTCTATTCCTCCATCCTTGACAGGATGGGTGCCATTATCCCAGTTGTTCTGTGCATCCACTCAAATACAGGGTTGCATCAAAAACTAAACTGATGATAAACCATTCTCAGATTGACCATCACATCATGATCTTCCTTGACAGCTTTGTCATAACTGTTTGATTCTTAGCAACTTCTTAGTTTTATTCTTCTCCTTGTTAAGAAACATGTCCTTTAACTCTCAACAGTTTTTGAGATTTTTTGCATTTTGCATGACGGGATGTTCTTTTTTTTGTAACATTCTGCGCATTATTTCTATAATAATAATATTTTTGTGATGAATGTGTCTATTTCCGGTTTTTTAGGCGATGTATTGATTCAGATAACAAAAATGTTGTTTTAAGTCGATCATCAGTGATCGAAATTCAAGGGAAAGAACTGAAGAGAGGTTTAATTTCAATTTCACAACTGACCTCTCTTTACTAGTCTGCACTAACTGCTCTCACCTAGCTTGAGAAAACTTAGTTATCCTCCCCAACTCGGGGGAAATGAAAACCTTCAGTGATGCACAGTGAATGAACTTCAGGTTTTGAAGCTTTTCCTTGGCAGATGGCTGGATACATGACAAGCTCCTCAGCAAGAAGTCTGAGCACTTGCAGTCTATGTCGCTCCCACCTCTTCCTGCAAGAGGGAGAAAGCTAACGGACTTACATTTTCTACTCAATGCCTAGAGGACAGAAAAAAAAAAACATCCTTTCAAATGAGCCTATTGCCTTTTCTGTTCTGACTTCCATCATAGGTCCACCTCCTCCATTCCACTGAAACAAGAATAAATTCGAGAATCCAGAATCCATTCAATAAATGAGAACCAAGCTCAAATCAGACACAGTACTTAATCATGGACACCGGTTATAACTGAAAAAGTGTTTTCCAACCTCCTGACGAGATCATTCTCTCCAAAGCATTTCCTGATGGACTAAGAAACGTATTTCTTTCAAAAGTAAACACAGTAAGTTTTCACATGAACAGAGTATAAGCTTTGGTCATCCGAGTGTTCATGTCACCTCTTGAAATGAGGGATAATCTATTTCCAATATGTCTTCATTGAGTTAAAGTGCATGGCCTGAGGTCTACGTCTTTCCTGTACAGTACTCTGGTGCAACATGGCAGTGGCAAAAAGTGTATGAGTAGCAGGCTGGAGAGCAACTGTCGTACAGAAGGTTCAAGTACAGCGAGATGACCAAGACTTTCATGTACTGGAATCCCTGAGCACATGTTTGATTGACAGCAACCCGTCCTGTTTTGAACCGATTCTTACTCACTGGGTCATCTTCTCATGGCATTTCAGAGGTCCACTTTTTTTTTTCCAGAAAGAAAGTCTAGTTCAAAAACGATATTACTGTAATAACGTAGTCTTCATGATTCCATTCACAATCTACATCAGGTCATCACAAGGCAATCCACTGACGGAGACACTGCCCATCTAAGCCCATAGCACACACAGCCCTGGGTGGAGTAAGCTGAAGCTGAAAAATCCCACAAATGAATGCTTCTGATGGGGATTCTACACCACGACCTCACAGCCTCTGATACCTAACACTGCAACATTGCAGCTGACAGACTCATAACATCTGTGGTTATTAACTCATAGCTACTTAAGTTAAAACTGATTGAAAAGATATCCATATAATTTCCACTGAAATCCAGTTTTGTTTGTTTTGTTTTTCCATATTTGTTTCAAGTTGCATGCTGGCATATTCGTGCATATGTGAGTTCTAACCCACTGATATCTTACAAGTAAACAGGTCTGTAACCCATCTGGAAATGAAATGCTGAATTACCCACAACGAACTGAATGGCAATTTAGGGAAAATGGCAGACAGATGGATTGGTAGCTAAAAGGTTAACAGACATAAATTTTTAAAAACGAAAAAAAAACAATGCTGAGAGTCAAATGACAAACATCAGTTAACAAAAAAATACTTGCCTGGAACTTTTGTTGTGTCTCTATGTCCCGTACAGAGGGGTTTGGAGCGAAGGTGGGATGGGAGTGGTACCAGCCTACAACACACATCCCTACATCCTCTATCTGCTCACTGGCATGGGTCTGTGACACTGCAAATAACAGCAAATCAAAACATATTTACTTATTCTTATACATCCTGCACTGGACATCAAACTCATACTCAGTATGGCTGTTTTTGTTATACTCCCTGTTTTGGCTTGGCACACCTACCATGTCAAACTCTTGCAATCTACAACCAATTTCCTGACTGGCCAAATTTTTGTTGCCACTTCAGTACTAAAATTACCTACAAAGGCCTCTTCTGCTTCCAAGCAAAATGCAGAGCCATGTCCATCTCCTTCCATTCTAGGGCTGGAAATGGTACGCCCATGTGGTTTACAATAAGAAAACAGGGAAGGCTGGAGCTTGATGTGAAAATATACTAAGTCAACTATGGAGTACGACACATTTCCATGGGCTACACATGCTGTACCACGTCAAACTGGAATAATTCACAGGAAAAGGACACCTACTGCTCTCATATGTGGTCATCTAGTGGCATGGGGTGAGTTGGCCATGATGAAAGAAATGCCCCTAGAATCACCAGCAATCCTGAGGATAATAACGGGACCTTTCAATAGCCAGATGGCTGCCTCCCGATCATATATGAGAAGCATCCTATCCTCTCCTCTCCATTTTACTCTCTCTTGCTCTCTCTTGTACATCTTACACACACACACACATACACTGACTCACAATGTGTGCACACACACACACACACAGAGACTCACAATGCGTGTGCGCACACACACACACGCTCCCCCCCCCCCCCCAAAAATACTCCAAGGCTTTAGGCGTACTGAAAGGAATGTCCCCCTGTGCTGGTAAACACAAGCTGTAAACCTGATTAAACCTGATTACCTCTCCTGCCGAGTTCAAATCATGTCTACACTGGAGACCTGAGAAAGGGCTACTTGCATCAACACAACACTGCCTCTGCTCAAAGCACATTACCCCACCATGCTGAATCGCACAATACCCTCCATGATGAAACAAAGCAAGTCAGGTCACAAACACAACGCACGGAAAGTTTCCAACTATTTTTCTCCTTCCATTACCTGGGTCCATCTCGCACTGCATGCCAGTGCTGATGCTCTTGCAGGGTATGGCTATGCTGATGGTCAGGCGGGAGGAATCGGCGTCAAACTGCCCTCCAAGCATTCCAATCACCTCTGTGCGCGAGATGTGGGCGTGAATGTCCATCACTGCCAGCGCGGTGCTCATCACTTCCAGCTGGAACGGAGCCTGGGGCAAAGGAAATCACAGAGAATGGTTGTCAGGTCTGTATGTGTCATATTCATTATTCAATCAAACACACACACACACACACACACACTCACACCACAAACACATCACTGACCTTACTAACTGTTGCGTTATACACTACTTGGAAAAAGACACAAATTCAAAACTGCATACAGTCAACAGCAGATACATCACACACACAGGTTCGCAAACACTTTGAAATATGAAGCAATATAACATTATTTTCACACACACACATCACTGACCCTACTAGCAGTTGCCGTATACACTACTTGGATAAAGACACAAATTCAAAAGTGCATACAGTCAAGAGCACACGCACACACTCACTCACAAACGCTTTGAAACATGAAGCAATATAACACATTATTCACACACACACACACACACACACACACACACACACACACACATTCACTCACAAACACTTTGAAACATGAAGCAATGTAACCCACCTGTTTCTCTTGGGTGAATGGCCGACAAGGCACTAGTTTGAACGGGTCATACACGACTTTACGGTTCCTGACACTCTTGGGTCTGCTGTGGTCGTCATCTTCTGGTTTGTGCTGCAAACACCAGACATCACAGACCCTGTCAAGTT
Organism: Conus ventricosus; assembly: GCA_018398815.1. Classification (NCBI taxonomy): domain Eukaryota; kingdom Metazoa; phylum Mollusca; class Gastropoda; order Neogastropoda; family Conidae; genus Conus; species Conus ventricosus. The sequence goes on along the minus strand of CM031600.1, from coordinate 17,378,352 downwards.
ACAGTCTCATGCTCAATAGGGCAGGTCAGTGGAGAAATCACTTGCCCACATTTCAGAATTTTTTTTCCCCTCAAATCACACAACACAGACACACACACACATTTACTCACACACACACTCAAACTAACACACACACTAATACACATACATGATCTTTTGTGATGATTTTCAGTCTGAAATGTTGTGTGGAATTTTACAGCCGATTATTTAAATGACAGTGAACACCCTCTATACTGTACGATTGCTTGGGATCCAAGGACACACTGCCCACTTCCGCTGCCATTTATTAACAGCATGCAGTGCTCACCTCTATCGTTTTGCCTTCCAGTTCTTTCTCATCCACCCACAGACCGCTGGCGTCACGAATACGCCTCTTCCGTGGCCTCTGAAATGTCAAGTCTGTCACATAACATAATGACAAACCGCAAATAACAGCAAATACTTGTTCAATAACATGGAAGCCAGTCTAAGCGTAGCATAATGAGTCAGAAGAGCCCCGTTTGTTCATGATCAAACTCGGTTCATTCTGGAAGAAATCATCATCTCAGCTTGAAATAGTAGACTATGGGAGCAGAAAAAAGGACATGCTGTATCCAGAACTCTCTCTCTTACTATCCAGGTCCGAGTTTCAATTTGCACACAAAGTTACACTATAGTACACACTGCAATCTGGATTGGTGAAAATGTGTACGGGTAAAAGGCGTGACAGTGTATACAGCAACATACAGGTAAGAAAGCATACAAAAAATCACAAAGTTTTATATGTGCCTTGTTTGCAGGATGTAGCAACACTCTTTTTACAGATATCATATAAAATGAAACATTTCAAGAAAATTCAACAGTTCAGTACAATAACCTCATACCCGGCAAACATCGCCTTCCCTAAATCACTCAAGTGAGTGGAAAAAAAACAACAACAAATCTAAAATGTATTCATAGAGGGTGCCTTCTTATTCAAGACTTCCCGATCAATAGTAAACAGCCTGAATTCATACTGACTTCCAAACAAAAAAAGTCACAGACGTTTCTTTTTCATGATTTTTCAATAATTTGGATGTACAGTTCAAGGACTCTATTACTCAAAAATACACCTTTATGTATACTATGGTTGCTTCCTACAGTCACCTCAGCAGATTCTAGTCTAGTGGCTCACAAATAGGAAATGAACACATTCAACAAATATTTACAAGCATTTAAGTTCTATTTCAAGAACTTTTTTTTTAAATCCAAGAAAGGGTCCTAAAAATTCAGGGACTTATGGACTTTCAAAGACTCATATGAACCTTGCGAGTCTAATGATTCTGTTTATGGACTTTACACCAGTGTCTTTTCATCAGTTACAACAGCTAACAAAAAAATAAATAAATAAATAAAAATAAAAAGGAAGGCGGGGGGGGGGGGGGGGGGGGGGGGGGACATTCTGGGTCAGCAAGCTGTGATTTTCTTTAAACAACAATAGGATTCAAAATACATATGCGTCAACTGATCTCAAATGTTTCGATGTGCGCCTTTAAACTTCAATACATGAAAGAAAGCATTCCTAAGAATGCTGAACAGTTTGTGCATGAAGCAGTCAAATTTTGAACTGGAAATGGAAACAATAGTCACAACCATTAGAGTGATTTAATACACTTCTTGTATTTCACTAACATAATGATGTAGTTTACATCGTCTTCAGTGCAAATATACACAGAAACTCATACAACTGTTCCATTTGTTTTTATTCAAAACAGCTGTTTGAATGAGTCATCGGCACAATCTGTCTAGTATGGGTATCTTTAGATCACAAATCTACCATGTTTTTAGCCCATTATATTTGCATTAACATTTGACTTAGAGCAACAAAAAATACACTTATATCTGTTCAATTTTTTACATTATATTCATACAAACAATGCCCAAATACACCATAGATGACAACAATACACTGACTTAAATAAAACCCCAGAACTTACAGTGGGTGACCCTCAAGCCTCACAAGTTTCTGAGAACAACTCACATCTTCCTTTTCAATTTAATAACAACAACAAAAAACCGTCCAAGTTTTCCATCATCATACCATTGCAACCAGTTTAGTTACAGACATTGCTGTCTGATGGTCCTTGCCCAGATGTCGCAGTTTGGGTACTGTGGCTAGTCCTCTCCCAGGATTGTTGTACCCCGTTTGCTCTGTAATAAAAGAGGGTTATAATCGAACAACATTCTGCTCACTCGTCCACAGCACATATATGTCAATGCTAAAATGAGTTTATCACACACACAAACACACCAGGACACACACACACTAACACATGCATGCACACACACACACACACACACACACACACACACACATACACACACCTATTGAAGACCTAACACCTATGTTTTAGATCAAGTTGAAAAAGTGTATAGTACCTTTTGATGCTAAAACACACATAAAGACAAATGCTGAAATGGGTATGAAAACACATTTACTTCTTCTGTGGATGTCTTGTCAGTGGCTGTGGGTGTATGCTGCCTGAACAATATCTAACCAACTCCATCAGATCCACAAGACTTGCCTTCTTTCCCCATTTTTTTCCGGAACACTAAAACAGTCTGTCACTATGTCATTAATGAAGACAAACACTTGCTTGATGAAAACAGGTTGGACCCTGTATTATTTGGATATCAAACAGAGGTACGGAAAATTTCATAACATGTGTGCATGTTTTTTCTTTCTTTATTGCTTACTTAAGAGCCTGGGTAGAAAAAAAATCTAACAAATAAATACATCTGAAGGTCCTCAAATCTATGAACTTCCAAGTCCAACCCACCATGCTTAATACTACATCATGGAGATCTGTTTCTATACTGCATGTCAGAATCTTCCAGATCCCACTTAAAAAAAAAAACTTACATACACAGTGAGAAAAGAATTAGAAGCCACCTGAACAATCACAACTGCATGAATGTGTAAATTTTCTTTTAAGGAACTCTCAAAACCGACACTTACCACATCCAAAATTGATGGCTCCTGTACACTCAAGATAGGCATGAATTCTTCCAATGCAGTTGACATCCCCACAGTTTTTCAGGCCTGGCCGCACAGAGGTCTTGTTTAGATACCCTGGTCGTGTCTTGTTCCTGTCACATAACATTCATGTCCGACATATTTCACAGGCTAAAATCTTTCTATGTGAAAAAAAAAAAACACAGAAAAAAACTTCTGACTAACCCTTGCCGGAGGATAATTGCTTCTTAATAAATAGTGATAAAGCTAGTATCAATTACAAAGATGGTATTTTTCCTCATACTTACCTTTCTAAACACATGCCTTACCCCACTTGGCATGGAACATAGCTACATAAATAGGATCCTCAAAAAACAAAAGGGGGGTGGGGTGGGGGGTGGTTGCGGGGTGGGGGACAGCATGGAGATAATCATAACTTCATAAACGGTGAGACTGGCAGTGTGGTCACCCTCAGCAAGTTCACTGTCTTTAAGCTCACTTTCATTTTGGTTGAGGAAGCTTCTTTCTCTCTTCCTTCCAATGGAAGAATTTCGTCTGAAAATTTCCACAAGTTGTCCTCCACTGCCATATCTCTCCAGCATTTGGCTCTGTCACCATAAACTGCTGAGTCTTTCGTTGTCTCCAAAGTCCTCTGTTTCAGATGCAGTGTCATGCGTCTGCCCTTCGTATTGCTAGTTGTTCCTTCCAGCTTACACTCACAAGACCTGCATCTTCTGCTCTAAATGTTCCCCATTCAAACCTTACAACTCATGTGGGAACTGCTTCTGCACAGCATTGCAGTCTCTTTGGAACTTTGATATCATGTAAACCTTCATGACAGTCCATCAGTTTTGGCTAGAGGAAGAGACACCGGTATTTCACAGTTACATCAGTACAGTATTGCTTAAAAGGTGTATACCTTTGGGAGAGCAAAGACTATTCCATTCACCTCAGACTAACAATGCAACATTTGAGGCAAAGTCTTGAGTGACTTCTGACACCAAGTGCTGGTCTTGGAGACCTATGCAGGGACTTTCTCATGTGAGTTTACTGCTTCCCTTTTCAGGTGAGCATGCTTGCAACCACCCAAACACCAGGGCTCTTCACTCCCCGTATACCCAGGTAAAGGTGCGAAAACTGGACTTTGTTCATGAACTCATGAAGAGCGGTCACTCTGCCGTACCTGCTTGTTATGGAAGTATGATTTACTCCCTGCTCTCCCAATTTTGTTTCTTTGTTTGTTTGTTTTTTTCCTTTCAATTTCCTGATACTATCGCAATGTTTCAAGCCAAGTACAGATATAGCATTTGTTTAGACAGTTAAGTATATCGTAAAAATGGGGAGTTTGTATTATACTCCCTGTTTGGCTAGTATACTTACCATGTCAGACCATAGCATTCCACGGCAGTTAGTCAGCTCTGCCGGGCCCGAATTTTTTGTGGCTAATGCCGTAACAAGACCATCACGTGATGCCCACCTTACTTCAGGCAGGGAGAAGTTGGTGTAAACTTCCTGTTCCTCATTCAACGAGGCCTATGCACAAGGCAACCCCAAGAGCCATAGCGCTAGCGGGGAAGGTAGGGTGGGCATTAGAGTCTGACATGGTAAGTATACTAGCCAAACAGGGAGTATAATACAAACTCCCCATTTTGGCGTCATATACTTTACCATGTCAGACCATAGCAGAATTCAAAGGAATTGGAGGAGGGCTTAGTGCCCTAATGGTTCTAGGGGTTAGCAGAGGAATAGATATGGCTGCGTAAGCCACAAAAGGAACCCTAGAACCATCAGCCCTGGACATGCGGACATCCCTTAAATATAGATTTATGAAGGGATTTTCCGGATGCCAGTAGGCTGCCTCCAGGATGTGGTGCAAGAGGACAAAGCGCTGGATCACTGTGGACGTGGCCAGTGCCCTGCCCTCCTTGGCACGGGGAGATAAGAAGGGGCGATCCTTATACGCCTGGGCGTAGGCCGATCTGCCTGTCTTGGAAGCAAAGAGGGAGGACTTGGGAGGAGCGCCTGGGGCGCGGGGGTTCCCAGTAGCCCCGAATGGAGCCAGCCGAGAGCGTAAACGAAGAAGATATGGGAGAGAGAAACTGCCTATCTGAAATTTGGAAGGCCAGATGGAGGAACAGAGTTGAGCATCGGGAGGCCATCTCTCCCCTGGAAAAGCGCTCACCCTGTGCAGGATTGGGAATGGAGGGAAGGCGTATGTTGAGGCCGGACCAGGGAAGGGTGAGCAACCCTGGGCCTGAACACTGTTCCCCACGAGGCTGAGGGTTAGCCTGCTGAGGATCCCTTCAGTGTGGAGGAGGGTCCCCGCTATGTGTCTCGCGCAGAGGGTGATTCCCCGCACGTGGCACCAGCGGAGGAGGGCCTCTACTCAGAGGGAGAGGCTGAGGGACCCATAAAACTTCTATTAATAGTAAAAGCTAAAATTCCTTTTCAAACATTTCATCTTATTTTCAAAAAGGCTGTGATTTTTTTACAGTATAAATAGGTGCTAAAGACTGAATTATTGTTAATACAGCTCACATACTCAACCAATAAACACATTCCCACTCCCACACATTCATGGATCATCCTGTATTCCATGCCCTGACCTTAGCATCATATTCCATCATTTTTCTCCATGTCAAAACCTGAATTAACTGCCATCTAAGAACAGGGCACATACCAGCAGTCCAATATGTAGTTCCTGATCTTCAAGTATCTCTCTGGCGTCTTCAGAGGGCGTCCATCAAAGAATTCAGAGTGCACCATCTTCTCCTCATCTGTTATGTCGTCTCTTTCCAGCACCCTGTCCTCAATGGGAATCGGGAATTCAAATATCTTTCCACTGGACGCTGTTACTCCATTCACTGCCAGACAAGAACACATCAACATATGGAGCATTAGACTCAAATAAAAACCTGACGTCATTCAAAAGTCTGTAATGCTGCTGATAACCAACTGACTACCAGACACCTCAAGGCTGTAACAGTTTTAGCAGCTGTTGCATAACAGAATCAGAGATTCAGGGCTGAGACCAGAAGTGGATTTAAACTGCATCAGTGGCAATAAAACAGGTGGGCAGGAGGGCTGATCTTACTATCTGTTAAGCTAGTATACTTACTGTTGCAGGCTAGGACCACTATGCTAGCTCTCGCTGGCCTAATTTTTGCAGCTAACACCGTACTAAGACAAACACGTTTAACAGTTAAGTCCGCCTGCCTGCTAGAAAGGTAAGGCCAGGTCCACGGGAGAAAAAGCCAAACTGAGGCACCTGGAGGTCCTGCTTGCCAGTGGGTTGGCAGGCCAGCGTCTCGGATGGACTACCAGTTGGATTTTGGATAGCCACCCTCTGCAGCATAGTGTCAGGGTGGAGGAGTGGGGGTGGGTACACTTTACCTGTGGTCACATCAGAATCAGTCCTGGAGCTTAATGCAGACTGTTGGCTCCCGCTGGAAAGAGACCTAACTTGCAAGGGCAACGGACTTGATAATTACGGAGGGTCCAAGAAGCATCCACCACAACCCGAGTAATATTGAAAGAGAGAGGAAAAAAAGGGAAGGGGGAAAGTGAAAGAAACAAAGAAAAATATAGAAGTAAAAGAAGATTATGTATTTGAGAGAAACTGAGAATAAGAAAAGAGGGTGAATAAATAAATACGGAATAGATTTATAACGAAATGAAAATAATAAAGGAAGTAAAAATGAGTGAATTGCTTTATCATACATCCACTAAATAAATAGCAGTAAGATAATGTATCTCTGGAGTTTATTGTGGGCCAGTGCTGTGGAGGTGCATAGATACATGCTACTTTTGGACATTGATGCCATGTAAGCAAAGGGCCCCCAATCTGACAATACGACAGGATTCCTGCATAAAGCAGTCAAAGCAATCACCTGTGATTGTAATACGCCTGGACTTTGAAATGATTGATGCTGTGGTGAGGTGCAGAGTAACTGGTTTGGATCAGTGATGGTGGGTGTCCATCAAGTGTTCAGAAATGCTCAAATCAAGTATGCAGGATGTCTCACCTATGTAGACCTCACTGCACAGTTCGCAGTGGATGGTATATATAAACTTACACTTCTGACAAGAGAATGTATGTTTCATTTTGAACAAGCCTTTGGGGGCCATGTAGGATGGTGTCTGTCTTGGTCAGAGGACAGATTTTGCAGTTAGGTTTTGTGCAGGGAACGGTACTGGGTGACTTGGGTGGGAAACGATCATGACCAAGGCAGATTTATGATCTTCCACTATGTGCCAGCTGGACTTGAATATCCTGCAGGTGGGGAGTATGTGTGGGTGGAATAGGAAGCAGGCAGTGGGTCTGTTAGTTCTGTAGGAGGCCGAGGCTCCAAGGCAACTGTTCTGGACTCAGCTGCAGTGGGACTGAGATGATGCTACAGACATAAATTCTGGTGAGCAGGAGAAATCGCTCACGTTGGCTCAGTGACTAGGCAATCAGTAGGGGGTTTAGTGCGTGATGTCCTGTGTGTGTTGGATCATAGCAGGCACCACTGTGCTCCACTGAAGTTACTCGGTTGCAGTGCAAAATCTCCTCTCCTGGGCTGCCTCATGACAGCTTGCGACTGACTGCTCCCTCTGGATTACCAGTCTCAGGGCTGTGGCGGAACAAGCCAGGCTGTAGCTGTGGACGAGAAGCAAGAACAAGCCATGTGGGTGCAATGCCAGTGTGGTGGTAAAGAAGATGAAAAAATAAAAAACAAACAAAAAACATGGCAATAATTCCGAAGCTCCACAAAAACTGAGTATCTTTTTAAGACCTACTTGCTCTTACAAGCATCTCTATATTAGCAATTATAACCTGAAAATGATGATTTTGTCTTATCTACAATGAGCCAGATCACTTACCAATGTGTTTGATGTCATGATCGTCTACAGACTGTTCCTCCATCAGTGGCCCAGGCTCCTGTTCTGTCCACTCAGCTGCTGTCGGTTCTCCCTGACCCTGGTCCAACATGCTGCTCCCTACAGAACTGCCAGCCAGGTCAGCATGTCCAGTCCCAAACTCTTCCACTTTGTTACAGTTATCCTCTCTGTTCTCATCAAGAACAGGCCCATCTGGATCGTCTGCATCCTCTTCAAGCACATCTTGTTCATGTGGGGAGTCACTTTGAGAATCATCGCCACATATATTGGCTTGTTCCAGCAGTCTGTTGTACACAGAGGTTGGGGAAGCTACACCACTCTGTAAAGTGTTACTCTCATCTTCATCATCGTTTTCTATGTCAACGTCACTCTCACTTCCTGAATCGCTCGTCTTTTCTATCAAAACCGAGGTTTTCACAGCTTCTGTTGAAGATTGGTTTATTGATGTTTTCATGCCGGTCCTGTGTTTTTCTGCTTCACTGACGTCTGCACTGCATTCAGATAAGTAATCCTCAGTCACATAGCCGTTCACGGAAGAAGCAAAACTCATGCGATTCCTGACCAACTGAGAAACTGCATCAACTTTCACAAAGGACACACTTTGTCCCCGAGTGTCACCTTCGTTTACTACTTTTTTCTTGGCTGACCTGGGCTTAGCTTTGTCACGGGCAAAGAGTGAGCAATAACAGCTGGGCAAGCAGTGGATGCCACAGACTTTGAATCTGAGAGAGGACTGGCTGTACCTGGAGCACCTAATGCAAGGACAGCATCTGAGTCTGAAGAAGGTGACAGTGGTGTGAATAAGTTGTGAGCCTGGTTGATCTCTGGCTTGACTTTTGCCTGTTCAAACATTTAAGTGAAAAAAGAATCTCACAAGGTATTTTCATACATTGTCTGATATAATAGTGCAACAAAAATATGATTTTCAGATTATGACAGCATTTTCCTTTTCTCTGACCTGACAACATCATCTTTTCTCCTTCGCATGAAATAAGTCATATGCTGTGCACACATACAAAATTACGAGATCTAACGATAATTATGATGTTATTGAAAGCTCATGTCCAAGTGTCATATTATTCTGTCCTCACACACACCACACACACACACACACACACACACACACTATTTGTTTTAGATTTTTATTGATTTTTTAAGAATAAAACAAAAAGTAAACACCAAAATAATCTAATACTTATCAACATCCATCAAAACAAGCAATCCCGGTGTTCTATACTGTTCAAAAAAAGAAACGCAAAATGAAATTTTGCCACCTGGGGTGGACCATACAGTTGAGAACACGCCAAAAACCGGCCCTGATGTATGTCTTGAACGTCGACGTGCTAGGATAACATTGATTCAGGTTGTCACTATGTGCACGTGCGTGTTGTGGGCCAGGTGCGACAGTGCAAACATTGGGTTGTGCTTCTGTTGTTTCGCCTGCAAAGCATGCCCAACTCAGTGGTGAACATACACACACCATGGTCATAGTGCAGTATAAAAGCCGGGTCATTTTGGCAACCGGCAGGCACACCGTACCAAAAAACAGCATGCCACGTTTGAGCCCAGCAGAGAGAGAAAACGCCCTGGGTCGTTTGCAAGTTGGTCAGAGTGCAACTGATGTGGCCCATGCTTTGAATGTCTCCCCCAGTACCATATGCCGACTTTGGACTCGCTTCCAGAGGACAGGGTCATCAGCTGATGCCCCGAGGTCAGGCCGACCTCATATCACAACGCCAGCCCAGGACCGCTTTATACGGCTCAGACATCTCCGCAATCGCTTCCTGCCGGCCTCGTCCACTGTCCAGGCATGCGCTGGTGTCCGTCGCATCTCCGACCAGACTGTCCGGAACAGGCTGCATGCTGCTGGGCTGAGGGCTTACAGGCCCCTACGTGGCAACGTAATGACGGGGCGCCATCGACAGACCAGACTGCAATGGGCTACGCAACACAGACACTGGACACTGAGGAACCATTGGCGACACGTCTGGTTCTCGGATGAGTCACAGTTTCTGCTGCAGCGCCATGACAGGAGGCGAAGGGTTTACCGCCGGGTTAATGAACGCAACCAGCAGAACTGCGTCGACGAGGCACCTCCGCATGGTGGCGGCAATGTCATGGTATGGGGGGCCATCAGCAACACAGGCAGGAGCCAGCTGGTGCGCGTGGAAGGTCACCTGACAGCCCAGCAGTACGTCCAGGTCATTGTTCAGCCACACGTCCTGCCTCTAATGGCCACTCCCAGGGCCGTGTTCCAGCAGGACAACGCCAGGCCCCACACAGCACGCCTGACCACAGCCTTCTTTACCGCCAACAACATCACACCCCCTGGCCTGGCCCTCTCTTTCCCCGGATTTGAATCCTATTGAGCACGTTTGGGACGTTTTGGACAGACGCCTGAGAGTGAGGGCCAACGCCCCAGCGACTCCAAATGAACTGTTCCGGGCATTGCAGGCCGAGTGGGCGGCCATCCCACAGCAGACAATCAGGAACATTATTGCTTCATTGCCCCGCAGATGCCAGGCTACCATTGCAGCCAGAGGGGTCACACCCGTTACTGACTTTGGAAGCGGCCTGGCGATTTCCCTGAGGGTCTGGGGCTGGTTCTTTACCACAGCATTACAGGGGAGACTTCTGTCCTACTGATGACCTGTTTTTGTCATTTTCACATTAAACGTGTTGTCACACTGAGCTTCAATAAATTGTGTTTCAAATCGGCAGCTTGGCATTTTGCGTTTCTTTTTTTGAACAGTATATTATCCAGAGATATGGTTACAATCGGCTCCTGTATAATTGTAATATTTTGTCGCCTCTGATCAAGCTACTATCTTAAAAGTCTGACAGCCTAAACCTCTGCACAGTTTGGTGATACATATTAACAAAACTTACAACTCTGTACTCGTCACAAGTATTCAACATCCAAACCAGACACAGTTTCATGTTGTTTGTATACAATATCATTTGAGTGACAAGTTACTTCTGATGAACATGAAGAACAATAAATCAGGAACCCTTGAGTGATCTTACATTATTTATCTGCATATATGTAAAGTGTTATCATTCTGACTGATTTCTTCTGAGTATATATCTCTATCACAATGTCCAATCATTCCAGAATGATCTACAGAATTCTATGTTCATGACTCTTGTCATACCTATTCCAAAATAATACATGTTCCATGAATTCCATGGGCCAGAACCACAAGTACCTCATTAAAAAAAATTAGGGTGAGACACTGAACACTTATATAACTTGCTTATTTTCAGATGAGTTTTCATCAAAATTTCCAGGGAAAGTTTATAAGTCAATCACCTACAGCTTGGTGTGACTTTTGAACATTTGAGCTCTTTTATCATTAGTCACTTATTTGATTTTTCACGAAAAAAAAAAAAATTAAATCATATAAACAAAGAGATCCATGCATTTTGCGAAATTTTGGCATCAGAATCATTTCCTGGGTAGGGTCAGAAGCAATCAAGGTCACTTTAAACCATTTAACTAACTCTGCTTATCACTGCTGTCACAATTCATAACCACATCTGCATTTCTAACATGATGAAAACAGAATTTCACTGTTCATAATCAATATCTTACCTGGATTTTAAAAAACTGCTTGGCATAATTTTTCACTTGTATGGTTGTTCGTGTTGAAATGAGCTTAGATATCTTGCTCCACCTGTGACCAAACTTTTCCTGCACAAAAGATCACTACCAATAAAAAGATGTTAGAACCATAGCTTGTCGGCAAATCTTTGAGTATAATACACAATCTGCCAAATTCTGTCGCATACATAATTTTTTTTTTTTAAAGAAAAAAAATGTTTACTGCAAAAAAAAAACACCACCACCACCATATTAGTGTATATTTGTCTTCTTCATCTTCAACCTCTCTTCTCCGAAACTCAATGAGGAGTTATTGGGGCACCACACTTAGGAACAGTTCATTAGGTTTGTCCAGTTCTGTCAGTGGATTACCAAGGTCTAGGTCTCAGAAACTTTTCCCTGTGTACTTTGCAATGTTGTCACTCCATTGTTTTTTTGTTGTTTTTTCACGTCTGTTCCTCTGTAACCTTCAACAGTTCCATGGATGATTGTTTTAGCAAGGCCACTGGACATCACTACATCTTTCATGGGCCTATGTGCTGCCTGATGGTTTGAAGCACTTACTGACCAGTGATATGATCAGCGTATCTGATGTGTAATGATTAGGATAATATCCTTTACGTATTGATTTGTTTTTCTTTTTATGTCACAAGCCCTGAAGACAGTCTATGACCGAAACGTTGTTGATATTTGTTTTGTTTTTCTTCCTTTTTTTTTTTTTTTCTATTTTAAAATCTTCGGAGAATTCTCAAAGACATTTATTATCATCTGGGATAGTATCTTCGGTATCTCATCCCGTGGCTTGGATTCTTCTTTCCAGATCCCATGAAGGTCCAGGTGAAAGCACATTCTTGGCAGTGACAAGATCAGTTTATTTATCCATCAAAATCTCATACTTAATAACTGATAGGGGGCCGGAATAGCTCAGTTGGCAGAGCGCCGGATTCATGATCCTGGGTTTGCAGGTTCGAATTTCGGTACAGGGGGATTTTTCCTTCGGAGTTAGCATTGGTTGTGACTCCATTCCCCATACAGTCCTTCGAATGAGACTATAAACAGAGGTTCCATGTGTGAACGCACGCACATCTTGCACACACGTAAAATCCCATCACCAACTTTCGGAAGAGAAGGCCAGTTTGGCCGTTGGTATGGATGACACGTTACACATAGCATGCACTGTCCCCGAAGATGGAGTATGGCTGCCTTAATGGCGGGATAAAAAAACGGCCATACACACACAACTCCACTGCCTGTCTACACAGGCAGTGTCCGCAGGAGTATCAGCCTGCGTACGCAGAAAGAAAGAAAAGAAAAGAAATAACTGATAAATAAAAGCTCACCAATCCTTGCAAGAAGAGTTTCTTTCCTCATCAGTCCACTGTCGTCTGTTGCTCGACTCCTGGTGTTTCTTAGCTTCTGCGGGAGCAGTGATGAGGAGGACAGACTTGTTGATCCCCAAATGCTTGCCCTTCTTGCACCCATTTATATACTGCCTTTAACAAGTTAAGGAACGTGTTCCTCAAAATCAGTACAGACCAGCAGCTCGACCTGTTTGGTGTTAGTCAACATTTTTTTAACTTGAAGTCATCATCAATGCATACTGCACTCTTTTCTTTCCTTCTGACAGAAAAAAATTGCTGTAAGCTAGGCATGTAAAACTGCATCACTGCTCATTAGATCCAAAGGAAATGTGATTCCATTTCCTCTCCCCACCCCAACCCCCAAAAATACATTCAAAAGTCAACAACAACAAAAAGCCACACACACATAACATTTCTTTCTAATTTTTCACCTTTGTACAACTCTTCCACTTTGTCATTTTCCCTTGACTTACAATTCACCCATTTTTCAATGTTGCATTCATGACTCCCAAACAATCCATATCCACCTGTTGAAAGTGACCCTATGATTTGTTTACATAGATGTGATCTGGGGATGTGCAGACTCGTAATCCTGATCCTAGGGTTTGCGGCTCAAATCTATGCCAGACTGTTTTGGTACAGAAAAATTTTCCCCCCAACGACATAACATTGTTCCGACTCCATTTCCCATAAACACCTACAAATGGGGCTTTAAACCAAGGTTCCATGTGTGAATGCACACATGTAAAAATCATATCACCAACTTTAGGAAGAGAAGGCCAATTTGGCCAATGAATAAGTCATAACACTTCATACACAACATGCACCCTGCGTAAAAACTCAAAAGAACAAAGGAAAAAAGCTGAATGACTGATACGGACTGAACGACATGGGAAATGAATCAATATACCTCCAACATGCAGCTCTTCAGCCAGCTTTACCCAGGTAAGGCAGTCCACCATGTAAACTATAATGATGAAAAACGATGATGATGATGATAATAATGACTGTAACAGTATTTATACAGTGCAATTCAAGTATCTACTCACTGTGCTTTCATACATCATCCAAACTTCCCATCACACCCTTGGGTGCGTTACCCACTAGACCATGACAGACAGCGTCTAATAAAACCATTAAACTCAAAGGAAACCAACTGAATCTCCTACAAACTTTTCAAAAGGATACTGTTCTTCCAGCAGCATTTTTTCTATGGTGGCTTTTGACTTCTCATCCATCCCATTGTCCAACGACCAGCCCTGCAATTGATCACAAAACAAAGCAATGTTTTCATAAGTAAGAAGAAGAAACTCTACGGAGAGCTTGATAGCAGAAGGTGTTTGGAGAAGAAATCCACCTCAGACAAGCGTTTTGGTCCTGAATTCCTGACTCCCAGTTGCCCTTCTGTTATCAGAACTGTTCTGTTTTTGGTACTGCTTGGATTCAAATCTGTACAGCTTGGATGGGTGGGCACCTCAAGGCACTGCCTGTTTTTGGCACTGCTTGATTCAAATCTGTACAGCTTGGATGGGTGGGCACCTCAAGGCACTGCCTGTTTTGGTACTGCCCTTTGGGTTCGAATCTGTACAGCGGATGGTGGGGACTCAGCATGTGTTTTGGTAGCTTGATTCAACTGTACAGCTTGAGGGGGGCACCTCAGACTGCCTGTTTTTGGCACTGCTTGGATCGAATCTGTACAGCTTGGATGGTGGGCACTCAAGCACTGCCTGTTTTTGGCACTGCTTGATTCGAATCTGTACAGCTTGGATGGGTGGGCACCTCAGGCACTGCCTGTTTTTGGTACTGCTTGGATTCGAATCTGTACCCTGATGGTGGGCACTCAAGAACGCTGTTTTGTATGCTTGGTTCAATCGTACAGCTTGGATGGGTGGGCACCTAAAGGGCACTGCCTGTTTTTGGTTTACTGCTTGGATTCAAATCTGTACAGCTTGGATGGGGGGGCACCTCAAGGCACTCCCTTTTTTGGCACTGCTTGGATTCAAATCTGTACACTTGGATGGGTGGGCACCTCAAGGCCCTGCCTGTTTTTGGGCACTGCTTGGATTCAAATCTGTACAGCTTGGAATGGATGGGTGGGCACCTCAAGGCACTGCCTTTTTTGGTACGTTTGGGATTCAAATCTTTTACAGCTTGGATGGGGGGGGCACCTCAAGGCACTCCCTGTTTTGGTACTGCTTAGATTCAAAATCTGTACAGTTTGGAGGGGTGGGCACCTCAAGGCACTCCCTGTTTTTGGCACTGCTTGGATTCAAACCTGTACAGCTTGGAGGGGTGGGCACCTCAAGGCACTGCCTGTTTTTGGCACTGCTTGGATTCAAATCTGTACAGCTTGGATGGGTGGGCACCTAAAGGGCACTGCCTGTTTTTGGCACTGCTTGGATTCAAATCTGTACAGCTTGGAGGGGTGGGCACCTCAAGGCACTGCCGTTTTTGGTACTGCTTGGATTCAAATCTGTACAGCTTGGATGGGTGGGCCCCTCAAGGCACTGCCTTTTTTTTGGTACTGCTTGGATTCAAATCTGTACAGCTTGGATGGGGGGGCCCCTCAAGGCACTGCCTTTTTTTGGGTACTGCTTGGATTCGAATCTGTACAGCTTGGGGGTGGGCCCCTCAAGGCACTGCCTGTTTTTGGCACTGCTTGGATTCGAATCTGTACAGCTTGGATGGGGGGCATCTTAAGGCATTGCCTGTTTTTGGATGGATGGATGAGTGGAGGGGGAGGAGGGGCCAAGGAATGTGGGGAGGGGGAGGGGGAAAGGAAGGAAGAGGGAAGGACTGAAGGGCAGGGCAGAAAAAAGGGGCAGTAGGAGAGGAGAGAGAGGAAGCTATTTTGTCTCAGAAAACTGAATCATGATTTTTCCTTTTTCTTCTTCCCTCTTCGGTGGTAATCTACATAATTATGTCAGATCTCCTAGTATACTTAGCGCCATTAAAAACGCACGGGTCAGAATAACAGAATAACTTGACAGAGGTAAAGCAGTTAGGGGTATGAATACGTTAATGTTGATGGACAAAGTCTGGAACAGAAAAGAAGGGCGCAATGGACAACATGTGCTGAACATTTGGCGTTCAATACTCGCAAACACAACTGGCGTCAAAAAAGCAAAGTCACAATGCAATACCGGGTGTGTCCCCCTCTGGCTTCCAAACAAGCCGTGCAGCGAAATAAAGTCGTTTATGTGTTTTTGACGTTTAGTCGGACAGAACATGTGGCTTGATTTTGACAATCCAGACACGCGCGGCCTGAGCGTTGCGACAAGCACCTGAAACACGGACACCGAGTGTTCTGTAGTGTTTCGGTTCGCACGTCAGTCCCGATCTGACGTGTGAGCAATAATCAACATGACGGGAACGACGAAACAGCGGAAAACGTACAGACTGGTTGAACATGCCACGACTGACGACGCAAGAAAGGGAACGTGCCATTGGCATGTTACAGGCAGGTCTCGGTATCTGCGAAGTGGCGCGTCGTCTGGAATGTCATCACACCACCATCAGTCGCCTGAGTGTCAGAGTGCGTGAAACGGGCAGTGTTGCTGATCGACCGCGCTCCGGTCAACCGAGAGTCACAACTCCATTGACAGATAGGCAAATCGTACTACAGCACCTCCGTGACCGATTCCGCCTCGCAACACAGACGACTCGGGAGACGATGGGAACTAGAGGGCCGAGGGTGAGCGCCAACACAATACGACGCCGTCTTCGAGAGCGACAGTTGCATGCGCGCATTCCTTACCGAGGGCCCATCCTGACACCTGCTGCACGCCGAAATCGCATGCGCTGGGCTCGACTGCACGTAAGGTGGCGTCTGAATGAATGGAACACTGTATTGTTCTCCGACGAGACACGCATCTGCATTGATCGCCCAGACAGACGTCAACGGGTGTGGCGCCGACGTGGAGAGCGTTTTGCGGACACGTGTGTACGGGAAGGCAATCGCTGGGGTGGCGCTAGTGTTATGGTGTGGGGAGGCATCACATCACGTCGACGTACACCCCTTGTTATTGTTGACGGTAACATAACGGCTCAGCGTTACGTGGACACCATCCTACGCCCTGTGCTGCTTCCATTTCTGCAGGTCAACGCTGACGTCACAACGTTCCAGCAAGACAACGCACGTCCTCACGCTGCACGTTTAACGCAGGACTTCTTGCGGCAGAACAACGTTAACGTCATGGGGTGGCCGGCTTATTCACCGGACCTTTCGCCCATCGAACACGTGTGGGACCAGCTGAAGACAGCCATGGCACGCCGCCAACCTGCCCATGTACCAACCAGGAACTGATTCAGGCTGTGCAGGATGAGTGGAATCGGATCCCTCAACACAGGCTCATGGTACTGGTGAGATCCATGCGTCGTCGCTGCACGGCTTGTTTGGAAGCCAGAGGGGGACACACCCGGTATTGAATGGTGACTTTGCTTTTTTGACGCCAGTTGTGTTTGCGAGTACTGGACGCCAAATGTTCAGCACATGTTGTCCATTGCGCACTTCTTTTCTGTTCAAGACTTTGTCCTTCAACATTAAAGTATTCATACCCCTAACTGATTTACCTCTGTCAAGTTATTCTGTTATTCTGAACCGTGCGTTTTTAATGGCGCTAAGTATATAAACTTCAATCTTGTTCAAACACATTTATCCCATGTAGAGCATTCACAATGTGACAACATATTCTGATATCTTTTCACCTTTTCTTTGGCAAGAGAAAATGTGTTTTGAACAGGCAATCCATCAAAAATACAGCAGCTGACATCCCTGCTCTCTCATCCTTATTCATTACTCTCATTCTTTATATATCTATCAAATCTCATATTATCAGGAAAGACACTTATATGTTTGCACATGCACAGATGCTGACACACACAAGCAAACATATTATCTCCTCTTCTTGGCAACTGTTACCTAAAACAATCAGCTGATAAACAAGGTCAACGCATGCAAACATACTCTCTCCCCTTCTTATTATCTGTTATCTAAAACAATCAGCTGATAAACAAGGTCAATGAATACCTGCTCAAGCATCCATGGTGGGTTCGTAAACTCTGGCAAAAGGTTGGCACTTTTTGATGGGAGCTCATTGGTATCATAAAGGCCACTCACAGTCCTTGAGGAAAAAAGTACAAAATCATTTTTATCAACATAGAACGTAAAAGTTAAAACTTATCAGCGATAACACTAAATTGACTTGTCAATGCATTTATTTACGCAACACTTTCAGGCCCTATCATCCATATGCCACATTTTTACGAAGTTCCACACATCATACAACACATTACAAAATTTGATGCTTGTTGTTTTGCCTGGTAAACAAACATTAAACAAAAATGCTTGTATGAAAATACTTGTAAACAGATTCATAGATGAATCTGATCCCATACAGCCATTTTCTGGCACATTCCTAGCTTACAATTCTTGGATGTGAACAAGACAAAAAATCTATTTTTTTTAAAAAAGGAAAAAAAAAAACATGCATGCCACATTAACTTTACACCTGTTTTGAGGATTACCATTTTTAAGGGATATAACTTTAACTAAATGTGGATTGTTCAGCATCCATCCATGAAAATAAGTTGCCAGTTTGTATAATCTGTAAATATGTCAAATTAGTTATTCTTATAGGCTCTGTTTGAGCTACATATATGTTCTGGCAAAGGCTCAAGTCGGGTACTCAGTTTCATCAGTTGAAGTACCCCCTAAACAGTACATTAATGACTATTTCTGTCAAAGTCATACAGGTATGCACTTGAATTTCTGTCAAGAATTTCAAGCTGTTTGTCGGTTATCTTATATGCTATTTGAACAAACCACTTGAAAACTTTTTTTTTCTTTTTTTCCTTAAAATGGAGCTGTGCCACACATATGGAGTTAAACTTGAGTTTGACATTTCTACCAACAATCAAGTTTGCAGATTACTTATAATCCAGCTGATTGCAAAGGTCCATATCAGGGATGTCACCTCATTAAAGTCAATTCTCACAGATTCTTTTTTCTTTCTTAAATACATGTATAACTTATTAGTTATTACAACAGATTTTCTAAAAACAAGCCGGAAATTCATTAAAAATCTTTTTTCCACACAGTCTTTAAATAGAAGAATGCTGCATCTCTTTCACAAATAAAAAAAATCACATACAGTGGGGCATCTCTGAACAAAACTTTCTTGGAATCAGCTGTAAAGTGTTTGTATCTTTCAGGTCTGGACATCATGACTCCCAAGGATGAATTAAACTATTTAAGTGGTAGTTAACACCCTTACTTCTCCATCCACAAATAGTGTTGGCAGTTCGCTAACATTCATTTAAGATTCACAAATAAAATTCGCCTTCAGGAGTAGATGCAGTGGAAACTTAGAGAAACATCCTACAAGGAATGACCGGTTCCTCAGTCTTTACATGATTTAGGACTGCCAGACACACCTTCACAGCCTTTCTGGATTGGGAAGGGGTTAAGCCAAGTTTCTGCTGACTGAAGCTCATCTTTATCAGCCTTCTCCACTAGCAGCCTTGACGCCCCCAAACCAGCGTCTCTTCTGACCTCAGAATGCGAATCCGAGTCCTCCTCCTCATAACCATAATTTCTCCTCTAGTTAAATTTTTTTCAGCCTTTTGTTTAGGGGAGAAATGTGGTGAAGCCATTTTGTTTGAATTGCATTATCATCCTTCTGGTACCCATCCACCATAGAGTCCCACTATGGGGCAAGGGAGATGAAATTTATGGCTTGACCCCTTCCTGATTTTGGGACACACACACGCACACACATTCATAGACACATACACAGAGATAGTTAAGAAAATAAACTGGAAAAAAAAAACCAAATGAAATAGAATTTAAAAAATACATAATTACAACTATATGGGTCAGTCTCCAGAGTTGTGTACCAATAATGTGACACAACACCAAAAATAAAAAATCCCAAGAGTACATGCTTTTTACACTTTTTGCATAGTTTGAGGTCTAAATAATCAAGTTTTATTAAATATTTAACAGCATGGATGTTTGTCTTTGATTGTACTCATGTTAAAATCACTCACACACTTGTGTGTCCAATGTAACACGGTAACTAAACACTTCACAAATTGAAACAAAACAAAGAATGTGAGAGCACCACAGACCTTTATTCATCATGAAAACAGTAATGAGCACCCAAGTAAATGCAACACAACTGTTTCAACACATAATTTTGACGAATGATTTATATGCTGAATTGTGTCAAAAACGATACCAAAAAATGTGGGGTTTTTTTCTCCATGCGTTTACTCTAAAACCAATTTTCAGCCAACTTTCCCTATTTTGGGCAGCAGTGACCTTGGACTTTGTTAAAACTTGCAGACAGAAACTGATTTCTCCACTTTTGAAATATTTCTGCCCTATTACATTTTTTTAAAGTCCAATGTAACACAGGAACCAAAAATACTATCAGAACCTACAACAGCTTTTTTATTTGGGAAACGGGACAAATCTCTGATTTTACTGTTGCTAAATGATAACACATTCACGGAAACCACGGTTTTTATGGTCCAATGTAACGCAGAAACAAAAAAAATCTATCAGAATCTACAACAGCTTTTATGTTTGGGAAATTGGACAGATCTCTGACTTTACAGTTGCTAAATGATAAGACATTCATGATACAAAAATAGAAAAGCTAAACAGTTGATATTTTGTAAATATTTAAGCGCTTTCAACTGTTCATGTCCAATGTAACCAGGAAACCAGAAACAAAAAAAATCTATCAGAATCTACAACAGCTTTTATGTTTGGGAAATTGGACAGATCTCTGACTTTACTGTTGCTAAATAATAAGACATTCATGATACAAAAATAGAACGGCTAAACAGTTGATATTTTGTAAATATTTAAGCGCTTTCAACTGTTGTCCAATGTAACAAGGAAACCAAAATCATCAGACCGCAATCACGGGACACTACAACCCTAAACAAGCAAAAAAGACTCACAAAACATAACTAATATTAAGCTTAATCTTCAATGAGGTGGTTTAAATAATTCAATGCATATGAACAACAGATGTAGAAGGAAAAAACAAAGGTGCAAGTGCACCTCTGCAACAACGTGGTCCAGAGTAACTGTTTGGGATTTTCGGTTACCACAACTTCGAACCGGCCGCCTGTTTGATTCACAATGGACACATGGCCGAAATACGCGTATAGATGCTTCCGCCACATTTGTGTGCATGAATAGAACAAAATAGTTCCAAATCGTTTGATTTTTTTTCACACACGATTGATTTGTTTGGTCCAACGTAACACAGAATTCCAGAAACGATGTTCGATCAGTTTATTCAAATCCGATTTTAAGTCCAATCAGTTTCAATTTTTAAAAAGTTCATAACTATCACAACATGAGACACAAAAGCAATAGTCCTCCAAAGGGAAGAAAACAGTATAAGTTAGAGTAAAACTCATAGGTCGTCAGTTGAAAACAGTTGATAACATAGATAGGAACCGACTTCTTCAGAAAAAAAAGAAAGGAAACACTGAAAGAGTACCACTAGTGTTGACATTTTCAAGATTATTGCCAGATGTACAAGCTGCACTAAAGAGACATAGTGATACGCTCTATAAGTCAGAATACATGCGCAAAGTATTCCATAGACTACCAATGCCTGCATACAGACGGGATAAAAATTTATGTGATACGTTGGTTCACCAGAAAACTGAAAGAGCAGTGAAGGGAAAAGCAGAAATTTGTGATTGTGACACCTGTTCTTCACTAGTAACTTCAACAGTGTTGGACACAAAGCAGAAATCTTCGCACAATGTTATGAGTAACGTGACATGTGCGGATAGAAATTTGATATATGCTCTGTTGTGTAAACGGTGTAATAAGACAGTTTATGTTGGTGAAACCGGACGTTCATTGAAAGAAAGAATAGCGGAACACAGACGTGACATCAAGTTCCAAAGAGCAAAGCCAATAATGCGACATTTCCTTCAGCATTCAGTGGGAGACCTTGCTGTTGCAGTGTTGGCAAAAGCTTACAGTGAAAGCAAAAGCTTCAGACTTATTGCTGAAGAAAAATGGATAAGGACATTGGATACAAGGGTGCCAAATGGATGTAATGTTAAGACAAATTTGTAACAACCCTATCCAGATTTACCTGTAAACAACATTGATGAATTGCAGGAAATTTATATATATTTTTCAGGTGACAGTTCTTGTATGCCATGCACAGTCACAGACAGGACTATGGTCGCAGTTTCATTGTGATTTATGAAGCGTGTTGTTATGTTTTTGGACTACATTGGTTACTGTATAACTACACACAGACACACACACAACTTGCACCCCTTCCTCCCCCCCACCCCCTTTTTTTTTTGTTCCCTTGTTGATGACATCACACATTATGATGTCAGAAATTGCGTAAGATATTTATGACGTCAATTCTTTGCCCTGACCAGCCACCGAAGATGGACATTACATAGTTGCATTGTTTTTGTTTTTTTCTCTTGAAAAAGGCCACGTGGCCGAAAATTAGATGAGTGGTATTGTGATTTTTCTATCACAACATGGGATTCTTCCTCCAATCTGTACCCATAAAAGTAGTGCCATATTCATCCGCGTTTAGTACATTCGTCGTCCAGAACGCGCGAGTTAACACCGGTAACGAAAGTTACGTTGGACAGTGATTTTTTTGTGTGCTAATATCTAATAGAAGCCAAGTCGACTGATATGTTTATGTCAAACACAGTTAAAAACAATTAAAAAGCAATGATGTAAACCACTTTCTTAATCATTTGCATGTTTCTTTTGTACACATTTAATGACTATTTGTGACAGGCAAAACGATGTCACACTCCAGGTCACCATTTTCTGATCAAAATCAGAAGGTTTTAGCATCAAACACATTTTTAATGCAGCGCTAGGCCTGTAAACTGCTTGTGCTGCATATTCAATGTGTAATTGATGTGTGTGTAACTCAAATTTGTTAACTACTGCGCAAATGTGCATGTGCGCAAGAATACCCACATATATACACGGCTTGTCGCGAACACATATACACACTCACAGACACACACAGACGACTTGTGGCTACTGAGAGTGCACACACACACACACACACACACACACACACACACACACACACACACACACACACACACGTGTATGCGCTCGCAAGCGCGCACGCACACATGCATACATGTAAGAATACCCACATATATACATGACTTGTCGCACACACATACATACACAGACACACACATTCGACTTGTTAAATACTGAGAGCACACACACACACACACACACACACACACATACAGTAAACACACACACACACACACAGACACACACACATTGTTGTAAGAATTGTCATGCAGCTGGCCATCGTGTGGCCATCGCTCAGGAGGCCATCACGCAGGAGGCGTCACGCAGTAATCCATCACACAGTAGCCTGTTATGCAGTAAGGCACACACCTTAAATGCTAGTCTTTCTGGCTACTTTGTGGGTGATTAAGAGACAGAGAGAGAGAGAGAGAGTGTATGACAGTATACATGTGTGTGTGTGTCTGTGTGTGTCTATGTGTGCGTGTACATCTGTGTGAGCGTGTCTGTAATTGCATAAAGGTCAGGTTTGCATGCATTCTTCTTTCTTTTTCCCCTTTATATCAGTTCACTTTTTTACAACTTCTTTATGGGTGATGCTACATCATTGAAAGAATTTTTTTTTTTTTTTTTTTCAAATCAAGGTAAGTTGCGTTACAGTTTATTTTATGACCAACAAAAGAAACTTTGGGGAGAGATGGGAAAAAATCTGTTGGCGCTGATCATGCAAGACAAGATGAGAGGTGGTGTTCAAAGACCAGTATCATCTTGGTACTACAGTTTATGGAAAGAAGAGCTCTGTGTCTGTATGTTTTTGTTAAGTGGATTCGACTAGTTTTTATAGGCAAAAATTCAGTCTCTTACAAGCAAAAATCGTAACTTTCTTCTCAGATGGTAGTGATAGATACCTACTGTGGCATTTAACTGCACATTTTTTGCTCTAGTTCTTATGGCGATTTTTTTTTTTCATTTAGTGAAGGATGTTTTTTCAAGACATTCCTACTCCTAGATCTAGGACTTAACCTTTCATTTTTTTCACCACAGAACCTGTGTGTGTGTGTGTGTGTGTGTGTGTGTGTGTGTTGTGTGTGTGTGTGTGTGTGTGTGTGTGTGAGAGAGAGAGAGAGAGAGAGAGAGAGAGAGAGAGAGAGACCAATACAAGGGACTGGCTGAATAGGTGACAATATCCAAGATTAAAACTAAAAGCCTCCCTTTCTTTGCACGACATTGACTGGCGTTCTCACAGACTGCTTAACTCTTCTGAATCAAGGGGTCAACACAAACGCAGAAGCTGGAGTCTGGCTGAAACTACCCTGTAAACCAGTCTTGTCAGGTGTACCACAGGAACTGTTCTGAGGCCCTTGTTTTTCTTAATTTATATAAATGACATAAGTAGAAATCTCTCTCCTGGAACTACTATAAGGCTTTTTGCAGATGACAGCTTAGTATATAGAACAATCAGAAGCAAGAATGATACACGCATTCTACAAGAAGATCTAAACGCTTTACAAGAGTGGGAAAGAACTTGGAAAATGGAATTTCATCCCCAAAAGTGCCAAGTGTTGCGTATATGTAACAAACGCTCACCAATTAGATCAGATTATTCTATCCATAATACTATTCTTAAAGAAACTAATGCTGCAAAATATTTAGGCGTGATTATAGATAGTCGTCTCAAATGGAAAGAACATTACAATTTTGTATGTAAGAAAGCAAATAACATCTTAGCTTTCTTATACAGGAATATCAATGACTGCCCCCAAAAGGTTAAAGACGACTGCTACAAAACACTGGTTAGACCAGTACTGGAATATGGTTGCTCAGTTTGGGATCCTTACCATCTAAAGGACATTGATAACCTCGAAAAGATTCAGAAGAGAGCAGCACGGTTCGTAACAGGGAACCACATCAGAGAAAAGGGGAATACTAGGAAGAACATGAGGAAATTAGAATGGAAACCCTTAGAAGAGAGAAGAGCTTTTATCAAACTTAACATCTTCTTCAAAGGCAGAGCTAAAGTAATTGATATTCCAATGGAACAACTAGTATTGAATAAAAGTAGCACCAGGAGTGGCGGTCAATGTTATACCATACCTGCATCAAATATTGACAGCCACTTACATTCTTTTTATCCCAGTTCTGTACGGCTGTGGAACTCACTGCCGGGTGCCATCAAGATTGCCACAAATGCAATCTCATTTAAAAAACAAATTGATTCGACAGTTTTGAGATCTGCATATTGACGATTTTCTATTTTTACTTCCCCAGATATTTTACTATTACCTGGGCCTGAATTTGGCCATTGCTTTTAACTTCTTGAATATCGAGTGCGACCCCTTGTTGCCAAATTTGCTCCAGGGGCCAACAGTCTGAGTCGCACTGTTTCATGTTATTTTATTTTACTTTTTAACATGCGCGCTGGTGACCTACTCGTTTTTGAGTGAACCAGTATTTTAGGAAGAAGAAGAAGAAGACCCCTTCGTTAGATGGTCTGCATGGTACTGAAGAATGGCTTGATTGCATCGAAAACCCATGCACTTCTTCTTCTTCTTCTTCCTAAAACACTGGTTCACTCAAAAACGAGTAGGTCACCAGCGCGCATGCCTACATTTCATGCCTACAGCCTAATTTTCTCAGTTAACCAAGATGAATTCTACATATGAAACAGAAAACAAGAACGAAAGGAACTAATAATCACTCACTCAAGTTTAAAATTGAATTCGCCTTCGATATCGATATCATCGTCAGCCATGTTGAAACACAATAATGGTGCGAAAAAAATGTCTATTTACCACACAGTCCCAGAACATGAAGCGCACACCTTTGTTTTCATTCACAATTTTTTTTTATCATAGTTTGATCATACATTTAATTTTTCACTCATATATGTAAACAAGTGATTTTATGTAATTACGCTGTTTTGCATCTGTGTGTGTGTGTGTGTGTGTGTGTACTATAACATGATATTAGGTCTAGACGGCCAAGTGTGGGATAGAGAAGGGGAGAGGGCAGGGAGGTTGAGGAGAACAAGGTGGGAAGAAGGGAGAGTGGGGATGAGTTAACTGACATGAAGTTGTTGGGTTTTTTAATGAACGTATTCAGAAAAATATAAGCAAGAAAACTTATTTTGACATGAATAAACATAAGGTTCTAAATAAATTTGGTCATCAAAGTAATCTATAAACAGGGCTGTGCACAAGAGACAACAATTTCAAACAAAAAGGAATGAACTGATATCATTCCTTGGCAGTCTCTTGTGAGTAACATTCGTCCTTGAAAGACTATGGTGGATGCTGTTTTATTTGCAGGCAGTTGTGAAAATATGTGACGCTGTGTGATATATTCACCACAAAAGCAATTGACATTTTTACATCATTTTGTTTTTAAACCATCAAACCAGAGACGAGTAATAAGATTTATCTTTTTTCTTTTCTTTTGTTGTCAGTGTTGTCATTGTTGGCCTCCTCGGTCCTGATTTCACATTTTCAATATTTTGTTTTTCAAAAATCATATTAGTAGTAGTAGTAGTAGTAAGGGGACAGGCTGATATACGTAGCCTAGACCTCGCGGCCTTTCTTGAATCCCCATCCATGTATTGTTTAGTATTCTGAATTGATTTGTTGCGTATGCGCATATTGGTTTGTTAATCAAATTCAAACAACAATTTAGTGAATTTATGATCCGTATCAAGGAGATCTTTAAATGAGTTAGTAGATTGTGCAAACTTGATTTTAGTTGGTAGATCATTCCAAAGATGTGTTATTCTTTTTCCAAAAAACATTTTACGTTTATTAGTCTGACAGTGTTCAATGGAGATTTTCCCATCTGGCTTCCTTGTAATACTATCAGTATGTAATTTGAACAAATCCTGTATTTGTACATCCACCATATCGTTGAATATTTTGTAGACTTCGATCAGATCACCGCGGATACGTCTACCTTTTAAGGAGTGTAAGTTTAAGTATCTTAGCCGTTGTTCATAATTCATATTTTTGCATTCCCGTAGTAGCTTTGTAGCCCTTTTTTGTACTTTCTCTACTGCCTTTGACTGCCTTTTGAGTAAGGGATACCATATAATATTTCCATATTCTGAGTGCGGCCGTACCAGACTTTTGTACAATTTCAATAATATATTTTTTATTCAAGTATGTGAAAGTTCTCTTTATTAGTCCTATCATTTGGTTTGCTTTATTGATGATTTTATTGATATGTACATCGAAAGAAAGTAGTGGGTCAAAAATAACACCAAGATCTTTTTCTTCCTCACACTCATTTATTTCATTTTCTTGTCCATTTACCTTCATATAATATTTATGATTTGGGTTTGTTTTACCATAGTAAAAATCTATGATTTGGGTTTGTTTTACCATAGTTCTTGTATCATAAAAGGAACACACTGATTTAATGTCAAGGAAATCTTGGTAAGTGTGCGTCAATGGGGATTTGCAGCGCAGAAGGCATTCTTAACTGATATTGGCCACCTAACACCGACTGAACACCCTTAACCCCTCTGTCACACGAGCGACTAGTCGCCGATGTCCACGAGCTTGGGACTAGCCAGGACAGCCTTGAGACGCGCCAGGACGGCCTGGGATGTGTCTTTGCCCATCCCTGCATGTCCCGGCAGGTCACAGAAACTGAACGGGAAATTCCGTTTTTCAGTCACAGACTAGTCGCAGCGGTCGATTTTATTTTATCTCGAGAGATAAAATTTTCTCCCCCTCCGGCGACAAAGATGCAACTAAATTGTATTGGCCCGTCCCGGCTTGTCCCAGCTAGTTAGACCTGAGACGTCTTTCACGTCTCTGGTTAGACGAGGCCTGTCACACGAGGTGCGATCGCTCGTGGCCCGTCATAGACAGGAAACGGCGGACGCAAGCACACCTCGTGTGTGTCTGGCTGAGCCACGCAGTGGCCGCTCGTACGCTGTGCCGGCGTGTGACTAGCTGGGACACACGTGTAACTTGCTGCCCTGTCGGGACGAGCTGGGACCCGTCACACACCGCGTGTGTGTCTGGCTGTGCCACGCAGTGGCCGCTCGTACGCTGTGCCGGCGTGTGACTAGCTGGGACACACGTGTAACTTGCTGCCCTGTCGGGACGAGCTGGGACCCGTCTTGGCCCGTCCCAGAATTCATCTGCGACCGGTTGCAGTGCCCGTATGACCACTATAAATACGGCGCCTTTTTGGGATAAAACTCCCCGGCGTTTCCCTCGCCAGTTTTGCTCTGCATCTATATACAAGATGTCTTCGTCTGATGTGTCTGACCTGTCTCAAGTTGCGGAGGACATGGAGGAACAGTCTCAGGCTCTCCCCCCACCTTCATCTGCTGCACCAAAAGGGAAAGGCAAGGCACCACGCAAGGCACCACGTCGTGCAGGGCTGACAGACGAGCAGAAGGAGTCTGTTGTGGAATTTCTGCGTGAGAGGCCGTACATGTACCAGAAGTCCCACTCTATCTACAAGGACACTGCCAGGCGCAAGCGAGAATGGAAGGAGCTGGCTGAAAGTCTTGGTTTGGCATTGGATGTGCTTGAGACCTGGTACCGTTCGATGAGGACCATGTTGGGAAGGGTGAAGAAGGCTAAGTCCAAGAGTGGGTCTGGGGACTTAAGGCTGACCTTTGCCATGCAATGGGTCTGGGACAACCTACGCTTTATGGCACCGTTCATAGAGACCCTTGACTCAGATTCCCTTGGCAGGAAGAGGAAGGCTTCTGACGATCCTCAAAGTCAAAGTCTTGGGTCTCAGCCAGAAGAGGATCCCAACCAGCCTGGCCGAAGTTGGAGGGTGCCCAGGCTGGTAGCTGCTCCCTCTGCCAGATATGCTCCAGCAGCGGCCTCTCCTGCAGCATCTGCCGCAAGATCCTCCACGTCAGGGCACTCAGACTGCTGTGCCGGTCTGAGGGATGAACTGACTGCTCATCTGCGCCGTGCTGACAACCACCAAATGCAGTTCTGGGGATGGCTACAGTGGAAAACCTCCAACTTCAGCCCAAATCTACGAAGGAAGATGGAGAGACTGGTCACCAATGTGATCCTAGATTTGTGTGAGGAGGAGGAAGCGGCCACGCCACAGCCAGTTCCAGAGCTGACACAAGGAGGTCCCTCCCACAGGTAGAGCCTGAGTCCCCTCGACCAACTGCCCAGTCATCCACGTCCACGCAGCTGCAGGAACCAGCCCTCAAGACGAGGCATCCGCACCCCCATACACGGAGGCAGCTAGCTGGATGGTAGTCGCAGAAGAGCCACGACTTGGCCAAGACAAAAATTGTCACAAGCTAGTTGCAGTTTTGTACCCTGCGACAACGGCCACGCCAGGCGAGCACAGCAAGCCAGCCAGCGCTCGCCACCTGGAAAAATAGAGGGCTTGTAGGTCGCAGAGTAGTTGCAGATTTGTGGTCTCACTGTCGCACTTTTTGTCTGACGTTGTCCCAGGTCCAAAGTCTGCGACTAAAAAATCCTAATTTTAGATTAGTTGCACCTTAGTTGCGCTTCGTGTGACAGAGGGGTAACTCAGCAACCAAAATTTCCATAGTTATTACAGTATAGGGAATGGAACGGGGATTCCCGCAAGAAGTCGGAACATTTGACAGAAATGCGCAGACGATCATTGCCGACAGCAGGCTGTCCTCACTGTGGAAGGCAAGAATACCATGTGCCCCATACTTTTCTTGGAGACACACCTGTATGAAGTCATTCTGGATGCTCCACTAGCCGTGTCATAGTAATCAAGTGGTCTGTGTGCTCTGTATTAGCGTTTCTCCTTGGGATCTGGTGTCGTCAGCAGCATGTGGTCAGTTATGGGCGTGCAATTCATTTCATCATGTGGGAGAAAGAGTTACATCACTTGTTCAATATTGACCGTTTACTATTCGTAGCTTCATTTATGATTTGCTTTCATACCCAAAACCGAACCGGTATCTGTATTTGTTACTGTTCATCCTTGCGTTTGACTACATTCAATAAGAAAAACGCTGTGCCAGTGTTGAATAAAATGTAAACTTTGTTTTGTTCATGTATCCAGTTGTTACGCTGTGCATGTATGTCAGGTACAAGATATATTGAGCAAGCCAGGCGAATTTCTGTTGTTGGCAGCATTTGTTTGGAATATTGTGCGTGCAATTAATTTCATCACGGGAGAAAGAGTTACCTTATTCATCTGTTATTTGCTGTTTTCTAATGTCCGTCTTCTTTAAGATTTTATCTCATACCACTCAAACTGAGGTTACCTATACTTAGTACTGTTTGTCAATGTGGGTATTTGACTATATTCAGAAAAAAAAATCTTTACCAGTTTTGAATGAATATTGGAATTTTCCATTTCACTAGCTGTTGTGTACAATATGTGTCAAATACAGGGTGTATGGGCAACCTCAAAACACCACTTTTGGGGGATGTTTCCTTGTTTGCATGCTCTGCGATTTGGTGTCATAAACAGCATTCATTTGCAGTTACGGGTGTCTGATTAATTCATCATGGGAGCAGTTACTCTACTAGTTCAATGTATACTGTTAACTATGGCTGACCTCATCCAAGATTTCCTTTCATACTAATCAAACTGAAATTACCTGCATTTGTTGCTGTTCATGCTTGTGCGTGTGTTTGACTATATGCATTTGTTACTCTTCGTGGCTTTGAAGATAATCTCCCATTCTTCGAGGAGGGACTTTCTGGTTCTGTCGGATTCGCTGTCAGCTTTGGAGGCCATAGCTGGCCGCAACCTTCAGCATCCAGAACTTTTACTTTTTTTTGAACTTTTTAGCAAGTTGAAGGCGGACGGTTACAACATTACTCTTGCTTGGGTTCCTGGCCATGTTGGCATCGGCGGGAACGAAATGGTTGATCGTTTAGCCAAGAACGCCACAAGAGAGAAACTGTCCAACACTTATATCCCCTGCTCAGATGTGAAACCGAAAATTAACGATTATGTGAGAGACCTCTGGCAGGAGGATTGGAACACACAGACGAATAACAAACTCTTTCAGATCCGTCCAAACCTTCAGGAGTTCCTCCCATCCACGTCGGAGGTCGTAAAGAGGAAACGGTTCTGTGCCGGCTGCACACCGGCCATTCGTATTTTACCCATGCTTACCTTTTAAAGAGTGAAGAAGCTCCGTGGTGCATTCCATGTCATGCGCCACTCACAATGAAACATGTTCTTTTAGAGTGTTGGGACTTGCACGATGTGAGACACAAACATTTTACAGCGGAGTCCATGAAGATCCTGTTCAGGGATGTCCCGCCTGATGTGATCCTTGAGTTTTTGAGAGAGATTAACATTTTTCATCTGATTTAAGATTTTACGGCAGAAAGATTTTTAACAAAGTTTCTGGTGCGTTTCTAGACGATGTCATTTAACGAGATGTATGAAAGGTTTTTTTTTTTTTATGACTGGTGAGTTGATTTTAACGTGGTGACAGCCCTGATATGGCCCTTTGCGGTCGGCTGGGCTATAAGCAACATTATCTTATTATCTGTTACTCTTCGTTCTTGTGTTTGTTTGATTATATTCAAGCTTAAGAACATTGTACCAGTCTCCAATAAATGAGAACTTGTGATTGTTCATTTTTCTTATTTTTATTGCTGTGTGTACGAGACAGGTACAGGATTTATGGGCAAGCTCAGAACATCCTTTTTTTTTTTTTTACAGACGTCTCCTTGTTCTGTGTGCTCTGTGTTGGCCTTTCTGTCAGGCGAATTGGTGTCGTAAGTGCATTCATTTAGAGTTATGAACATTGAATAAATTTCAGTATGGGAGAAATTGTTCATTATTTATTTTTATTGCTTACTATTCTTATTTAAGATTTGCTTTCATACTAATCAAATCACGGTTACCTGTATTTGTCACTTTTCGTCTTTGTGCTTGTTTGACTATCTTCAAGATCAAAAAGGCTGTGCCAGTCTTGAATAAATGTTAATTTATGTTTGTTCATGTCTCCAGTTGTTGCTGTGTATATGTGTCAGATACAGAGCATAAGGGCAAGCTAGGAACATCCTTTTTTGTGGATGTCTCTGCTTTTGTTTTGTTTGTTCTGTGTTGGCATTTCTGCTAGGTGATTTTGTGTCGTAAGGTGATGATGATGATGAATACTTGTATAGCGCCTGTCCTTGGCTAGAGACCAAGCTGTAAGCGCTCTACAATCCACACTCGTTTACACAATGGGCTGCCTAACTGGGTAGTGCCGACTGAAAGGCTGCTGGCGCTTTATTCAGTCGTTTCTCATGTCATCCAGTTAATATTGCTCAATATCGTTCACTCAATTTCCTTACTTCCTTCATTCTTTCCATTTCTCACGCAGGGTGCATGCTATGCTTTTCCTTACTTCCTTCATTCTTTCCATTTCTCACGCAGGGTGCATGCTATGCGTAACGTGTCATCCATGCCAACAGCCGAACTGGCCTTCTCTTCCGAAAGTTGGTGATGGGATTTTACGTGTGTACAAGATGTTATGTGTGCGTTCACACACACAGCCTCAGTTTATGGTCTCATTCGAAGGACTGTATGGGAAATGGAGTCAGAACGAATGTTAACTCTGAGGGAAAAATCCCCCTGCACTGAAACGGCCCAGCGGAGATTCGAACCCGCAATCCCAGGATCTCCAAGATTACGAGTCCGGCGCTCTACCACTGAGCTATTCCGGCTTCTGTAAGCAGTATTTGTTTGGAGTTATGGGCTTCTTTTGTGAACTGCTGAGCAGTCAAATGTCTCATATCGGAGAAGCTGGCCACCTGGGCCAGGAACAAATGCACCGACAGCCCAAGTACCAGGGTCACGCTGCCATGACCCGATTGTCCTTGAGTAAAGATGTTCTCATCATTACGAGTCCTAACTCGTCACTACTCCCCCCCCCCCCCCGGCCCACTTCTTCAGCCAATCGTCTTGAAACCGGTGTTCCCTTGCACTGGCACTCTTTTCGGGCTGCTTCTCCGAGCTTTTGGATGTAGTCGCGGTTTCTTCATGATCTTCTCCACCCTCGCATGGCACAGAATCTTTTTTTTTCACTTTTCTTCCACGAAAGTCGAAGTCAAATCGGGTGGGTGCACGCTTCATTTTGGAAAATATCCAATATGGCGTCTTAAACTCTCGAAACTTCTCGTCGGTGATCGAGAAGGAGGAGAGGAACGCCGCCGATTGGTTGATTTATACTAACAGCCAATGAAATATCTAGAAATCGTTCGCTCCTGCTCAGTTCTAGTTTCAGTTTTTCAAGCAGACGACAAACGAGCGCCCGCAACGATCAGTGAACAGGGCGGGCAGTCCTGCAACTGTGCGGGAGGCTGCCCGCGTTAAGACTCGATAATTGCGGGAAGGAACAGATTTTCGGGGGATTGTACAAATCCTGCGCTCTAGAGTAAGCTCTTCTCTACCTTTTCTCAGTTTATGTGTCAAGCAAATCAAACTAGAGAGGCAAGTATCTCATTCGGAGCGTGTGCCAGGGAATTGATCGGGGTCGGCCGTCTGCATTCTAGGTGCATCGTTTCACACCCAAGTTTGGTATTCTCTTTCTCTGATGGGGCAAAATTGCTTTGGGGCTGCTCAACAGCGACATCTGTCGCATGAAAACAGAGAGGTAACTTTGCTAAATGAAAGCCCTAACATAGATTAACCCCCTTGCAGATTTCCAAACATCGTTTATTCTCTACATTTCTGAAAACACATATACACTCACACACAATAACACACACACAAACACACACTCATATACATCCACATTTATTCTAGAAAACTTGCACAAATAGACGAACACACACACACATACACACACGCACACCACAAACAGTCATGGAGATTGAGAGTTAATCCTTTTATTTAAACTAATAACACAACAAAGGTGACATTTGCTGTCTGTATTCTCCTTTGCTGATTATCTCTCTCACAGATTTCCAAACATCATTCATTCTTAACATTTATGAAAACACATATTCACTCATACGCAATAACACACACACTCACATACATGCACATGTATTCCAGAAAACCTGCACAAATACTGTCACACATACACATTGTAAACAGTCAAAGAGACTGAGAGTTAATGCTTTATATTTAAACCAATAACACAATAAAGATGACATATGCACTGTCTGTATCCATCCCACACTCCCAATTCATCCACATATTAGACTGGCACTTCAGACTGTATGTTGTCAATGGCAAACCAACGCGAACGGTCCAGAGCTTCAAAGAAAGACTGAAAAAAGAAACAAACATACATTTTACACTTCCGACATCCTAACTGTAAGAAAGTCTGAAAAACCACATTCTGTCTACTTTGCTAACATCACACAGCTTCAAAGACAGACAGACTGATGAACAATAACAAACTACATTTTTATTCTGCTGATAAAGCAGTAAAGAAAAACAATGACATCATTTATACTTTTCTGACATCACACTTTCAAAGAATAATGGAAAAAAAACAATACACATTTTTTCGACTTAACTGACATCTAAACTTCAGTGAAGACTTGGTCATGTACACAGCCCTGTAAAATCTTGCAAGTTAAAGTCAAATCTACGTACACATTAAATCCCATGATTAACGTAACATTCAATACCTAGTCAATTCTTGAAAGTAAAAAATAAAACAACCAACCAACCAAATCAGACATTTAAAAAATGTGTTATGATCCTCTTAGCATGATCAAATGAAAAGTATTTACGTCCTTTTAGAACTGAACATCATCTGAAATGTAGCAGCATTAGCAATAAAACATTTGCGCTTCACGTTGTATAACATTCAATAAGATGTTCCATACTAAGTGGCTAATCATGTGAAAGCCACCACCTAAGATTTTGCAGGAACGGGGGATACTGACTGACAGGTAACAGTTATGAAGACTGACTCTATTCATGCGTTTACATTGCATCTCCTCCAAGACTTCTGCATAATATCCTTTATTACAGCAAAGGAAACAACTACCATATTAAACACACGCACACAAACACACCATCTTCTTTTTATTTAAAGTATCAAACATGATAATGTTCAGTTATAGTAAAGTCTAAAATGGGCATGCATCATTTGGCATTTTTGGTCTATTTCAGTGTACCAAACTTGAAAACAATAATTTCTTTTTTTTCCCATTTTCACACTTAATAAAGCTTAAACACTGTTCGTAAATTTTCTAGTTTCATACATATCAATGTCTCAGTGGTTTCTGGGCTCTGACACTGCTCTTCCCATCATGTAACCACAGGGAATTGTGAGCGAAGTCACTGGCTCATGGACTTTCAATGATCTCTGTGTTCTGTGATTCAACCTCAACAGAAGATGACTCAGGGATTGTTTCCACCAGAGCAGCTGGCACTTGCTGCAGGTGTTTCCTGTTAAGGCGCATCATTCAACAAGTGGAATTTACAAGCAAAGTAAGATTTAGACCAACTGCTGCAACAACAACAGCAGACATACTCCACCTTTTCTCTGCATCAGTCTTTCTCAGAACAGGGTAACCAAGTTTCAGTCCAGGTAGGAATGCAACCCTATGACAGACATGCCTACCCAAAAATTTGTTTTCAGGGACAAGAAAGAACAAAATCAGGGACAAATTTGTGAAATCAGGGACAGGACAGGTCAAGACAGAAACACTAATTGCTTACCTTATTTACACTATATACAAAATGCGTGAAGACTGCTGGCTTCAGTTCTTAGAGGCCTGAAGAGACCTGTGGTAGGCACTCTTCAGGTCTTTGAGGTCACTGGCAGAGTAATGCCTTTCCAAGAAGTCCCCTCCTCTGTGAAAAAGGCGCTGATGTTCTGGTTCTTCGTCTTAGCCGACGACGCATATCGAGCATGCTTGTCCGACTCAATGTGACGTCTACAATCATCTCTCCCGCCAGATTTCACGGAGAATTCGCAAACACACGTCTGGCAGAATACAAAGGAATCTCCTTTTTTACCTTGTTTAAGACAAGGCCACTTTTCTGTGAAGTCCTCCTTGAAGACACACGCGCGCTTCACGGCCGTGTTCTTCTTAGCTGATCCGTGAATCGAATCAGAATCAGACTCGGTGTCTACACGAACTCTCTTCGACGCCATGTTGCCTTCTACTCGGAAGTGAAAGAGAGGCAATGTTTTTCGCGCATGCGCATTCCGTCTAGCAGACGATAATTTCTGGCTCAGTTCTTCGCTAAACGCACGGGACGATAGAACGGCTTTTCGATACCCGATATTTTTTTTTTTTTTTTTTTAATTTCGTTTTCCGGGACGCACAATGAAAATCCGGGATTTCCGGGACAGTGGCTTCTAAAATCAACTTTCCGGGACAAATCCCGGATGTACAGGGATGGTAGGCATGTCTGCTATGATATCTATCATAGTTTTGCATAGAACACTTCTGTTGTCTGTTCATCTGCTCTGTGGATATCAGCAAAGACTTCCAGTCCCTCTCCCATCTTTGAAAGCTAAAACATACTTATTCAGTCAAACACTTGCAATAGCCCAATAATCTGACCAGCTGCCTTTGCAAACTAACGGAAAAGATCAAAAACTGTCATCTACTGTCATCTGATGCAAAAATTGGAGACTGATGGCCTTTTGGCCAAAGACCTGTACTGTTTCCGCAAGTACCAATCCTCTGTTGACCATTTAGTACGTCTTGAAACCCCACCTGCAACACCTTCATTAACAAACACAATGTGGTTGCTATCTTTTTGGATCTGGAGACGGCTTACCACACCACGATGACATCTGGAATTCTCACGGATCTTCAAAACTTGGGTTTTCAAGGTCATCTCCCTCATACTAAAAACTTTCTGGCTGACTGTCAGGGAGCATCCTTTCATCTGCTCTCTTCAGCATCACAATCAACAAGATGGTCAATTCTGTAAATTAGGGTTCCACATCCTCTCTGTTGATGGCTTTGCATTCTACGCAGTTGGAGCCACCTATGCCAGCATACAATTTCAACTACAACAGTGGGCTGAGGAATATGGATTTACATTTTCAGGTACCAAAACTCAGTTTTGACAGTACTTTGCTAACCCTGAAATTTGTGTGAATAAATCCACTATTTGAGCTGTGGAGGAAGCCAAATTCCTGGGAGTTATCTTCGATCAAAAACTGAAAAACATCAGCACCTGAAAGTTTCTGGTCAGATGAAGGCCGAGTCAGGGCTCCATTACAGCTGCACTATCGTAATGTGGAGAACATACAGAACCAGCTGTACTGCTACATGTTTTATTTTCTTTGTTTCCTATAATATACATGAGAGATCTGCATCTGATTGCAAGGATAAAAAAAAGTTATAACTTGTCAAAGCGCACTTCCTCTTGACTATCAATTTTCAAACTACATAAACTGGATCTTTCAACAAACCATATAAATGCCCTCGCAAACAATTTTTAGACAATTAATGCATTGTGGACATGTTTTGTTGCTTGCAATGGATAAGTAATGTGTAAACTGCCTGATTACTCAGACTGCTTGTAAGATATTTACAGATACATAAGATACATACCTCACTTGATTCCATGAATTCTCGGTTTTCTTTTGTAACATTCACCTCCAAACAGGGATCTGGGTCATAAATTGCTATGAATTATAAATCATTATGAGGTAACTTAATGTTGAGACTCAGAACATCAAGGAAAAAGTAGAAAAGAAAAAAATGGACCTTTCATTTCAGCACTGTAAGATAAAAACATTACATGCACTTATAATCAAAGCATAAAATGAGCCAGTTTGGTGAATTTCTGCCACTGGATGAAAATTTTAAAAAAGCATGATTTCCACTGAAGACAACAAAAAAACAAACAAACAAGCAGTTCCGTGAGAGCAGATAATACATATGTCCGAGAGATTTCAATGGTTGCACCTGAAACAAGTATACGCTGAGCAAGTGAATCCATTAACAACAAACCTGACAGAGCTGCAGTACTCAAACTCGGTCACATTCTTCACCGCACTTACAGGCAAAAAAGTAATAAAACCATTAGACTAAATTGTGGCCTGATATGAAATATGGAAATTATAGGAGCATAAGCACTATCAAACCTGTGTGGAAAACATGTTTGCTGAACAGGAATGCAAAGCCAATGGTTGTCATCACATTCAATTCTACTAGGCCCTGCTTAGATAAAAGACAAAAGACAAAATGAATTCATGTATAGAAGACAACTCGAGCTTTCTCAGGGCTTGTAAAGCACGAGCAACAGTCTATCCAATCTAATCCCAAACAAATGGCCGGAAAACTGAAGGGACAGTGACACATCTGCTAAATAGCTTGGACCGCAGTAAGTCAGCCTTGACTGAAACCGATTGAACTTTTGATACTGCCTTTCCAGTACCGATTGAACTTTTGATACTGCCTTTCCAGTCTTATCTATACAGAAATTTAGCATTGGTTTAGAGACATCTGATAGGTGAAAGAAAGAGAGAGACAGAGATAGAGAAGGAGAGAGAGAGAGAGAAAGAGAGAGAGAGAGCACAACAATGAAAAAGAGGCAAGGAGTGTGCGAGTGTGTTGGGGTGTAGGTAGGGCGGGGAGGGGGGTGCAGGAACCTCTCATTAACAACTTTAAAACTCCTGAAAAAACTGAATCTCTTGAGAGGCAGCCTTTATCAAGAGGTAAACTTAGTGTATACAGACAAAAATGCTCAAGAAAAAAAAAAATTTCCTTTTTTTTTGTGTGGAAAAGGTGGTTGTTGCAAGGAATTATTGTTAAAACCACTTCCTCACAGTTCGCTGTATTTGATCTCAACATCAACACTTCCACAACAATTTGACCAGACAAGAGAGGAGCAGGACCAAAGATAACTGTAAGATTCACCCACAGCCAAATTCTTACCTTCAAGTACCTCCATGTCATCCATTGCTCCCGTCTGTCCTTCTCCCTGCAAAACATGCAGTTCACTGTCAATGCCTGCATCAACAGGCTTCTTAGTTAGCCACACCACTGAATAATCGTGTATGACGATTTATCAATTATGTGTATATGTGAATTTATAATGTATTTGATGGCTTCCAAAGTGTTAAAAATGGGCTAAATACACATGCACAAAAAGACATACACCCAAGTGAATGAACACACTGAGAGTAGAATATTCGTTTTGTTCTGACGTGCCCAGGCAGCAGGTGGATGGAGCTTTTACTTCCTCTCTGGCAAAACTACCAGTCCATCAACTGGCAATATTTCATTCTACAATGTACTAAAAAACGAAGAAGCTGGAAATCGCAACTAAGTGTTGTCTAACAGCCTGTAGCCAAAACTTGACAACATAAGTGCTCAGACTCTATTATAATTGATCAATGCCTTCTGACCAGGACAATCAATGGGCAGGATACATTATCACATCAGTATTACAAACAATAACTTAAAAACGATAGTATCATGAAGCGAAATCTCTGGCCCTCATGTTGATTACCGAATAAAGGCAAAATAGTACTGAAACGAAAAATCCTAAATGGTTTCATTTGACTATATACTAAGCATGTTTAACATATATACTCAAAATATGTTTTTCCCAGTTCTTAAGAACCACACAGACTCTTTCTTTTTTCCAGTTCTCACACACCAGTCACAACTTGTCTATAACAACATATCAATTCAAAACTTTTGTTTCAGTTCCACAGATCAACTAAACGTTTTCTGTAACTGCGTACCGGGTACTCGTGTGTGGCTGGCGGATGGTTCTGGTAGTTGTGGCTGTAGTGGTAGTAACCTCCCCAGCTGTAGTAGCCACTGTGGTGGGGGTAAGGTGGATTGGAGTAACAGCCAGTGTAGGAGGTGCTGGACGAGGCATAGCCAGTGCCATGTCATGAGAATGAGACTGACTGCTGTGTGAGCCGAAGCCCCTGGAAGAAGACCTGCTTCACTCATTTTTTAGCGTCAGGAAGGCCTAGGTTTGGTTACAACAGACATAGTGCAGAAACAACAAACAGAATAACACGTTCAAAATTTTCTTTCAAAGGGAGCACGAGATAGAGATAAATGCACGTAAGTAATGCTACTATCAAAAAGCTACTCAACCCTTCAAGCCTTACACAGCGCAGCATGACCTCATACACAAGCAGCTACTGATAATCCAACATTTAATCTAGAAAACTGCACAAATAGACGAAACACACACACACATACACCACAACGCACACCACCAACAGTCCATGGAGATTGATAGTTTAATCTTTTATTTAAACTAATAACACAACAAAGGGTGACAATTGACTGTCCTGTATTCTCCTTTGGCTGATAACTCTCCTCACCGAAAGGTTTCCAAACATCATTCATTCTTAACATTATGAAAACACAAATCACTATACCCAATAACACAACACTCACAAACATTCAACATGAATTCCAGAAAACCAGCACAAAATACTGTCACACAAACACATAGTAAACAGTCAAAGAGACTGAGAGTTAATGCTTTATATTTAAACCAATAACACAATAAAGATGACATATGTCACAGTCTGTTCCATCCCAACTCCCAATTCATCACATATTAGACTGGCACTCAGACTGTATTATGTCAAAATGGCAAACCAACGCTAACGGTCCAGAGCTTCAAAGAAAGACTGAACCAAGAAACAAACATACATTTTACACTTCCGACATCCTAACTGGTAAGAAAGTCTAAAAAAAAAACAATACCCCAGCCCATTCAGTCAACCTAAGCTAACAACACACACAAGTCTTCATACCATACAGACATACTTGAAGAAGACAACAGCAAACCTTCACCATAATAAATTCTGGCTGATAAAGCAGTAAAGGAAAAACAATGACATCCTTTAATACTTTACTTACATCACACACATTGAAAGAATACTGGAAAAAAACATACAACTTTTTTCGACTTAACTGACATCTAAACCTTCAGTGACGACTATGTCAAGTAACAAGCACCCTGTAAAATCTTGCAAGTTAAAGTCAAATCTACGTACACATTAAATCCCATGATTAACGAACATTCATACCTAGTCAATTCTTGAAAGTAAAAATAAAACAACCAACCAAACCAATCAGACATTTAAAAAATTGTTATGATCCTCTTAGGCATGATCAAATGAAAAGTATTTACGTCCCTTTTAGACAGAACATCATCTGAAATGTAAGCAGGCATTTAGCAATAGAAACATTTGCGCTTCAACGTTTGTATAACATTCAATAAGAGTTCATACTAAGTGTGCTATTCATGTAAAGCCACCACCTAAGATTTAGCAGGAACGGGGGATACTGCCTGACATGTAACAGATATGAAGACTGACTCTATCAATGCGATACATAGCATCTCCTCCAAGACTTCTGTCCATAAAATCCATTAATACAAGAGCAAAGGAAACAACTACTACCATATTAAACACTACGCACACAAACACACCATCTTCTTTAATTTAAAGTATCCAAACATGATAATGTTTCAGTTATAGTAAAGTCTAAAATGGGGCATGCATCATTTGGGCATTTTTGTCTATTTCAGTGTAACCAAACTTGAAAAACAATATTACTTTTTTTCCCATTTTTTCACACTTAATAAACTTAAACTACTGTTCGTAAATATTCTATTTTCATACATATCAATGTCTCAGAGTGGTTTCCTGGCTCTGACACTGCTCTTCCCATCATTTAACCACAGGGAATTGTGAGCTGAAGTCACTGGCTCATGACTTTTTCATGATCTCTGTTTTCTGTGATTCAACCTCAACAAAGATGACTCAGTGGATAGTTTGCCCCACCAGAGCCGCTGGCACTTGCAGCAGGTGTTTCCTGTTTAAGCGCATCATACAACAAGTGGCATTTACAAGCAAAGTAAGATTTAGACCAACTGCAGCAACAACAACAGCAGACATACTCCACCTTTCTCTGCATCAGTCTTTCACAGAACAGGTAACCAAGTTACAGTCCAGGTAGGAATGCAACCCAAGACCAGACAAGCCTACCCAAAAATTTGTTTTCAGGGACAGAAAAGAACAAAATCAGGAAAATTTGGTGAAACAGGACAGGACAAAAGGTCAAGACAGAAACAGCTAATTTGCTTTACCCTTATTTACACTATATACAAAATGCGTGAAAACTGCTGGCATCCAGTACTTAAGAGGCCTGAAGAGACCTGTGGTAATGGCACTCTTCAGGTCTTTGAGGTCACTGGCAAGTAAAGCCCCTATTCCAAGAAGTCCCCCCTCTTTGAAAAAGGCGCTGATGTTTCAGGTTTCTTCGTCTTAGCCGACGACGCATATCGAGCAAGCTTGTCCGACCTCAATGTGACGTCTACAATCATCTCTCCCCGCCAGATTTCACGGAGAATTCGCAAACACACGTCTGGCAGAATACAAAGGAATCTCCTTTTTTACCTTTTTAAGACAAAGGCCACTTTTCTGTGAAGTCCTCCTTGATAGACCACACTGCGTCGCTTCACTGCCGTGTTCTTCCTTAGCTGATCCTTGAATGATCTCTGAATCAGAATCAGACTCGGTGTCAACACGAACTCACTTCGACGCCCATTTTGCTTCTACTCGGAAGTGAAAGAGATGGCAAATGTTTTTCGCGCAAGCGCATTCCGCTAGCAGACGATATTTCTGGACTCCCGTTTTCTCGCTAACGCACAGGGACGATAGAACGGCTTTTCGATACCCGATATATTTTTTTTTTTTTTTTTTTAATATCGTTTTCCGTGACGCACATGAAAAATCCGTGATTTCCGGGACAGTGGCTCTAAAATCAACATACCTCGGGACAAATCCCGGATGAACAGGGATGGAAGGCCATGTCTGCTATGATATCTATCATAGTTTTGCAATAGAACACTTCTGTTGTCTGTTTCATCTGCTCTTGGATATCAGCAAAGACTTCCCCAGCCTCTCCCCTCTTCCCAACTTTGAAAGCTAAAAACATACTTAATCAGTCAAACACTGCAATAGCCCAATAATTCTGAACCAGCTGCTCTTTGCAAACAAACGAAAAGATCACAACTATGAGGTCATCTACCTGTCCATCTGGATGCAAAAATTGGAGACTGATGGACTTTTGGCCAAAGACCAGTACTGTAATCCGCAAGTACCCAATCCTCTGTTGACCATTTTAGTACGTCTTAAAACCACCACCAGCAACACCTTCATTAACAAACACAATTGGATGCTATCTTTTTTAGGATCTGGATAACGGCTTCCCAAAAATACACCACGAAGACATCTGAATTCTCAGGATCTACAAACTTTGGGTTTTTCAAGATGTCATCTCCCTCATAACTAAAAAAACTTTCTGTCTGCTGACTTCAGGGAGCATCCTTTCATCTGCTCACTTCAGCATCACAATCACCAAGATGGTCAATTCTTTAAATTAGGGTTCCACATCCTCACTGGTTGATGCTTTGCATTCTAACGCAGTTGGAGCCCACCTATGCAGCATATACAATTTCATCAACAACAACAGTGGGCTGAGAATATGGATTTTACCTTTTCAGGCACCAAACTCAGTTTTGACAGTACTTATGGCTAACCCTGGGAAATTTGTGTGAATAAATCCACGATAAATGACTGTGGAGGAAGCCAAATACCTGGAGTTATCATCGATCAAAAACTGAAAACCATCAGCACCGGAAAGTTTCTGGTCAGATGAAGGCCGAGTGGCAGGCTCCATTACAGCTGCACTTCGTAAATGTGGAGAACAAACAGAACCAGCCTGTACTAGCTACATGTATTAATAAACTTTGTTTCCTATAATAAACATGAGAGATCTGCATCTGATTGCAAGGATAAAAAAAAGTTTATAACTTGTCAAAGCGCACTTCCACTTGACTATCAAATTCAAACTACATAATCTGGATCTTTCAACAAACCAAATAAAATGCCCTCGCAAACAATTTTTTAGACAATTAATGCATTTGTGGACATGTTTTTGTTGTTTCTTGCAATGATAATTAACATGTGAAAACTGCCTGATTACTTCAGACTGCTTGTAAGATATTTACAGATACATAAGATTACATACCTCACTGAATTCCCATTAATTCTATTCTTCTCGGGTTTTTTTTGTAACCAATCACCTCCAAACAGGGATCTGGGTCATAAATTGCTATGATTATAAATCATTATTGAGGTAACTTAATGTTGAGACTCAGAACATCAAGAAAAAGTCGAAAAGAAAAAAATGGACCTTTCATTTCAGCACTGTAAGATAAAAACATTCATGCACTTATAATCAAAGCATAAAAGAGCCAGTTGGTGAATTTCTGCCACATGGATGAAAATTTTAAAAAAGCATATTCCACTGAAAGACAACAAAAAAAACAAACAAACAAAGCAGTTCCCGTTGAGAGAGAGATAATCATATTCCGAGAGATTTCAATTGTTTGCACCTGAAACAAGTATAATACGCTGATCAAGTGAATTCCATTAACACAAACCCTGACAGAGCTGCAGTACTCAAACACGGTCACATTCATCACCCGCCTTACAGGCAAAAAAGTAATAAAACCAATAATCAAATTTGTGGCCTGATAATGACATATGTGAAAT
Organism: Conus ventricosus; assembly: GCA_018398815.1. Classification (NCBI taxonomy): domain Eukaryota; kingdom Metazoa; phylum Mollusca; class Gastropoda; order Neogastropoda; family Conidae; genus Conus; species Conus ventricosus. Next base: position 17,333,988 of record CM031600.1, on the reverse strand, counting down.
TAAAGGAGCATAAGCACTATCAAACCTGAGTGGAAAAACATGTTTGCTGAACAGAATGCAAATCCCCAATGGTTGTCATCACATTCCATTCCTACTAGGCCCTGCTTAGATAAAAGACAAAAGGACAAAGAAGAATTCATGTAATAGAAGGACAGACTACGAAGCTTTCTCAGGGCTTGTAAAGCACGAGCAACAGTCTATCCAATCTAATCCCAACAAATTGCCGGAAAACTGAAGAGGACAGGTGACACATCTGTCTAAATAGCTGGACCGCATAAGTCCGTCCTTGATGAAACCGATTGAACTTTTGATCCAGCCTTTCCATACCGATTGAACTTTGATACTGCCCTTTCCATCTATCTTATACAGAAAGATTTAGCATTGGTTTAGAGACACTGAAAAGGTGAAGAAAGGAGAGAGACAGAGATAGAGAAGTAGATAGAGAGAGAGAAAAGAGAGAGAGAGCACAACAATGAAAAAGAGGCAAGGAGTGGTGGCGAGTGTGTAGGCGGGTTGTAGGTAGGCGGGGAGGGGGGTGAGGAACCTCTCATAAACAACTTTAAAACCTCGTGAAAAAACTGAATCTCTAGAGATGCAAGCTTTATCAAGAGGTAAACTTATTGTATACAGACGAAAAATGCTCAAGAAAAAAAAAAATTACCTTTTTTTTTTGTGTGGAAAAGGTGGTTGTTGCAAGGAATTTATTGTTAAAACCACTTCCTCACAGTTCGCTGTATTTGATCTCAACATCAACACAATCCACAACAATTTGACCAGAACAAGATAGATGCAGGAACCCAAAGATAACAGTATAGATTCACCCACAGTCCAATTCTAGCGTTTCAAGTACCTACCATGTCATCCATTGCTCCCGTCTGCCCTTCTCCCTGCCAAAACATCAGTTCACTGTCAATGCCTGCATCATCCGGCTTCTTAGTTAGCCACACCACTGAATAATCGAGTATGACGATATATCAAATTATGTGTATATGTGCATAAAAAATGTATTTGATGGCTATCCAAAGTGTTAAAAATGGGCAAATACACATGCACAAAAGACATACACCCAATTGAATGAACACACTGAGAGTAGAAAATTTCGATTTGTTTCTGACGTGCCCAGCAGCAGGTGGATGGAGCTTGTTTACTTCCTCGACTGGCAAAACTACCAGTTCCATCAAACAGGCCAATATTCATTCTACAATGATCTAAAAAACGAGAAGCTGCTGGAAACGCAACTAAGTGTTGTCTAACAGCCTTAGCCAAAACTTGACAACATAAGTGCTCAGACTACATTATTAATTGATCAAATGCCTTCTGACCAGTACAATCAATGGTCCGGATATCATATCCATCAGTATTACAAACAATAACTTAAAAAAACGATAGTAACAAAAGCGAAATCCTGCCCACATGTTGTTACCGGAATAAAGGCAAAATAGTACTGAAACGAAAATCCTAAATGGTTCATTTTGACCAATATACTAAGCATGCTTTAATCGATATATACTCAAAATAAGTTTTTTCCCAGTTCTTACAAACCACACAGACTCTTTCTTTTTCCAGTTCTCACACACCATCTCAACTTGTCTATACCAACATATCAATTCACAAACTTTTGTTTCAGTTCCACATATCAACTAAACGTTTATCTGTAACTGCGTACCGGTACTCTTTGATGGCAGGCGGATGGTTCTGGTAGTGTGTGGCTGTATGGTAGTAACCTCCCCAGCTGTAGTAGCCACTTGTGGTGGGGTAAGGAGAATGGAGTAAACAGCCAGTGTAGGAATGTTCTGGACGAGGCATAGCAGGTGCCATGTCAAGAGAATGTACTGAACTGCTTGTGATACGAAGCCCCTGGAAGAAACCTGCTTCACACATTTTTAGCGGTCAGAGGAAGTCCTAGGTTGTTACACTACAACATAGTTCAGAAAACAACAACAGAATAACACGTTCAATTTTCTTTCCAAAGGGAGCACGCGATCACAGAGATAAAATGCCCCGTAATAATGCTACTATCAAAAAGAATTAACTACACACGACCTACAAACCCTTCAAGCCTTACACCGCGCAGGCATGACCCTCATATCCACAGCATTTCAAACTCTGATATTGGCAAGTCCATAGGGACTGTCCTTTGGACCGACCAATTGAATAATATTTATCAGTACGGAACATCAGTAGGTGGTGTCCTCCACATGTTAGATTAAAACACATCACTGGAAACCATACTAACATCAACAGGCAGCAGTGGAACCCAGGGTCCCTCTTCAGAGGGATGATAAGACTGGGTGGTAAAAGCTTTGGTTGTTGCTGCAGGTTGCAAGCAGCAGTCTTCTTGATGGTGGAGTCTTTCCGCATGGCCGGGTTCTGCAGTCATGACATATCTAGTGGTACACTCATGGGGAGAGCCTTTGTAGAGGTTCCATGTGTTGCATCCGAGTGGCCATCATCAGGGTTCATACAGATTGCCCAAACAAATTCCATACTTTTACTTCCAGGGCTTTTCATAATTTTTTCAGACCTAGAATTTGTGTGTGCGTGCACCTCTGTATGTGATTACCATGACTAAAACACATCCAGAAAAGATCTGCTTTAAGAAATCCAGGGCATTCAATACTTACCAAAAAAATTAGTGTGGTATGTGTGTGCGCGCGTTGCGCGCAATGCGTGAAAAAGTCAGAGACATAGGAGACAGAGACATTGGGGGGGGAGAGCGAGAGTAGAGAGAGAGAGAGAGAGAGAGAGAGAGACAGTTAATGTGTCTAAGTTGTGAGAGAAAAAGACGGTGTGTGTGTAAGGTGAGAGTGGAGTGCGAGCGCGCATGTGTTGGTGGGGGGTAGGTGTGGAGAGACCAGACCGTGTGTGTGTTGGAGGTTTGTGGAGTGTGTGTGTGTGTGTGTTGTGAGTTAGAGAGAGAGAAATGCTCAGGTCAGTAAATAGGACACTAGGCCTCGCGCCTCATCAACTGTCCTTTTCATTTTTAATATTTGGATGTATCAACATGTCAGAGTACTTACTAGCCTAATGGTGCCTCTCTAAATTCAATTCCGTATTTAATTTTGACATAATTTTTTTTGGATAAGAGAGAGAGACAGCAAGTGCGTTAGAGACAGCATGTGTGTGTGTGTGTGTGTGTGTGAGTGGGTGTGTATGTACATGTGTCCTACAGACTTTCCAAGAACAAAATTAAGGAGTAAAAATATGAAAACAGAAACTCAGTTTGAATTTTTCTGTGTTAAGGTTGATGAAAAAAAAATTACTTACAATTTTTTTTGTACAAAGAAAACAAAAAACTTTGTATTAAAATTAATTTTTTTCATCAAGCTAAACAGAGAACAGTCAAACTGCCATTTCTTTTTTTTCCAGTTTTAATCAGTGTGAGTGTGCCAGTACACCACACAGTAGAACATGTAACAAACTCAGAACTCTTTTGGTATTAAAATGCCAAACCACTAAAATCAACAAAACTATTTCCATTATGTAAGAGCACATACAGACTAATGCATGGTGTGTAAGAGACTGGTTGGAGAAAAAAAGTATTAAAAAAAAAAAAAATCTAGTTAAAAAAAAAAAGTTTACAAACGTCCGCAGCGTTAATACCAAGGTAGGTAATTTGAATCAAAATTGGAAAGTGAAGTTACAACTTACCTCCCTTGGTAACGTCTGCTAAACGCTCCGCCAGAAGGAAATCTGAAAACTGTCGATCATTGTGCGCGTTTTCATTTTCTGTTTTTATTCTAATACAAATTTTTTTTGTAAAGAAAATTCAAAGCAAAAATTCGACATCATGAAAAAGTTTGCACATCTTTTACAAAATTCCAGGACTTTTTCCAGACCCATGGCCACAAATTACAAAATTCCAAGACTTTTTCCAGCCCAGGAAATGTTTTTTTTTTTTTTCATTTTTTCCATACTTTTTCCAGACTTATCCAGGACTCTGTACGAACCCATGCATCAAATGACGGCAATCTGCCTGTGTAGGCCTGTACCCAATGTCAACATAGTGCTGATGGCTTCCAAGGGTGTGAAAGATTCTCTTGGCTGGTTGGTTCAGAGCGTGAGGAACACGTACTTGCAAAAGGGTTCCACTGGCACATAGGGGTGTATCATCTTTTCCCTTATCAAGAGTTCCATGGCAGCATGCAAGAAAATGTAAGATCAAGAATAGGACTGCCACAGCATCTGAAGACAAGATGCCAACCACAAGACGTTCAATCTTTCACTTTCCCTCTGACCTTTTGAAACGTAAGAATGCACCATCATCATTACCTTTATCATCATCATAACACACACACACACACACACACCAACACACAAACCCACACTACACACACACACATCTTCACTTTCTCGATGCACGTCTAGAAATAACTTGCATACCGCTAGGAGCAGCTATTCCCACTTTGATTGGTCGCCTTCCAATTCCTGACATGAGCTGCATTTCCACTAGTTGCTCTCTCTCTGCTGGTCTGAACTCCATCAGAGAAGCGCACAAAACCCAACCCTTTGCTCCTTGCCATTCCTGTCCAAGACAACTGCCAAACCATAAAACCAGAATACAATGAAAAGTAACCAAATAAAAGAGAGAAAAGCCCTGAGGACAGAAGACAGACACACAGTGCAAAGAGCCCACAAACTGAACCCTTTAACCACATTGCCATTGCTGGTCTCAAGACAACGTGCAAAAAAAAATATATAATATAAAAATAAAAGAAAAGAAAACAACAGTGAAAATGAAAAGTAACCAATAAAAAAGGAGACAAGCCCCTGAGGACAGAGACAGACACACAGAGGGCAAAGAGCACACAAACCTGAACCCTTTACTCTTGCCATGAGCTGTCCAAGACACTGCAAAAAAAAAAAGAAAAAGAAAAGAAAAGAATGCTGTCTAATACAACAAAAACCGAAGTAATATAAACCAAAAATAACATTTTCCTTTGAAAATACAGATGTCAGACTTTATTTTTTCAATTGGTGTCCCCTACCAAACCTTAAGGATGCTGCATAACAATAAAAGTAAGAAAATAACCTACAGCTGTGTCGTGCCTGCCAATATGTCCACACATTGAATTCAGTATTTGGAGAAACTTGATCTCATTTCCCAGCCATTTATGAAACAGATTTTTGCTGAAGACCTGTTTCTTTCCTTTCATAACAATTTTCCCAGTGGTTACTGATTACGAAATATTCTACACCGAGGTTTTAACCACATCATAAGACACACATAGTGAAATATGATTTCTGTGTTGTTTTTTTAAGGTAAGAACACAGTGGGATATAATATGTGCCGAACCAACTGGAGATTGATTGGAAAAATGCTGTTGTTCAAATCTTAAAAATAAAAATAACCTGAAACAGCAAGGGATCAATTAAAAAAAAACAACAAAACACAATAGAGACAGGAGAGAGACGACAGCGATAGACGTGGCATGCAGACTGAAAAAGAGAGAGAGAGCATAGACAGAAATAGTACATAAAAGAGAGAGGGGAAAGAAGAGATATGAAATCTGGGACATAGTGATTGGAATGAATTCAAGTAATGAATTCCATCTAAAGTCCATACTCTAAAAAAAAAAAGACAGACTAACAATCAATGAATTTTCATGGAACAATATGACTCAATATTTACAGCATAAGGTCCATTCTTTACAAAGGCCAGACATACATCCCTTTCTTTTTTTAAAATGATCTTCAGATTACTTTGGCTCCACGAAAAAACCCCGGAAAATCTGTAATTTTAGCTAATGCAGATATAGCGTGTATCATCCACACTGGGGTCCGGTCACCAATGTGCGAGGGAAAATTCAGGCCAAGGGACAAGAACATCCCAAGATTATTTCAGAAAGTGACAAGCTAGGCAGACATGAACTTGTTTCTCTTGAGTTACACACACGCACACACACACACACACACATGAACACGTGCATAATACAAAATGCACACCAATTACCAGTGCATCTTACAGCACAAATACTTAAACCTCCTTGCGTTTTGGCAGAAATATACTTACGCACCTTTACAAACATCTTGCAAGCAATGGCGGTGCCACAAGAATTCGCTGGATCACGTTATTGTCCCATACCATTTTCACTTTATTTTACTATAACTATGGTCACAAATCTATACAGTTCTCACGACACACATGCTGCCGTGATGGATCTGAGGACTATCAAGTGTGCTGCTCAATTCAAAGAAATCGATAAAATCTTCATTTCATTACAACCACACATTACTCACATCAAGCAGCTGCACTTATCCCCAAAACTTGCAGGGTTCAGTAATGAACAACTTGGGCTGATAAAACGCAAACAAATACAGGTAAATTTGATGTAGTTACAGATTTATATCAGTAACGAAGTAACAGATTCCATATTAAGTGCAAAAGCATAGATCATGATCTGGAAACAAGTACAGATTCAGTTACGTGAAGAAGCACAGAACTATGATGGTGAATGAAGTTCAGATCTAAATTTTGGTAGCACTGATGATAGGGGATGGATTAGGAGAGGGACAAACTTAGAGGCCATACACTACACAACATAACCAAATACAGAAAACGACCAACATCATGTTTATCATCCTCATGCACACAGAACATGCATGCCATGCACACCACACAGCACACACACACACACACATCACACACCCACAACACACACACACACACACTTTCTTTCTTTGCTTTCACATCGTACAAAAAAAATATACGTGTATGAAGTGCAATAGTGGTGAGAAACCTTACATAGTCAGTGAACGGTCTTAAAACCGGGTTGTCACTACCGACCCCTGGAGGTCTGCCCTGACAGGACGGTCTAAGTTTGTAGTGAAGGGAGTGACAGACCTCACACGCCCCGCGAAGGAAGACCACACAATAAAGATTACGGATCCAACACCCCTTTAATCACAACACACACAATCGCCAAAAAAAACAAAAATTTACAACACACGCACATGCCTATCACAATCAAAACACACATAACAATGCACAATCACAATCAAGCAGTATCACCATACACGTGGCACCAATCAACAACCACAACATCTCATCACGTATAACATATACACAATTATAAATAAACATTCCAGCATCCATATACCCCTTCCCACACTCATGGAGTGCCTCCACACGCCCTTCCACCGTCAAGTCCTACTGGGAGCACCCTGGTCGCACAAGAGCTCGAACCTGGTTGGTTCTTGAAGGGAGTCGCTCAAAGTCGCGACACCCACGACACACAAGCAGGCAGTGAAGAGCGCTTCCCGAGGGGGGGGGGGGGGGGGGTAAACGTGGCGTTTGTTACGGGTCCGGACGGGGATCAGGTCCGGCCATTCAAGCCGGCGGCTTTTCTAACCAGTCCGCGGTCCCTCCAGAGCCGTGTGCCTCAACCATGCTGCGTGGGCAACCATCCAGTCCACGCACGGTCCCAGCCAGATCGGGCCTCAACGCAGCACGTGGCGACCATCACAGTCCGCGTCCCAGCCAGAGCCCTTGTCCTCATCAACCAGCACGTGGCACCATCCAGTCCGCGAGTCAAACCAGCCAGAGCGTGGCCACAACCCTGCACTAGTTAGAACCAACCAGGTCCAGACACCGGTGAAGCCCCCTGGAGGGGGGGGGAAAACGTTAGCTGGGAGGAGAGGCAAAAGGGAGGGAAGGAAGAAGGAATAAAGAAGGGTACTGGACCCGCGCCGTCCAGTACAGTCTGACCCAAGCTGTTAAAAATCCTAAACAGCCACACGCATGATGGGCGCGAGTAGGTTCTACTAATACACCACCAACCCCAGCTCAACACGACCTGTAGCCTAACAACAGTAAAACCAATCAAAGCAGAACGAACATTAGAGTCTTCTTACACAAGCATTAAAAGACTGTCATAAAATTAAACAGGCTATAAAATACAAATATGAACATCTTCCGTCCATTCTCTCAATCATCATAAACCTTTTTTCCTTCCTTATGAAATAAACCAACTACAGAACTATTGCTTCACTAACTGCCACGCCACATAAGAATATAATAAGTCAATTGCATAATTTATCTCACATTTTATAGCCACATTTCCAACGCAAATCTCCAACCCCGCATCCGAACAGACAAAACATTCGTACGCACGCTCGCGAACATAAAAACTCGTTCCTCCTTACGCACAACAAACGACGGTGGCCGAAGAATAAGAGTCACGGCGAATGTGACTGGTCGGACGAGCGAGACCAAGCAAGTACCACCCTGATCACCCACACAGTTCTCTCCCATCCCCACCGCTACCGCATCACCAGATGCATAAGCAGGATAAAGAATATTGGAAAAAATTTAAAAATGGCCAGGATTTTTTTTTTTTTTTTTTTTTTTTTTTTGGGGGTTTTTTTTTTTAAAGATGAATTAACCAAGAAAAGTCTCACAAAATATTTTCTTTTACAATTTTTGAAAACAAAAGAAAATTGCGCAGAAAGAGGAGAATAAGCCGCTATCAACAACAAAGCCAAAACAAACAAAACCACGAAACTGATGCTTTACCAGCTACCCGTGGTGACGCCCGAAGTGGCGGCAAACGACTCTCTTCATGCCCTCTGTCCAGTAGAGAGACAGAAAGCGCAGATGCGGAAAAAGAAAAGATGAAGTCCCTCATCCTACTGTAGGAATAGAAGATACCGACTGTACCTCTGTGATGATACGGTGAAGAACCAAAGACCGTAGGCTGGCGCTCCCAGAGACCATCTTTCCGTCTGAGTCAAGAGCTACCACCCTCATCGATGGCGCCAAACATGCCACCTACTCACAGAAGTGAGCATACGTCAAGCTAAAAGAAATGAAGCGATGGCGACAGGTAAAGACAGGCGAGATGCCGATAGACAGCAAAGTTTCGAGAGAAAGTTACCAGCCACCGACCCGAGAACCTGCAGGATGAATAGGCACGGGTAGTGGAATTAGAGAGAGAGAGAAAGAAAGCAAACCGAAGTTGAGCTGAACAAACACCAAGGTGCCAACCGCACCACAGGATCCATTCATTAAGGGACGGTATACCGACAACAGCAACGACATTAAATAAATGAGTAATTCAGCCACCAAGAAGGGTCAAACGTCGTATGCCACGTGACAAACTCGAGACAAACCCCCCTTCTCAAAGCAACTGTTTTCTCCTGCGTATACAGAGCACCTATTGAACTTGACGCATGTGCAAAATCACAACAAAGGAACGGGGAACGCGAACCCAACTCTCTGGTGATCGGACAGAGTACTAGGAATCCAATACAAACATTCTCCTCTGAATCATACAGGGAAATACATAATACTTACATTAGCAAACAACAAGCAAACCTACCAACCAAGAAAGTAACACACCGAACCATTGGTGATTCACTACCGTTAACAATCACAGAATTGGAAAACAGTCAGTGCACTGCTACACAGACCAAAAGGGGAAATAGACCCAGTTCGGGAAGTGTCCCCCTCTGACCGAAAATTCCAATGTGCAGACTAACGGAGCTCGTCTAAGATAGTCCGCATCCGTTAATACAGGAACCCTTGAATATGACGGAAAGTATGAAGCATGACTCTGCAGTTCAACTGGCCCAACCCATGAGTCAGACGACTGACTGTCCGGATCCGGTCCAGTTATGGATGAGGATGATGATCGCGTCACCAGCTCCAAACTCACGGCCGTACAATTAGGGGTAAAACTTCCTTATGCTCCCCACAACACTGCTAAACACTTCGTATTCAATCGAGTGTTATCCTAGTCCTCGGCGACAGTGAGTTTTTTGCTCTACATAAGCAAGCTGTTGGAGTCCCTATCCCCAGATCTTGTAGCAACACAGTCCAATCCCCACGCAGGAAGCATCAGTCCGCAGGACAAAGGGAGACTAGGAACGGGAGAGCCATGACTGGGCGGTATAGAGGGCCGTCTCAAGGCGTCAAAAAGCCTGTTGGCACTTTCATCCCAATCCAGACGTTTCTTGCTTCATCCCTTTCTGTCAGGTCAGTGAGGGGCAAGGCAACCTTATGCAACGTCAATGGATGAACTTGCGATTAACATCCCGCACGTCCAAGGAATGACCGCCGTTCCCATTTGGTACTCAGGAGGTTTGGGCACCTGCAACTTTGGCCAACCTTGTCTTCGCTCAGGAGCGTATCAAACCCCGCTGCAAATGATGCCCCAGAATGGAAACCCTTCCTGACCAAGCTTACATTTGGTAATGATGGGTCAGACTATCTGAACCTCGCGAAGACGAAGGAAACAGACGACGGAGGAGTGAAAACGTGCGAGCTCCAATCTACAGAGCTGAGTAGCAGGTCGACTCATGAAATTTGTTCAGTATCGGGCGTATCACTAGGGAGAATCAATGTCCGCATGACCGCACTGAAAATTGGCTCCAAGCAGTTTTGAGGCCAAAAGTCATCACAACCACTGGAACTGTCCTTCATGCGTCGTGAATGCCGTATTTGGGGATTGACCCTAGACCCAGGTCGCAATGTAATCAGCCAGATACCCCTTAGTCGAGAACAGAGACTATAGGATAAATAGTTGGCGCCGACTCAGCAAGTCGCAGATATATGTGTCGGACAACCGACAAAGTATCAGCATCACACCGGAGGAACCTTATTTCAGCCGACGAAAATCGACGCAGAACCTCATTTATGCCATCCTTTCTTCCAAATTACCATAAGGATGGGGGGATGATTACTGAGAACACGGCGACGTTCAATGCCCGGAGCCCCAACCCCACCATGGCCTGCATCCACCAGCGTGGAAAGACAGACGCCTGAGTGAGGCAGAGGGTACTGTATGCCCCAACATGGGGTACTCTTGGTCAATGCCAGAGTACCCTCGCCAATTTACTGTGGCAGGGGCCGGTCTGTGAGCACTTCCTGGAACTCCAGGGCACAAGCCGTGCAGTTGGTCAGGTCATGTGCTGAGGAGATATTAGAACCGAAGCAAACATACCAGCCACGACTCATCCTCGAGCGAGAGGAACGGTGGGATGACCTGAGCCACTCGACACTGAGCGTGCTCATCGCCACTCTCCACAACGACAGGGGTGTATCCTGCCTGGCCCTGAGTCTCCGTCCTCACGTAACGCCTTCAGAGTTGGCGTAGATACATGCGGTACCCTTTCCCACCACTACAATCCGGTAGACCCCAGTCACCCACCCGACTGCAGACCACGAACTGTACCCTGCCAAGCAAGCAGCAAGCTTGTTTCCTTCATGCATTTAGGGAAGAGAAGACAACACCTCATCACCATGCCACAACACCACCGTACAACACTGCGTCGTCATACAAAGCCTTGTATTTGGATCTTGCCGACTGCAAGTGTTTGCGAGCAAGCAGCATTGCAGCGATGGGCGGGAGCGTAGATCGACGCCACATATCGACTCTTCCTCCTTGGACAGAAGGTTCCCCCAATCATCGTGGGTCCACATCTGCTTCAGGATGTTGGTGGTCCGTCGCACTGTTCAGCCAAACAGGAAGTTCAAAAGGGAAAACCGCATGCTTTCCCTGTGGAACCTCCCTGTAGGCGAACAGTACATCTATGAAGGAAGCGATCCTACTCCCAGGGTGCTCTGCCCAAATGCGACGCAACATCTGCTTCAACGTCCCCTTAGAAACGCTCGACAAGGCCATTGTCCTGCGCATGATAGGGTGACGTTGATTCCCCTCCTTGTGGAAAATTGGGCAGAGAGTTAACCACCTGCATATGACTTCGACAGAACTGTGGTCCCTAGGGTCCGAAAAGGAACTTCTTGGGCAACGCCAGTGCGCGTCCAAATCTGCCAGAGAGCTTCAGCCAACAGTAAGGGGCGTCAGATATACCATAAAGCTGGACAGCCCACTGGGTACCGAGTCGCGAATTCCACCACCTAACCAAGATGTCCGGTGCCCGCGATCGGATAGAGGCTTAATGGGTCCCCACCAGGACCGACACCGACCTTGCTTAAGGGCTCCCCACCCGTAGGCACTGACCCTAATGAACACGCTTCAACGACCCTAAGGCGTAGTCCGTTGGCCCGACATCGCAACAGGCGCAGTACTGCCTAACCTTGCGAGTTCATCCCTGGCCATAAGACAGTCCTGTCATACTCTCAACGAGAGTCCGCTTGTCATCCCAAATGACCCCCCTGCCATGGGAATCGATTTCCGCTGCCGGAGAACAGACTCTCTCAAGCTATGTGGGAACACAAGCTGTTTTGGCACAAACGATCTGCCTGAGTGAAAACCCTAAAGATGGGTCCCCATGTTAGCTTGAAAGCTCACTCTTGGCGTGTCGGGCAGCTGAGCGGGACGGCATCAACCCGTTTTCGCATGCGAGAGGACATCCAATTCCCATGCCTGAAGACGGACCATGGTACAGTAACGGCCCTGGCCAGACCCCTCCGTCAGAGATCGTCTGGAGAACGGGACGCAATTCCTGATTCCTGCTTCTAAGCTTTTATATGGCGCTTGAGGTACTCCCACACACTACTTTAACGTTGAGAATTCACTATATGACTCGTACTGACTGCGCCGTCAGCAAAGGTACAGTATTCCCAATTATAAGGGAAAACATAGGTCCGCTCCACCTGCGAATGGCCCCATACATACGCCACCAGAAGTAGGGGTGGATATAGGAATAAGTACAGAAGGACGGTGGAGGTACCACCACTCCAACCCGCACACATCTACCTACGTCCTGCCCCGCCGGCCTCAGGGTAAACCAAATTCTTATCCACAAAGAATCGATGATGCACCCCTAATCCCTGATGGTTTCGACCCAGAGGAACCAACACAGAGAGAAACACTGGCACTCTTAAACAACCAGAAGCTGGGATGTGAACCCACGTTAGCCGAGGAGCACTAGGACGTGGGAAATGGACCATCCCCACGACTACCAGCGGCTTAGGAACCATCTTTCCTAAAGTGTCCAGGACGACCACAAAGAAACACAGTCGGGGCGCTGAAATCCCCGAAGAACTCCAGCCTGGTTCACTTAGGGGCCCGCTATCAGTATGTCGGCGCCTTTATTGCCACTAAATCCTGTGGAGGGCTTTCCTCTCCGTATCGGGCGATGCCCATAAGATGCCCTGCGAGCTACAGCAAAACACCACAGCGTGTAATTAAACGCAGCCGCGAAATCCTGAGGAGTGTCTCGCCTAACCGGATCCATCAACTCTGTGGACCTCAGTGTTGGTGAGCAGTTCAATGATGATCAGAGCCTCCAGCTCCAACTAAGCCCAACTAGACGGCCAGTACCCTAGCGATTTGCGCAGCCTATCACCAAACAGGCAAAACGAAGGTCTCGTACGTATTCTACTTCATGGACTCTGAACTTCCTCTGTACGTCTCCTGGGAAAGGTGGAAACGCTTACAGCAGAGCCAACTGCATGTCTACCTAAGACGCGCCTTCCATTTAGAGTGAAACACAGCACCCATGCAGCACCAGATCAACCAGAAAAAGGTTGCATAGCCTTATGTTCCCCAGACAAATGGTATGAACTAGCAACCAAGACAAAATGCACTAAGAACAATAACAATGTCTACACTAGGTCTGAACTCTGGGAAGCTTTAACTTTGGGCCACAAACTCTAATCACTCGCCTGGTGATATAACCTCCCTGACTTACAATGCGGGAGACGCGCGAAAGCTGTGTTCCCAATCTCCTCCCTACTCATCGACCTCCAAACCTGACTAGTTCTTCCCTACGGAGGGCTTTCCTGCCTGCAGCCTCATTTTCCCCTACGCCGAATCTCCTGTCTGGCAGCCTCCTCTCAGCCGCAGCCTAGCCTCTCCCTATGCAGAATCTCCTGTCTATCAGTCTCCACTCTGTCGCAGAGCCTGCGACAACCTTCCAACTCCTTTACCCTACGCCTGTAGCAGGCCACTTCCCTTCGCAGAGTTTCCTGCCAAGCAGCCTCTTCCCTATGCAGAAGTTACCTGCCTAAGCAGGCCTATTCCCATCACTGAGCAGCCTCTATCCCTACGCTGCGCTCTCTAGGAACATCAGGACGAGGTGATGTTCCTGGGAAGGGATTCACCACTGCCCGACACTGTAGGATGACCCCTACTGACCCCTTCCCTTGGGTCCTCGACCTACCAATGATGAAAGTCCCCGGGGCATACTCCTACGAGTGTTGAAGCATTGAGAAGAGGGGGCTTTGGTTTCTGCGACTCAACAGAAGCCCACAGTTTGCTTCGGCTATACTCAGACGCTTCGGCGGAAGTGCCATTCGGGGTCTCAGCAGGAAAAACCCTAGCGAAGAAGACGTGAAAGTATCTCTCTCCCGCTGGACTATCGGCTACAGCACTGAATAAGTGGAAGTCACTGAAGTCGAAGTGCTGGTACTAATAGTGGTGACTTACATTTAGGAAGACCCTCTTCATCGAGACGCCCGCAGAAGCCAAACGCACCACACCGGACGTTTGCCATGACAACAAATCCTAGGCAGTTATCAATACAGGGGAAAGACATTCCACATGAAAAACACAATATTTTAGGGGAGTGTGTATAAGTGTGTATGTTGTGTGTGCGTGTTTAGCGGACAAGTTTCCGGCTGCTCCCACTCTGGCAACACCGCGCTCTACACACGATCAACAGTGCGGTGGGGGGCACAACCGAAAAAAAAAAAAAAAAAAAAAAAAAAACACCTATTTCCCCGGCTGCCCCCACTCCTGGCAACAACCGTCGCTCCACACACGAGCAACAGTGCGGTGGGCTGCCTGAAAAACAACAGGCAGACGGAAATCCGGAGAGAGAGGAAAAAAAATGACACTAACGTCTATACAACCCCCTGTACTCAATAAACCCGGTAGAGAAAAAAAACAAAAAACTGGCTAAATACAAAACAGGAATGGAAAGACTGAGCTGCAACAGAAAGGCATACTTAAACGGCCCGGGTTACCAGCGAGAGGTACCGCGGCGAAGGAGGATCTGGACGCTGTCGAACTCCCCTCGGTCACACCTCGACCACCCGGTCACACCCGGAATGTTCCTTCAGGCCACCAAGACTCCCTTCACGCTAGAGTCACCAGGCCAACCACCCCACAAACAAACACGACCAACTAACTAAATGAATACAAAACAGACAGAACTAAACAGGTACTCCGCGAAACGAGAGAGACAATTCCCAGAGCCCACACATCCCGGACGAGCCCCCATCGAAATGACACGACCGACCCCTGGAAGGTCTGCCCTGACAGTAATCGGTCAAGGTTGGATTGAAGGAGTGACTGACCTCACACGCCCCGCAATAGACGCACACAATAAAAGATTACGATACAACACCCCATTTAATCCAACACACCAATCGCAAATAAATAAATCACACATACTCACCATGCCAATCACAATCAAAACACACATAACATGCACAAACATCACAATCAAGCATTTCACCATATGATGTGCACAAATCACAACCACAACACTCATCACGTATAACATATCCATACAATTAATAAATAAACAAATTCCAGCATCCAACTCCCTTCCCCAGCACCATGGAGTGCCTCCACACCCCCTGCCTCCGTCAATACCTACTGGAGCACCCTGTCCGCACTAGGTGCTCCGAACCGGTTGGCTTGAAGCGAGTCGCACAAAGCCGACACCCTCGACACACAAGCAGGCAGTGAATAGCGCGTCCTCCGTAGGGGGGGGGGGGGAAACGTGGCGTTGATACTGAGGTCCCTGGACGTGGATCAGGTCCGGCCAGTCAATGCCGGCGGCTTTTTCTATACCAGACCGCGGTCCCGAACAGAGCGTGGCCTCAAACCCTCAACGTGGCACCCATCCGAGTCCGCGTCCCATCCAGGAGCGTGGCCTCAACCAGCAGAGGCCACCCATCCAGATCCCGCGTCCCAGCCAGAGCGTGGCCTCCAACCAGCCCTTGTAACCCACCAGTCCAGACTACCGGTAGAAGCCGCCCCGGGAGGGGGGGAAAACGTAGCTGGGAGGAGTGAGGACAAGGGAGGTAATAATAAGGAAGAAAGACGGGTACTGAACCGCCTCGACGTCAGTACAGTCGTTACCCATGCAGTTAAATCCAACCAGCCACTCAATGATTGGCCGAGGGGAGTCTAACTAAATACACAACAACACCCAGCGTCAACTCAGACCTTAGCGAATAACACAGAACACCATCAAATCAGGAATGTACATTATAGACTTCTTACACGAAGACAGGAAAACAGACTGCAAAAAATTACCAAGGCAAATCAAACAAATATACTCAACTTCGTGTCCCTCTTCATTCATGCTTAACATTTTCCTTCCTTAGAAGGAAATAAACCAACACAGTCAACTATCGCTTCATAACTGCCACCACAATTGTAATAATAAATCAATGGCATAATAATCACATTTTATAGCCACATTTCAATACGCCAAAACTCCACCCCCGGCATCCTGAACTACAAATCCAAAGGCTTACGCACAGGCTCTGCAGAACATAAAGACTCGATTCTTTCGCACCCAAACAGGACTGTGGCCGAAGACTAAGAACCTTCGAATTGACAGGGGCGGACGAGCGAGACCCAGCAAGTACCAACCCTGAATCCCAGTTCTCACCCCCATCCTCCCACCGACAAACACAGCTCCAAATGCATAAACAGGGAGAAAAGAATATTTGGGCAAATAATTTAGAAAGGCCATGTTAAAGATTGCATTAACCAGAGAGAAAGGTCTCACACATAATTCTTTATTACAATTTTGTGAAAACAAAAGAAAATTGGCGGCAAAATAGTAGAATAAGCCGGCAAACAACAACCACCGAAAACAAACAACCACGAAACTGATGCAAACCAGCAACCCTGGGGTTGACCCCGAAGATGCGGGTCCAAACGACTCTCTCTGCCCTCTGATGCGGCCATTTGAGATGACAGAAGCGCAGAAGCGGAAAAAAGAAGAATTGAAGTCCCTCTCCTCCAACAGCCGACATGTAGTAATTGTAAGAAACCGCCTCGTTACCTTCGATGAAACTGTGAAGAACCAGCCCGTTAGCATGCGCTCCCAGAGACATCTAACCGCTCGAGTCAAGAGCTTAACCACCCTCAGCGATGGCCGGCCAACATGCCACCTACGTCACAGAGTGAGCATTACATCAAGCTACAATGAATGAAGCACCTGCTACAGGTAAAAAGACCAGGCGTAGAGGCCGATAGACAGCAAATAGTTCGGATGTGTATTAGTCACAGGATACTAGTAACAGTACCATGGCCACGAGTCGTCGTGAACCTGCAGGATGAATAGCCAACTGGCAGTGTAATTAAGAGAGAGAGAGAGAAAGCAAACCGAAGTTGAGCTGAACTACACCAGGTTGCCACCGCACCACAAGCCACATTAAGGACGGATACACACACTCACTCGCAACGACAATAAATAAATGAGTAAGTACCGCCACCCTAGATGGGTCAAACGTCATAGGACACGTGACAAACTCGTGACCCCGTGAGTAAGAGGGTAGGGTGACACTTCCACTTACATGTTTTACATCCGAGGGGCTTGATTTTTCTTCTTATTGAGAATCCATAAATTATTAAATTAATTCCTGACTAAGGCGCATTGTATTATAGAACTATGTCAGTAAAGCTGAAATTGAGCTTCCAGAAAATCTCTGTATATCCCAACCTCCATTACAGGTTACAGATTTGGAAAGAACATGATTGTTGTTTTTAGCATCTTCATTTCAGACCACAGGCTTTTTTAATTCATGTACTACAAAACAAGCAGCCAGGATTGTAGTGCTAAGTAAATCATACTCTTCCAGCTCACTGTCACGTTGTGATGATGTTCCAACCATCACAAGAATTTCCACAAAGTATGAGTCGACATGAATAATGCAAGTATAACAATAAGAAATCATTTATATTTTCCCCTACGCATATTTCTTCAGGTTTACGAATTCTCCTCTCTCATCTTAAATGATTGTGGTCTACTCATTCTCTACAAGAAGCCCCTAAAGATGGAGATTTCTCTGTGAGAATACAAGGTTTAACATATGTATTTCCATTAGACATGTTCCAAATGCATTTCTAACAGGACCGAAACTACTTTTTATTCCCCTCAAATACACATATAAACCATCACAGGCCATTTTTTCCAATGCAACAAAAACATTATCCATTGTGTTGACTTTAATCTTGTAAAAGTTTTAAATCAAGAATAGTGCTTTGTGTATGCAGCACAGGGGTGGAGATGGGTGATGAACAGTGGCCTTTATCTTAGATGAATGAGCACTCAAATCATTTCTGTTCTATTACATCACAGTGACCAGAAGTTTCACTGTGGCAGAAGTCTGCACCACTGTTAGATACAAAAAGGACGTGAGAGTTTTAAAATTTCATACACAATATGATTTCCACATACAAAACATTTGACAAAACAGTATTACATGAAAATGAACAGCTTCTATAATGAACATACAAGTCCAAATGACCTAGCAAAGATAGGTCACCGTAAACTACTACTTCCAAATTTAATCAAACAATGCCTGTTTGCCACTGGGACAGTCAAGCAGTGATGGCATGTATGATATTCTGATAAGGGGAAAGTTGAGAGGGAGCGCCAAATACTTTAATATACTATAATGTAACACTGTTAGAACATGATTTTTCAATATCCAAGTTTTGTATGTCAACAGAACGGTCAATTTAGCTATACATAAATGACGTTGAAGGCAGAATATCCTTGGGTCCTGCATCCAACCTACGTTTAAGCTTTGTACTCTACCCGTCACTTCTCATAACAGCTTTAATCTCTTAGATTGGCGAGAAATTATGGGGAAGATGATCACCGATACACAGTGTACAACAAGAAACACGAGGCAGCTCTATAAACTCAAAATAAAAGAAACTTATTTAGATCTATACAACTAAAAGAAAACAACAGCTTGTTAATACTCTATGTAAAAAACATATCCCATGTTAACTGTTTATGAAATGACTGTAAAAAGTGATTTATGAATCTTATATTTTCATAAATTTCAACTCAAATTGTCAACAGCCATTAATTGTGACTGAAAACAGGTATAATACATCATTATTAATACATATTTTACAAGTCTCAATATTGTCAACCAGCCTTTAATTGCTGAGCTTAAAACAGGTATAAGAATCCGTTTTAGTTACATATTTTTATCAAGCTAATATAGTCACCAGCCTTTGTTTATATAAGAAAAAGTGTACATTACAGAATAGACACTTCCTAAATTAAACAAACGAGTACTAGAACCAACATAACACTAACTATAGGGAAAAAAAACCCGCCGGTGATACAATACTGGACAGGCAATGTCTCAACTGTATCAACTGTTATGCAAACATCATTTAGTCGAAGGGACCACAGACTGATAAAAAGGAAGCAAACAATATATAATTGCATAAACTGTAAGTCTATTCGCCAATTTCATCTCAGATGCAGAAAACCAATAAAAAGATCCAATCCCTATTATTTACACTCCCCAAAAGCAAGGCTTTAAACTTAACTCATTTCCATGAAATCAAGTAAACAAAAGACAAGTAGCAGAAAAAAGTTAAGGTATGACAACTGTGCCAACATTTAAGACTGAAAGGAAAAAGATATTTCCATCCAAATATAACCAACCTGACCATTTGTTTTGTACAGCACAATACATTACGTTGCCATCACAGCAATTTTTGTCACATGTGTTTTGGTCACATACGAGATAAGATAATGTTTGCTTATAGCCCAGGCCGACCGGCAAATGGCCACAACAGGCTGTCACCACTTAAAAACAACTCACCAGTTCATTTAACAAAAAAAAAAAAAAAAAAAAAAAAAAAAAAACGACACACACCAACTTTCACACATCTCGAACAATGACAACGTCTACAAACGCATCCCGAAACTTGTGTATAAAAATCCCTTCGTGCCTAGAAATCTTAAAACAGATGAAAAATGTTAATCACATCTAAAATACTCAAGGATCACGTCAGGTGGTACATCCATTAACAGACTTCATGGACTTTATGCCGTCTGTTAAAATGATATGGTGTCTCCCAACGTGCAAGTCCCAACACCCTAAAAGAACTGTTTCACAAAGATGAGTGGCGCAAGAACTAGGAGAATGCACCCACGGATGGCTTGCATCACACATTAAAATGTTAACAAGGGTAAAAAACGAAAGGCCTGATGTGCAGCAGACACAGAACCGATTCCTCCCCTCCTCCTCTTTACACTCACCCGACGTAGATGGGAGGAATCCTAAAGGTTTTGGACAATCTGAAAGAGCTTTGTATTCGTCTGTGTTGATCCAATCCTCCTGCAAGGTCTCTCACATAATCGTTAAATTGGTTTACATCTGAGCAGGGGATACTAAGTGATGACAGTTTCCTCTCCCTGTTTGGCGAACATGGCTAAACGACAAGCAACCCATGTCGTTCCCGGCCGATGCCAACAAAACCAGGAACCCAAGCAAGAGTAATGTTGTAAACCGGCCCGCCTTCAACTTGCTAAAAATTTCAAAAAAAGTAAAAGATCTGGATGCTGAAGTTGTGCCATCTATGGCCCTCCAAAGCTGAACACGAAAGCCTACAGAACCAGAAAAGTCCCTCTTCCGAAGAATGGGAGATTATCTTCAAAGCCAGTACAATACATAATTCACAGCAAAGACGATGAAGCATCTGACTGTATATGTTCCAACAATATCTGAGAGGAGCCCCATTGCAGTTAGGCTAGCACAGGCCACCTCCATCCTCAAGGACTTTGGAACCGGGACAGTGAAAACTTTTTGGATAAGAGATAGATAAATAATGTTTCTTATACCCGCAGCCGACCACAAAGGGCCATATCAGGGCTGTCACCACTGTTAAAATCAACTCACCAGTCATATAAATAAAATAAAAAAAAAACAGCTTTCATAAATCTCATTAAATGACATCGTCTACGCAAACGCACCAGAAACTTTGTTCAAAACTGCCTAGCAGCCCTTTCCTTACGGCAGCCTCTTCCTACGCTGCCTCTCTAGAACATCAGGACGAGGTGATGTCTGGGAAGGATTCACCACTCCCGACACTGGGGATGACCCGTCTGACCCCCCCCTTTGGGGTCTCGACCTTCCATGGGAAAGTCCCCGGGGCATACTCCTTAGGGAGGGGAAGCATGGAGAAGGGGGGCTTTGGTTTCTGCGACTCAACAGAAGCCCACAGTTGCTTCGCTATACTCTGACGCTTCCGAGCGGAAGTGCCAGTCGGGGTTCCAGCAGGAAAATCCCTACCCGAAAGAAGAAGTGAAATTTACTCGCTGGACTATCGGCTACAGCACTGGAATAAGTGGAAGTCACTGTAGTCGAAGTGCTGGTACTAATAGTGGGGACTACATTTAGAAGACCCTTCTTCTTCGACGCCCGAGTACCCATACACCAGCACCGGACGTTCCCATGACAACTATATCCTACAGTTATAAAAATACAGGGGAAAAGACAATTCCATTTGGGAAAAAACAAATATTTTAGGGGTTGTGTATATGTGTGTATGTGTGTGTGTGCGTGTGTGCGGAAAAGGGTTCGGCTGCTCCCACTCTGGCAACACCGCGCTCTACAACACGAGCAACAGTTGCGGTGGGGCTCACCGAAAAAAAAAAAAAAAAAAAACTATGTCCGGCTGCCCCCACTCTTGGCAACACCGCGCTCCACAGCACGAAACACAGTGCGGTGGGGCTGGCCCGGAAAACAAACAGGGAGACGGAATCCGGAGAGAGGAAAAAAAATGACACTAACGCCGATACAACCCCTGTTTCTCAAAAACCGGTAGAGAAAAAAAACAAAAACTGGCTAATACAAAAAAGGAATGGAAGATCTGAGCGGCAACAAAAGGCAAGACTTACGGCGTACCTGCGTGAGGTACCGGCGGGAAGGAGGTCTGGACGCGGTCGACTCCCCTCGGTCTCACTCGACCCCCCGGTCACACCGGATGTTCCTTCAGGCCACAAGACTCCCTTCACGCTAGAGTCACCCAGCCAACCACCCCCAAACAAACACGACCACTAACTAAAGAATACAAAACAGACAGAAACTAAACAGGTACTCCCCGAACGAGAGAGACAGTCAGAGCCCTTTACATCCCGGACGAGCCCCCAAAATTGTCACGACCGACCCTGGAGGTCTGCCCTGACAGGATCGGTCTAGGTGGGAGTGAAGGGAGTGACTGACCTCACACCCCCCCGCAAGAGACCACACAATAAAGATTACGATACAACACCCCATTTATTCACAACACACACAATCGCAAATAAATATTTTCCCAACACACGCACCATGCACTATCACAATCAAAACAACTATAACATGCACAATCACAATCAAGCATTTCACCATACGATGTGCACAATCACAACCACAAACATCTCATCACGTATAACATATACACAATTTAAATAAAACATTTCCAGCATCCATCCCTTCCCACACCTGGAGTGCCTCCCACCCCTGCCCCCGTCAAGTCTACTGGGAGCACCCTGTCGCACTAGGTGTTTCCCCGAACCGGGTTGGTTCTTGAAGCGAGTCGCTCAAAGCCGACACCCTCGACCACAGCAGGCAGTGAAGAGCGCGCCCCGGAGGGGGGGGGGGGGAAACGGGGCGTTGTTACTGGAGGTCCTGGACGGGATCGGGGCGGCCAGTCAAGCCGGCGGTTTTTTCTACCAGTCCGCGGTCCCGACCAGAGCGTGGCCTCAACCAGCACGTGGCCCCATCCAGTCCGCGTCCAGCCAGAGCGTGGCCTCACCAGCACGTGGCACCATCCAGTCCGCGGTCCCAGCCAGAGCGTGGCCTCAACCAGCACGTGGTACCAACCATTTCCAGACTCCGGGTGAAGCCCCCGGGAGGGGGGGGAAAACGTAGCGGGGAGGGGAAGAAAGGGAGGGAAGGAAAAAGAAAAAAGGGAAGGGTACTGGAACCCGGCCGTCAGTACAGTCTGACCCATGCGGGTTAAATCCTAACAGCCACTCGCATGATGGGCAGGGGAGGTCTACTAAATACACCAACAACCCCAGCTCAACACAGACCTGAGCTAACACAGTAAACCAATCAAATCAGGAATGTTCATTAGAGTCTTCTTACACGAAGCAGGTAAAAGACTGCATTAAATTAACAGGCTTTTAAACAAATATGAATCATCTTCGCCCTTTTCTCTTTCATCCCTTAACATTTTCCTTCCTTAGGAAATAACCAACCAGCAACTATCGCTTCATAACTGCCACCACATTTGTAAATAATAATTCAAGGGCATATTATCCCCATTTTATACCCACATTTCAACGCAAATCTCCAACCACGCTTTCCGAACCGGACAAATCATGCGTAGCCACGCTCGCGAACATAAAACTCGTTCTCCTTTCGCACACAAACAGACGGTGGCCGAAGAATAAGAGTCCGGCGAATGTGACAGGGGCGGAACGAGCGGACCAAGCATGTACCAACCCTGAATAAACAGGTTCTCTCCCATCCCACCGACTACCGCATCACCAGATGCATAACAGGAAAAAGAATTTTGGAAAAAATTAGAATGGCCAGGTTAAAGATTAAATTTAAACCAGAGAAAAGGTCTCACACAATATTTCTTTTACAATTTTGAAAACAAAAGAAAATTGCGCAAAAGAGGAGAATAAGCCGGCTAACAACAACAAACCCAAAACAAACAAACCACGAAACTGATGCTTACCGCTACCCGTGGGTGACCCCGAAAGGCGGGTCAAACGACTCTCTCTTGCCCTCTGTCCAGTTGAGAGGACAGAAGCGCAGATGCGGAAAAGAAGAGTGATGTCCCTCTCCTACAGGCCGACTGTGAATTGAAGATACCGACTGTACCTTCGTGTTTCGGTGAAGAACCAAGACCGGAGCAGGCGCTCCAGAGACATCTTCCCGCCGAGTCAAGAGCTAACCTCCCTCAGCGATGGCGGCCAACATGCCACCTAGTCACAGAGTGAGCATACTTCAAGCTAAAAGAAAAGAAGCACGTGCGACAGGTAAAAAGACAGGCGAGAGGCCGATAGACAGCAAGTTCGAGAGAAGGTACCAGCCACCCGTGAACCCGCAGGATGAATAGCACGGGCAGTGGAATTAGAGAGCGGAGAGAGGAAAGCAACCGAAGTTGAGTGAACTACACCAAGGTGCAACCGACCACAAGCCAATTAAGGGACGGATACACGACAACAGCAACGACAAAAATAAATGAGTAATTCCGCCACCCTAGATGGGTCAAACGTCATAGGCCTCGTGACAAACTCGTGACACCGGGGGGGGAAGAGGGTAGGGTGACACTTCCACTTACATGTTTGCCCTCCGAGGCGTTGATGTTTCTTCTTATAGAGAACCTT
The DNA here is from genome assembly GCA_018398815.1 of Conus ventricosus. Lineage (NCBI taxonomy): Eukaryota > Metazoa > Mollusca > Gastropoda > Neogastropoda > Conidae > Conus > Conus ventricosus. The sequence continues at coordinate 17,309,688 of CM031600.1, read as the reverse complement.
AAATTATTAATTTTTCTGTCTTTGCGCATTGTATTATAGAACTTGGTAGTAAAGCTGAATTGAGCTTCCAGAAATCTCTGTATATACCACATCATTCAGTTACTGTTTTGGAAAGATACAGATTGTTGTGTTTTAGCATCTTCATTTCAGACCACAGCTTTTTTAATTCATGACTTCAAAACAAGCCAGCCAGGGTTTTAGTGCGAAGTAAATCTAACTCTTCCTGCTCATGGCACTGGGTTTGATGTTCCAACCAGCACAGAATTCCACAATGATGTGCGACATGATAATGCAAGTAACAATAGAAATCATTTTATTTTCCCCTACGCAAATTTCTTCAGGTTTACATTCTCATCTCTCATCTTTAAATGATTTGGGGCTACTCATTCTCTACATAAGCCCTAAAGATGAGATTTTCTCTGTGAGAATACAAAGGTATTAACATTTGTTTTCCATTAAAACAGTTCCAAATGCATTTCTAACTGAGCCGTACGACTTTTTTTCCCCCAAAGTTCACAATAAAACCATCATCAGGCATTTTTACAATGCAACAAAAACATTTCCTTGTTTGACTTTAATCTGGTAAAAGTTAATCATGTATTGTGCTTTGGTGTATGAGCTCTGGGGTGGAGATGGGGTTGAACAGCTGGCCTTTATCTGAGATGAATGACACTCATTTCATTTCTGTGCTATTTACATCACAGTGACCAGAAGTTTCACTGTGGCAGAAGTCTGCACCACTGTTTGATAAAAAAAGGACTGAGAGTGTTAAATTTCACAACAATATGATTTCTAACATACAAAACATTTTGACAAAACAGGATTACATGAAAAGGAACTGCTTCTTAATGAACTAAAAGTCATAGACCTTGCAAAGATTGGTCACAGAATCTACTACTTCCAATTTTAATCAAACAATGCCTGGTTTGCCACTGGACAGTCAAGCATGAGTGGCATGGTATGTGTATTCGTGTTAAGGGGAAAGTTGAGAGGGAGCGCCAAATACTTGAATTACTATAATGTACACTGTGAGAACATGATTTTCAATATTCAAGTTTGTATGTCAAAAGTAAGGGTCAATTTAGCATATAATAAATGACTTGAAGGCATGAATAACCTTGGGTCCTGCATCCAACCTTCGTTAACTTTGTACTCCAGTCACTTCTCATAACTGCTTTAATCTCTTAGTTTGGCAAGAATTGAAGATGTCAACGATCACAGTTACAACATGAAACACATGCAGCTCTATAAAACTCAAAATATGAAACTTATGTAGATCTATACAACTAAAAGAAAACTACTGCTTGTTAATACTCTAGTAAAAAACATATCCCATGTTAACTGTTTAGAAAGTGACTGTAAAAAGGTTTTATGATTCTTTATTTTCATATTTTTCAAGCTCAATTTGTCAACAGCCTTTATTTGTGACTGTAAAAAGGTATATGATTCTTTAGTTTCATATTTTTCAAGCTCAATTTGTCAACAGCCTTTATTTGTGACTGTAAAAAGGTATATGATTCTTTAGTTTCATATTTTTCAAGCTCAATTTGTCAACAGCCTTTGTTTTTAAGTTAAAGTGTACATTACTGAATAGACACATCCTAAATTAAACAATCGTAGGTAATGAACCATCATAACAATACTTTAGGGAAAAAAACCCGCCGGGATACAATACTGGGACAGGCTATGTCTCATCTGTATCACTGTTATGCAAAATCATTTATGTCAAGGGACAACAGACTGATAAAAGGAATCAAACAATACATAATGCATAAACTGTAAGTCTATTCTCAATTTCATCTCAGATGCAGAATTCCATTTAAATGATCCATTCCTATTATTGACACTTCTAGAAAGGGCTTTAAACTTACTCATTGCCAGAAATCATGTAAACAATAGACTATGGAGCAGAAAAAGTTAAGGATGACATCGTGCCAACATTTAAGTCTGAAAGGAAAAAGATATTTCCATCCAATTTAACCAACATGACCATTTTGTTTGTACAGAACAATACATTACGTTGCACACAGCATTTTGTCACATGTGTTTTGTCACATACGAGATAAGATAATGTTTCTTATAGCCCAGCCGACCGCAAAGGGCCACATCAGGGCTGTCACCACGTTAAAATCAACTCACCAGTCATTAAAAAAAAAAAAAAAAAAAAAAAAAAAAAAACACACACACACCAACTTTCACACATCTCGTAAAATGACATCGTCTACAAACGCACCAGAAACTTTGTTAAAAATCTTTCTGCCGTAAAATCTTAAATCAATGAAAAATGTTAATCTCTCTCAAAAACTCAAGGATCACGTCAGGTGGACATCCCTGAACAGGATCTTCATGGACTCCGCTGTAAAATGTTTGTGTCTCCCATCGTGCAAGTCCCAACACTCTAAAAGAACGTGTTTCATTGTGAGTGGCGCATGACATGGAATGCACCACGGAGCTTCTTCACTCTTTAAAAGGTAACAATGGTAAAATACGAATGGCCGGTGTGCAGCCGGCACAGAACCGTTTCCTCTTTACGACCACCCGACGTAGATGGGAGGAAGTCCTTAAGGTTTGGACGAATCTGAAAGAGTTTGTTATTCGTCTGTGTGTTCCAATCCTCCTGCCAGAGGTCTCTCACATAATCGTTAATTTGGGTTTTACATCTGAGCAGGGATATAAGTGTTGGACAGTTTCTCTCTTGTGGCGTTCTTGGCTAAACGATCAACCATTTCGTTCCGCCGATGCCAACATGACCAGGAACCCAGAAAGAGTAATGTTGAAACCCGCCCGCCTTCAACTTGCTAAAAAGTTCAAAAAAAATAAAATTTTGGTTGCTGAAGGTTTTTCCACAAAATGGCCCCCAAAAAGCTAAACAGCAAACCCGACGGAACCCAAAAAGGGCCCTCTTCAAAGAAGGGGAGATTATTTTCAAAGCCGTATTTGAGCAGTAATTTCCGGAAAATTAGACAAAAAGCATTTTAATGTATAGTTCCAACAAATCTGAGAAGGGCCCCGGGGCCCAGTAGGTTTGAAAGGGCCCACCCCACCCTCAGATTTGGGAAACCCGTCGTGAAAATTTTTGGGAATAAAGATAGGAAAGAAAAATTGTTGCTTTTTGCCCAGCCGACCAAAAAGGGGCCATATCAGGGCTGTCACCACAAAAAATTTTTCCCCAAACCGGGCAAAAAAATAAAAAAAAAAAAAAAACACTTTCTTAAATCTCTTTTAAATGCCCATCGTCTACAAACCCCCAAGAAACTTTGTTAAAAATTTTTCTGCCAAAAATTTAAAAAAACAGATGAAAAATGTTAATCTTTTCTCAAAAATAAAGGGGATCACTTTCAGGGGGGGACACCCCTGAAAAAGGTCTTAAAAGGACCCTTTTTAAAAGGGTTTTGGTGCCCTCACATCGTCAAGCCCCAACACTCTAAAAGAAATGTTTCTTTGGGGAGGGGCGCATAAACATGGAATGCACCAGGGAAAGCTTTTTTCACTCTTTAAAAAGGTAAGAAGGGGGAAAAAATACGAAGGGGCCGGGTGCACCCGCACAAAAACCGTTTCCTTTTTTAACAAACCCCCCCGATGTAGATGGGAAAAGCCCTTAAGGTTTGGCGGATCTGAAAAGATTTTGTTATTCGTCTGTGTGTTCCAATCCTCCTGCCAAGGTCCTCACAAAATTTCTTTTAATTTGGGTTTTTCAATTGAGCAGGGGATATAAGTTTTGGGGACATTTTCCCTCTCTTGTGGCGTTTTTGGGCCAAACGATCAACCATTTTTTTCCCCGCCGATCCAAAAAAGGGCCGGGAAAAACCCAAGCAAGAGAAATTGTTGTAAACCGTCCCCCCTTAAAATTGCAAAAAATTTAAAAAAAAAAGAAAAAGTTCGGGAAATGCTGGGGTTGCGGGCGATATGGCCTCCAAAGCTGACGGCCGCCCAGAACCAAAAAGGGCCCTCTTCGAAAAAATTTGGGAGATTATTTTTCAAAGCCAGAAAATAGAGCAGTAATTTCGCAAAAATAGACAAAAGCATCTGAATTTTTATATTTTTCCCAAAAATTTTGGAAGGAGCCCCGGGCAGTAGGTTCACACCCCCTCCTTCCTCAGATTGGAAACCGTCAGTAAAAACTTTTTGTGGAGGGAAATTTTGGGAACAGGCTCGGCATACAAAGCCTTGTTCCCGGAGCGGTTTTAACCCCCCGGGGAAAATGCTGCGAAAATCAAAACGAATTTTGGTGTAAAAAAGGTCCAGGGAGGTTGATCCGGGAAATTTGGGAAAAAAATGGGAAAACAACCCCCAGGTCTATACCTGCTTTTGCACGTGAGGCTGCATACGAACCCCAAAGGCGGAATACATTTCGGGTTTGTTTAAAAACTTATTTAAACGGAGGGTAAAAAACCAAAAGTCATAGGCAGGTTTTTGCGGTTCTAAAGAAAGTGGGATTAAAAATTAAAAAGAAAATTTTCAGCCTGGGGGTTTGGACAGTGAAGGTTAAACCCCTCCCCCGGCGCCAGGCTGTACACGGGGTGGGGGGAACGTTTTTCCAAGACAGAGACGAACCCCTTGATGGGGGGGGAAAGGGGTTCCAAAGATTTTGAGGAAAGTTGATTTTGCGGACCCGTACACACCCAAAAACCGTAGTCCATTTTGGGAAAACGGACCGGGCTTGAAAGGGTAAACAAAGTTTTTTTTTCACCCCCCAGTCGGTGTGGGCTACGCCCCGCAAAAAAACATCCCTTTTGGCAAGCATTTTTGGGGTTTTTTTAAAAAGGCTAAAAATTTTAAGTTTTGGCCCAAAAAGGGCTCCCGAAATTTGGCCTTTTTTTTAAAGCTGGAAGGGGAGATTTTTACTTGAATTTCCCGGGGAACTGGAAAAAAGGGCGGAAATTTAAAATTGAATCCCACTGGGTTTTTGAAGAAAGAAAAGGTGAAAAATTTTTTCATCCGCCCACCGGGGTTTTTTATTTTAGCAAAGTTTGGGCCCTTTGCGCGGGTACACTCGGGTACATTTTTTCCTTGGAAAAACAGAAAAAATCATCCACAAAAAAATTGGCAGTTGAACCCTGCTGAATGATTTCACAATGTTGTTAAAAAAAAACAAAAGAGGCGGGGTTTTTGAAAATGCCCCCTGTGGAACCCCCAACCCTGCCGGGGAAAATCAAGGGTGGTGCCAACCCGGCCCTGAAACGGTCGTTCGCCAAAAATTTTGAATAAAAAAACGGAAGATGACCAAAAAAACCCCAGACGGGAATCATAAAGTACCCCCAAAATTCCAGGTGGTATCGTAGGCCTTTCCAAGTCAAAGAAAATTGCCACTGCTTTGCTGCTGTTTAAAAAAGCGTTCCTAATTAGACCCAGACAAATTAAAAGGGGTAAACTGAACAACGATTTTTTGGGGAAAACCACACTGTTCTTTCCCCAAAAAAGGCCATCGGTTTGGGAGTTTCCACTTAAAGCCTAGCATTGCCCCTTTTTTTTTTCCATCAAAAACAAAACCAAAAGGGCAAAGCTATGGGAGGGTAGTTAGAGGGATTAGAAATTTTTTGGGTTTTTGGGGGGGGGAAAAAATGGGGGGCCTGTCCCCCAAGAGGGGGGAAAAGAACCTGAAACCCCAGGGGTTGTATCCCTTTAACAGGATTTTCGGGCCCTTCTTGGGGAAGATGTTTCAATAGTTAAATAATGAAAGTCATCTATCCTTTGGAAAAGGAAATTCGCTGCAAAGAGATTTAAGGGCCCGATTTATTCTTTTAAATTGAAAAAGGAAAGTTTGAAGTCTTCCTGTTGTCGGATGAAAAGTTGCAGGGAGATTTTTTTTTTTTGGGCTTTGTTTTTGGAAACAAAATGACTGTTTTAATTAGAAGAGGGGAAATTCTTTTAAATTTGGTTGAAGCAAGCAGTTTAGCAATGCTTTTTTTCTGTTTTTAAAAGAACCGAAAACTTGGGGGATTGGTTCAAAAGGGGACAGGTGTTTTTTCCCTTTTGATTTTTTAATGATTTTAAACACTTTTTTTTAGTTTTTAAAGGGCAGCCTGGAGCAGAAGCTTTTCCAGGCCCGGGACGTTTACTGTTTTTAAAAAGTGTTTTCTTGATTTAGCACGGAGTTTCTGAGGGGGGCTCGAGCTTTTGGGACCCAAGGTCTTTGGTTTATCCCCTGACGTGACCCCGTTTTTTTTTAATTTTTGGAAACTTTTTGGAAATTCTGAATCAAACCAGGGTGTTTTGGGAAATTTGAAGTTTATCGGAAGACCTGGAATACGGGCCCCCCCCCCCCCCTTTTAGCACTTTTAAATATAGTGAAAGTCAGAAAATTCTGCGGGGCGGAACCGGGAAAAAAAATCTTTTTCCCGGGAAATTCTTTTGAAATAGGGGCTGAAAAATGACCCCCATTTTGCTTTTTTATAATTGAAAATGTTGAAAACAGAGACTTTATTTAAATACAGGTTGTAGAAGGACAGGGAAATTTTCATTTCCGTGCAGATCGTCTTTGGACAGACCCCCTCTAGCCCGGGGGCCAGCGGGGGGCCCCCCAAACCGACAAATCAAACCGAAAGTGAACCTGGGGGAAGAGTGAATTAAGTTGAGACCCGGGTGGGTTCGGGCCCAACAAAAACCCAAAGGGTCTAAAAAGGACATCCTCAATCGGGCAGACCTCGGGGGAAAACGCCCCGGCATCCCCAAAGAGGATTGTGACCCCCCCGCCTACCCCCTGTTGTGTTTCTTCAGTAAAAACCCCAAAGATTTTCAAAAATTTTGCTTTTCCCTTTCAAAATTCCCCACGGAAGCGTAATACACGGGTTTTTGAACAAAAATTTAAAAATTTCCAACTAAAATTTTTAAAATTTGAAAAAAATAATTGTAAAAAATCCAACAACTTTTTTAAAACATTTTAAAAAAAAAATTAAACAAAAAAAAAGGGAAACCCAAAAACAACAAAGCAGAAAAAAAAACCCCTTGGGATGATGGCGATGACGGACTCAGGACAGGAGTTTCAGGTAAAACCCAAAGGTGTTAAAACTTGCCCATTTTTGGTAATTACACAGCAGTCCCACAAAAGACTCCATGATGAAAAACCCTTATGTAAAACCCCCCCCCCCCCCCCCCCCACAAAAAAAAAAAAAAAAAAAAAAAAAAAATATGTGTGTGGTTGTGCCCCTTTGAGCTGTGTTTGACAAGAAAGTGGCAAAAAATGAAAAGGCCCTTTTTCCCTTTTTCGCCACTATTTTTGTCCCCACACCCTCAGGGACAAGTTTTTTTGGGCAGTTTCAGCTACACAACAGTCTTTTCTGCTTTTGGTAAAACTTCCGTGTGGGGGGGCTGACGGGGCTCTCGTGGATTCGTAAACAACAAATTGACCCTTCTGACGGAGGCACTCGCGGGGCTGTTTTTGGGCTTTTTCCCCCGAGATATGGCGCTTGCATTCATTTGCTCCCCCATGTCCGATGGGGGAATTTCTGAATTGCACACCGACAAAAATTGAGTATAAAAATTTTCCGGCCCGGGAACTGCCAAGTCCGCGTGAATTTATTTCGGAACACTTGCTTCTTCGCCTTCTTTCCGTTGTGGAAACAGGGGTTTTTTCGAACCCCCCTTCTTTTTCTTTTCATGAAAACCCTTTAGAAAAAATTTCCCGCCATTTTACAATGGGCCGGAAAAAAATTTGGGTTTTGAAAATTTTGCCCTTAAAGGGCTGAACAAAAAGCTTCGAATGGCGGGGCCAACAGATGTGATGGCGTGTCGGGGGGCCCAAAAAGCACCCTTTGCCCCCAATCGAAAGTTCCAAAAACTATCTGGGGTTTTTCGGCTTAGCCCAAGGGAAGTTACTCTCGGTCTGGGAAAAGGTCAGCATTCGACAATTTTTCGAGTCTGAAATTTGGTATTTTTTCCCAATTTTTTTTTCCCGAAATTTTCGCACGGAAAATCGACTCCGTAATGGGGGGTTAATTTCCGAAAAATTACGGCATTACGGAAGGGTGGGCCCCAGGTTTTGGGACCTTTAAAAGTCCCCCAACACCCCAAAAAAAGGTCGAGGAAGTTTTTCCTATCAGATTTGAAAAGGTCCTGACGAAAAACCCCGGGACAGAAGGAGGTAGATAAAGAAAAATGGTCCATCTTGTGGAGAGTGACTCTCGCAGCTACAGCCTAAAAGCGAGGAAAGACAAGCAAAAGGGGACTATACGGGCAAAGTTTTTGTGGGGGGAAAAAGGGAAAACCCCCCGCCGACGCCCCCAACTTGGATGGTTGTGGGTATTGAAAAAATTTATTAAAGCCGAAAGATTTAAAGGTCCTCTGGCTTTAAATTTTTGGTTTTCCCTGAAGAGCCACGACGGAGGGTTTTATAGACTGACAAAAAAAGCTGCGCCCCTAAAATTTGGGAAATTTAATAAGGATTTTCCAATGTAATTTTTGAACCCCCAAGGTGCAGGGGGCAAAAAGGAGAGAGATCAGGCCCATTTTCCTAAAGACACTCCCGCCACAGGATTGAATTTTTTTTTGGTATTTTTCACGGGGACTGTTTTGGGTTCTTTGGACCTGCTGGCAGCCCTTGCCCGATTGAAAAAGGGCCCGGGGATTTTTTGGGGAAAAGGGGGAGGTTGGATTAGGGAGATGGTGGAGGGTTTTTCCTTATCCCCACCATCTCCCCTGGGTGGAACCCCCTTTCCCCCGAAGGGGGAAACGGGCCCAAGGGGAAAAGTTCCGGGGGGGAAAATGCTGGTTTTTTAAATCTGCCCGGGGGGCAGCGAATGTTGTGGGACGCTGGGCATCTAGGGGTGGGGGGTTTTTTGCCTCCCCCTGGGGGGAAATCATTTTGGGTTGGAGGTGGGGGACCTCTTCCCAGATTTACAGTTCGGATTTTGAGTGTTTTCAAAAAACTTTAAAGTAAACAGTCTGACGCAGACTGATCGAGGGGAAAACCCCTGGGGGGAACTTTCCGACACCCAAAGCAAAAGGGAAGGGGGGGCTGGGGGGTGGGGGGTCGACCCCCCACCCGTTTTGGGGGGCCTTCAAAAAGGAAATTTTCTTTTCGTCTTTAGTTTTAAATTTGGCGGATTCCTGAATCCAAAAGGACATTTTCCCTTAAAAGGGGGAGGGATGGTCGCCACCCCCAGTTAGCAAAAGGTGCCGGATCTTGACACGGCCCACATGGGTTGCCTTGCAGAAAAACCCCGCTCCCTTGCCCTGAACAGCGGTCCCTGACATGGCCAAACTTCGGCACCTGAAGCACCTCAATGGGGACGGAAACTTAGAGCTAAAACATGAACATTTAGGAAACCCAAACCCTTGGGTTGCCCCGGGGGGAAGAAAGGGGTTTTTGCAGAAGGTCAGAAAGAGGGTTTTTGGGGGCCCCCTCTCTCTGAAACCCTTTTTTACCGTCACCCGGGGCACCTCCGCACACCCGGGGCGCCACTCCCTTTTTTTTCCGCCTCTGAAACCCCCCGAAACCTGCATCTAATCCAACCTTTTGGGTAATTTAAATTTCTTATGGGGGGGGGCACCCTGATCTCCCTATCCACAAGTTTTTTTTTCCTTCGCAGCTGTTCGGGTTTTCTTTTGTGTCGACATTGAAGAAGAAAAGAAAAAACCCTTCCTAAAACCCTTTTATGGACCCAGGTTCCCTGCTATCCTTTAAAGCCCTTTTTTACAGCAAAAGGGTTTAGAGCTGAAAGGGGGCCTTTTCCCGCTCTGGCCCCTTCCCCCCCACGAGCCAGGAAAACCCAGAAACCTGTCCTCTGTCTTCCCCACGTCAGAATCACTGTCTGTTTTTTAAATTCCCCCCGAAATAGGGGATTCGGCCCCTTTCCCTTCCTTTTGGGGGGGGAGTTTTTTTTTTGAAGTCATATTTAGTTTTTTTGTGATTCATCCTCCCTTTTCCCACCCCCCCTTGGGGGTCCAACTAAGGGGCCCCGGGGCCAAAAACCAAGTCTTGACCCCTTCCAGGCTTCGGGAGAGACATTTCGCAAGCAAAGCAACCAACCCTATCCCCCCTGGGTCATTCTCAAATCCCGGGGGAAAAGAGAGTGAGCACTGCAGGGTTTCCCCTTTGGTTAAAAGGGTGTTTCAGACCCCTTGACATAGGGGCCCGAAAAACCCCCCAAAGGTACATCAAAAAGTTGTTATGCTCCCGCATAGTTATGTGGGGATTGTCTTCAGTTTGTGACAAGCTCCCCAGGGTTTAAAAATTTTCAATTCCCCCCAAATCCCCCGGGAAATCGGAGTGTGGTGCCCATTTGGAAGGGGAAAAAAAAAGGCCACCGTAATTTTTCTCATCCCCCGCTGATGCCCTTTTTTGCCATAGGGGTTCAAATACTTTGGCTGTTCGGATGTTTCCCCGGAGTTTTTAGCCCGGGTTTCGAAAAACAACAACAAAAAACACTCAGGGGGTTTTTTGGCCAGCGGGGAATGCCCGCTTGACCCAACCCCAGAAGGGGGGCCGTTTTGTTAAAACCCGGGGCCCAAATGTTCTCCCCGGGCTAGGAGAGGTCCCCAGCCCAAAAGGGGTGGGTTGAGAGCTGGCCCTCCCCCAACACCAAAGGGCCATTCCCCCCCCGACAAGGTCGCACCCCACGGCCCAAAAACGGCGGATTTAAGAGACCACAGAGAGAAAAGGAGTGTGGAAAAGAAGACCCTTTAAGGGAGAAAGATAGAAAAGGGGCCCAAAAATTAAGGGGGGCAGAAAACAAGGGAAAAGGGAAAGGCGGGTTTTTCTTTGTCAGGATCCCACCCTTAGCCTATTGAATGGGAAACCCCACCCGGGGGATCAACTCCTTACCACGTTTTTCGCTTAGGCCAAACCGCATCTGCACCCCTAAGGCCCAGAAGCGTTTTGAAAAAAACACCTAGTCTCCAATTTTTGATGCCCCCCCCAGCAAAGCCTAAGGGGTCACTGGACCCCAAAACCCTCCGGGCCACGACAAGGTCGCAACCCCCCGGAGGGAAATTTTTGATAGGATGGGAATTTGGAAAAAGAGTCAGCATACAAAGCCCTTTTACGCCAGAGAGCTGGTAAAAACTCTTTAAAAGGGAAAACTGCAAGATCGAAACGAATCTCTGGTTTTGGAAAAAGGTCCCTGGAGGTTTTAAAACCCGGAAAAAATTGGGGAAAAAACGGAAACTACTCCCAGGGCCCATTAAACCGCATTTCCCCACGGAGGCTGCATACGAAGCCCCCCAAAAGGCGGAATACATTTTGGGGTTTTTTTCAAACTTTTCCCTTTTGGAAAGGGGGGTCAAAAACCCCAGGCCCTAGGAGGATTCTGGTTCTGGGGAACGCGGATGTAATAAATTTAAAGACAAATTTCAAACCCGCGGTTGGGCATTTAAGGTTCAAACCCCCCTCTGCGTAAAAAAGGCCCGTCACGGGTATTTCGGAACGGGTCCAAGACAGGGGAAGAAGCCCTTGATGGTGGATAGGGTCCAAAAGTTTGAGGTAAGATGATCTTTTCGGAGCCGGGACACAGCACAACCCCTATCCAGTTTGGGAAAGGAAGGGTCTGTGAGGTGCAACAAAGTTTTCTTATCAGCGCCCAGTCGGTGGTGGGGCTACGACCCCCAGAATATTTTAGGCCTTTTGGCAAGCATTTTGAGGTTTTTAAAAGGCGGGGAAAGTTAAGTTTTTTGGGCAAAAATGACTCCCCGAAAAATTTTGGGCCCCTTTAAAAAAGCTGGGATGGGGGATTTTTCCCCACTTTAAGTTTTCCCGGGTTTTGGAAAAAACGACGGAAAAATTTTGGAATTTAATACACTTTGGGTTTTTTTAGCAGAAAAGGTGAAAACCGTTTTTATCCGCCCCCCCAGGGGTTTTATCCTTTCGCAAAGGGACCTGCGTGGACACTCGGGACAGGCTTTTCCCGTTGCGTAGAAAAACAAAAACATCCACAAAAAATGAGCAGGCCCGAAAACCCCGCTGAACTGATTTTTACAATGTTGTTGATCTTTTAAAAATAAAGGGGGGCAGGAGATTTTATGCCCCCGTGGGGAAAACCCATCCTGCCGTGGACATCAGGAGAGTGGGGCAACCCCGACCTGAAACTGGGTTTTTGCCAAAAAAAATTTTTTAATAAAAAGCGGAAGATGCCTCGGGGAAAAACCCCGATTTGTGGGGTCATGAAGTATTCCCCCACTTCCAGGTGGTATCGTAAAGGCCCCCTTCCCAAATCAAAGAAAAATTCCCTGCATGCTTTTTTGGGTTTTAGAAAGGCGTTTCCCAAGTGTAGATTCCCGACGAATTTTAAAAAGGTCAACGGGAGGGCCCCCTTTTTGCGGAAACCACACTGTTTCCCTTTTGCCAAAAAGGGCCCTCGGTTTTTAAAATTTCCAAAATGAAACCTAGCATTGACCCCTTTTTTCCATCAATTTTTCAAACACAGCTGGTCAAAGCTATGGGACGGTAATTTTGGGAAAGGGAAAAAAAAGATCTTTTCCAGGTTTTTGGGGGTGGGGAAAAAAGAGGCTTTTCGCCCCAAAAGGGGGAAAAAAACCGTTGTTCCCCACATGGTTTTTAAAAAACCCGTAGCAGTAAGTTCAGACCTTCCTGCGGGGGGGTGTTTCAACAGCTGATAATGGGTTTCATCTATTCCCGGGGAGGAACGCTGCCCAAAAAAAGCAAGGCGATTTCCCGCTCGTTTAAGGTTTAAAGGGAAAATTTTTAGTCTTTCCCCGTTTCGGGCAAAAGTTTTCCCAGGGTGATTTTTTTTTTGGGCTTTGTAAATTTTACAAAATGGCAGTTTTTAGAAGAGGAGGAATTCTTTCAATGGTTTTAAGCAAGCAAATTAGCAACTGCCTTTTTTCTCGTTATTAAAGAAACCGAAAACTTGAGGGTGGTTCACAGTGGGAAGGTGTTTTTCCCCTTTTATTTTTTTTTAATGAAGTTCCACACTTTTTTTCCCTTTGGGAAATTTTTGTTTTCCCGCCGGGGGCAGAAAACTTCTCCGGGGCCGACCCTTTTAAATTATTTAAAAAATGTGCTAGATTTAGGGACGGAGTTTTTGATGGGCTCGAGCGTTGGGGCCCGAAGGTCGTTTGGGACAACCCACGCTGAGCCGTTTTTTTAACTTTGGAAATTTTGTTGGCAGTCTTAATCAAACCAGGGTGTTTTTGGGATTTGAAGTTTTTCGGAAGACCCCTGGAATACAAGCTTTTTTGAAAATTGATCAAAAGTTTTGTCATGATTTTAGCTGGGTCCGGACTCTGAAGAAAGTTTAGGGTCCCGGAATTCCCTTTTGAAATGGGGTTTTCAAATAGATTTCCCCGTTTGCCCTTTTTTGTAATTTTGATGTTGAGAGACAGAGACCGTGTTTTAGTTATGGGGTTTTTAAATAAAAACGGGAAAAAGGTCACTTTCCCTGGGAGGGTCGTCATGGACAGACCCCCCATATTTCCGGACCAGCGAGGGGGCCAAACCGACAAAACTTAAAAAAACAAAGTAACCCGTGGAAGGGGAGGTAAGTTGCGATCCGTCGTCAGGACAAACAAAAAATCCAAATCCGAAAGGAATTTCCCCAATCAGCAGACCTCTGGGTGACGTACCGGCACTACCCCCAAAAAGGGTTGTTACCCTTAAAGTCCCCAACCCCAAAAAAAAAGGGGAGGAAATTTTTTCTTATCAAATGACAAGGTCCCCGACGCAAAAACCCGGGGCAGAAGGAGGTTTGATAAAAGGGAAAAGATTGTCACAGCCCTTGTGGAGTGGGGCCTCGCCCGCTAAAGAGAAGGGAGGTAGACAGGGGGACAGGCTAAACAACAGAGTTTTGTGTAGGAGAAGGGCAACACCGCCCGACAAATCCCCAAAGGGGTGGTTTTTGCAGGTTTTTAAAGAACATTTAAAACCAGAAAGAGTAAAGGTTTTTCTGGCCCTTTTAATTTGAGTTTTTTGAAGGGGCCAAAGACAGGAAAGGGTTTTTAGATCGACACAGAAGGGTGTAATCCTCAAAGTTGGAATTTAATTCCCCGGAAATTCCAATGGGATATTGGCTATTCCCGGTGCAGAGGGCGAAAAGGAGAGAAAACAGGTCATCTCCCCCCAAAGTCTGCTTCTAATGGAAATGAATTTTTTTTGAAGTTTTTAAAAATGAATGTGTTTTTTCAGACCCGCTGGCAGACATTTCCAAAAGGGGGAAAAAAAGGTCTTGGTTTGGGGGGGAAAGGTGGAGGTTTCTTCCCCCAAACTCCCCCTTCCCCCAAATGGGTGGAACACCCCTTTCCCGCACGGGCACTGGGAAAAGGGGGGTTTTGAGGGGGGGATTGCCTTTGGTTTTTTTTAATTTTGCCCGCAACAGTTTTGTAGAATGGGTGGGCGTCTTTAGGGGGGCCCGGGTTTTTGCCCCAAGGGGCATTTTACGTGGAATTTGGGGGGTGGTTGGGCCTGCTTCCACCCGAGCCGACAGTTTTCCTTTGTATTTTTTTTGAAAAGATAAATTTCATCAGTTGGCAGCAGAAATGACCGAGTGGATTTCTTTTTTTTAGGGCCCAAGCATACGAAGAAGCTGGGGCGTTTTACGGGCCCAAAAAGTTTTTTCGGGGCCTCAAAAAAGGAGATTTTCTTTTCAGTTTTTAATTTTTTGGATAAAAGGGGCCTGAATCCAAAAGGGGCCGGTTTTTGTGAAGGGAGGGAAAGGGGCGCCACCTCAGTTTTGGCCCAATTTTGCCGGGCTTTTCACGGCCCATCAAGGGTTTCCTTTTCAGCAAAACCGCCACCCCCTGCCCAAAAACGCGGTCTTGAAAGTCCAAACCTTGGCACCGGAAGCATCTCAAAAGGGGGCGGGAAAATTTCAGTTAAAAACCGGGGCGCAGGTTTGCCAACCCTTTTATGACCGGGGGCAGCACAGGGTTTTCAGAAGGGCCCGAAAGAGGGTTTTGGTGGCCACTCCTCTTTTCACCCTTTTTTGACTGTCACCCCGCGCACCTCCGTCACCCCTGGGGGCGCAAGTTCCCTTTTTATTTCTGCTCTGAGGGCACCCCCAAAATCTCGCAGCGAATCACACCCTTTTGGATGAATTTAACTGTTTATGGGGGGGTTCCAACCCCCGATCTCCCTATCCACTAATTTTTTTGCCCTCAAAAGCGTTCGGATTGTTTATTGGGTCGACATTGAAAACCCGAAACCCAAAACCCTTCCTCAACCCTTTTTACGGCTGGGGTCACCGGGTAAGCCCTTTTAAAAACCCCCCTTTGGGTAGCAAAAAAGGGCCCCCGAGCGGAAAGGGGGGTTTTTCCCGCTCGTCCCCTTTTTACCACGAGCCAGGAAACCCCCAAAAACCCGTTCTCCTTTTGAAACCCCCGGTCAAATCGCTTTCAGAATAAAAGGGGCCCCCCGAAAAAAAGGGGGTGCCTTTCCCCCTTTTCCCTTTTTGGGGGGGGTGTTTTTTGATAAAGCCGTTTAGTTTGTATGTTTTTATCCTCCCTTACCCCCCCACCTTTGGGGGTCCAATAAGGGGGCCAGGGCCCAAAAAACCCAAAGTCCCTTTACCCCCCTTTCCGGTTTTGGGAGAGATTTTACGACAAACCAAAAAACTACCCAAACCCCACCCCCCGATCTTTTCCCAAAAACCCGGGGGCAGAGACCTTTAGACTGCAGGGGGTTTAAATTGGCCCTTTGGGGAACGTCCCGTCCCTTTACCCACCCCAAAAAAGGGGGGCCGAAATTTTTACAACCCGGGGCCCAAAATGTAAATTCCCGTCTAGGAGTGGTCCGGGGCCCCAAATGATTTTTGAGAGCGCTGGCCCTCTCAATCACCAGGATCTCATTCCCCTCCGACACAGGTCGCACCGCACGGCAAACACGGCGGATCTTAAGGAGACCACAGAGAGAAAAGGAGTGTGGAAAAGAAGACTTGAAGAGGAGACGAAGATAGAAAAGGGCCAAAGAAAGGCAGAAAACAAGAAAAGGAGAAAGGCGGGTTACTCTTAGTCAGGATCCTCACCCTTAGCCTATCTGACATGGGAAGCCCTACCAGGGGCATCAACTTCTTACCACGTTTCGCTTAGGCCATACAGCATCTTCACCTCTCAGGCCTACAAGCAGTGTGAAAAAACCAGCCTATCTCCCAAGTATTGATGCCCCCGTCAGCATAGCCTAAAGGATCACTGGACCACGCAAACCCTCCGACCACGACAAGGTCGCAACCCCCGGAGGGTTTGTCACATACACACGCATGTAACAGCCGTAACAGCAGCAAAAAAAATCAGCAAGTTGACTGGCTGCTGAACCCGAAGAAGAGAAGAATGTTTCCTCTATAGCAGCACCTTCAGATGCACCAGGAGAGTCCGCATTTCCTGGCAATCGCACTAGACCTGATTCCTGCTTGCAGCGACATACTGAATCTATTCTTAATTTGTGCCTATAGTCAGATTCTTGTTTCTAGCATACTTCCATACCATCACATGTGTAATTAATACTTTTATTGTGCATCTTTCCCATGGGTGCGCACTGTGCACTCCAAATTTGCGTCACTTATAGTTAACTCTGTGGCTTCTGTGCTGTACGTCCAGTAGCTTCAGCCATGTTGGCACATGAAAGCGGACCATGGAACTGTACACAGAGCACCCAGTCTTGCCCACCCAAAACTCATTCCATCAAGAACAAGTGATTTAATTATCAGTAACAAATTGCAATTTTCAAAAACCCACTAATATATTACTAATGTTATGCTGTGCAGATGTACATGTATGCATGTTTGCACATTCATATCATCATGGGCACCATGACTGCTGGAGAATACCTACTTGCAGATTGTGCACAAACTGTTTTCCACTTTCTGTCCTTGCTGTAAACATGGCTGCTATTCACTGTACCATGGCTAGAGGGCCTGATTTGATTTTTTTTTTCTTTCGTCAAGAGATTCACTGTATATCTTCTTCATTAGTCTCCCACATTCCGATTTGCCTCATAGAGATAGTTATCTATTCAGAGCTTCCTCTTAACTTGTCTCAGTTCGCTATCTTTCATAGCCTGTTGTGAACTTATACACATATGCACAGAGTTCGAGTTACAACTTCCTACCTGACATCAGGTTTGTTCCACTGTGAATAAAGGTGCACACCCATTTCGTTTCTGTTCTCCCCCCCCCCCCCCCCCCCCCCCCCCCAAAAAAAAAACAACACCTAACTATGCGATCCACAGCTGTGACATGCTAAACTGTCACTGATTTTCACATTTTTCAGTAATAAATAGGCCTGCTCCAGACAATGGGGCTGTCTGAATTTGAACAGCATACATTGGCGCACACAATTGGAGTGCTATTTTCTTGTGGAATGTGTTGAGGTAGTGCAATCAAAAGGGACAGAACATGAAACTTTGTACAAACAACGCCTCTAAATGTTCATACTGTTTCAAAAGATGAACTGGATACACATGCCACATGGATCTGTGTGTTTCGAACAGATCAGCTCTGCTTAGCTTTCTTTGTGAATCCAGATCATACAACTGGGTTTTGCTGAGGACGTGTTTAGATTTAAGCAACTCTAGTTTATCAATGTGATAATTCCTGAGGTCTCTTAAAAGTTGCAAAATAGTCTCGAGCGTGCAAGACTTCCAGAAATGGTTTCTTGAATGTCTTGAATATTTTGACTGAATGTCATACATACATCATGGTTCCCAAATCTCCCAGAAAACTCCATGCACTTTGATAGACTATCCATCATCATTCTCAGATTTTCTACAATATTCCACGTTTGCTGATTCACTGTGCTATGCCACATTTCCTGAACTTTTGATTTTGTATGGCATAAATAACCAGGACTGAAATCAAATTCAAGAGGGCAACCTATGACTATTTCAAGAGTTGGAGGACATGCCTCATCTAAGTACAACTGTGTATTGATTTGCAAAGTTCCTGTGAACATGACGACTTTCTAAACTGGACACAACGACTTTCTAAACTTGTTACCAGAGTTCAGCTTTCCTGCTTCTGGGTCGGACTCAACATGAGCAACTTTTTTCCTTAGAAGACAGAACTCAGGTGGTTTTGACAAGAGGTGGATCCTATCTCTCATTGAATCAGACCCAAACGAAAGGTCGATTCGGGTCTCGCGACACGGCGCCGCAGGTACACTCAGAGCAACTGCATTAAGTTCGCTCAGCGCTTTGCCTTTTGACCCCAGCTAGGCAGTAACCAGTCAGCCACCCACTTCCAGACGCGCTCAGCGAAGACGCTGTACTGCTGTGTGTGTGAGTGTGGACGCTTCGAGACCTGTGCAACATCATTAAGTTATATTTACTGTGCAGTTGTTTTTAGACTATAATTTCTGTGTGTCAGCAATAGCTCAGTGAGTACTTGAGAATGTGACAAAAACTGGCATTTCGACCAGCTCTGTGAGTACCATAATTAAGCATGTGTTTAAAACTTTCTGACAGAACTTTGCGACCGGTCGACCGGCCTGCGCGTGCGTGCGTCGTTGGCTGATGTGCTTTTAAGCCGAAGTAGGTCAAACATTGGCAAGCATCTTTGTGAACGAAAAGTTGGCATTTGTAAAGGGGTCGTATTTACACCGTTGTATACACACATATTTCTTCATTGTTGCTACATTTTATATGTACTATGGTTGCATGTAGAGCAACGTAGGCCTAATTAAAGGGAAACGTAGAGGATAACATAATTACTACAAGCAAAATAACACTACTGATAACAGTAATGGTAGTAGGCCTAACAGTAATAAGTAAACAATTATCATAATTATAATAATACTTCATTTCCAATCACTACTACTATTTCTATCGGCAAATTCAAATTAAAGTGTGCTGTTGGTAGTACCATTAGGGTGTTTTTTATGTGTGTGTGTGTGTGTGTGTGTGTGTGTGTGTGTGTGTGTGTGTGTGTGTGTGTGTGGGGAGAGAGGAGAGAGAGAGAGAGAGAGAGAGAAGAGAGAGAGAGGGGAGAGAGAGAGAGAAGAGAGAGGAGAGAGAGAGAGAGAGAGAGGGGGGGGTGGGGTACTATCCCAAATTGACACAAAATAATTGTGTACATAATCATCCTATAGAACGTAAGAGCATTACAATGTTACTTTCAAGTTGACAT
>CM031600.1:17228184-17288184 GCA_018398815.1 Conus ventricosus | reverse complement strand
AACTGCCGTGGCGACCCTAAGCCTAAACATCCTCATGCGGGCAGCCTGACAACAAAGAAAGAATGAAATAAGTAAAATGCTTCAACTGTTATCACATTGGATACAGACACCTCAACTGTCAAACTCTTCCTGCTTCAAAAAATGGAACCCCACAACAAGAAACAATGGGACATGGAGGCCAAGATAACCAGTAAGACAGAGGTAGCAGAGCACCGTTATGTTGAGAATGGCTGCAACACAGACTAACACAGTGACAAAGTCTGCCTGCCAGTACACCTCAAAGAAACCATCCAAACACTCAGCATGACCAATATCATTTTAACACTATTTTCTTCCTCCCTCGTCTCTTCCCTTTCCTCTTCAGTTCCATTTCTCAGTTTTACTTAATTTGAGATATTATACTTTCTACTGAGATCAAAAAAGTGAAGAGATCATTAGTTTGTCTCTGTGTTTTAGCGTTATTTGTCCTGCCTGAAGATGCTTAATTCACAGAAATGCATTTGTGTCTGTTTTATAACTTGTTTACTCATTCATTTGGTGGTCCAGCAATCTTGCTTTTGCTTACATGCTTCAATTACCACCTGCAGTTCCTGCTATACAACCATACACAGGAGACTTTACCGTCTGTCTCTTTTCAGGACCATGACCTGCAGGTCATCAGGAGGGCATTATTCCTGTATTCAATACCAATTGTGTCTCCGTTTTTGTGATAAAAATCATGGCAGATACAAACCCTTTTTGAACATAATACTGGGATAGGGTTGCACTTACGCCTTTGATTACTATAATGTCAAGCGTACAGAAGGCAAACACTGGTATTTACTCAAGACATGTACGGACTTTCCAGGAAATACAAAGTCAAGTAAATTCTCCCCCCTCCCCCCCTCCCAAATCCCCCCATTCTAACTCACCCCCTCTCCCTAGCAAAAAAAAAAATCACTGATATGGGACCATAACCAAAAAGTCTATTGGCACATGACTACATAAGTTTACTTGTTCATATATATGACCCTTATCCTTGTGTATATACCTGGTTTTGCATATCATTATGTATCTATTATAATGAGTGTGTATTTCACACACAGAGGTGTGCACAGTCTGTATCCAAAACAAATGAAACTGTGGCAGACAAGACATACAGAACAGGTTTAAAGGAATGGCTTGGCTGTTCAATCAGTCTGAACAATACACGTCTACAAAGACTTACAGGATGCCTGCTTAGAGGTCTCCTGCTAGTTCAATTTGAAATAAATATGTCTACTGGTCCAAAGCCTCACAGGATGGGTTTTGAAGATTGCTTTGATGCTGACTTACTTTGACTGTATAGGAAAGCTTTGCTGTTGAATCATTCTGAACAATATATGTCTACAAAGACTCACAGGATGCCTGTTTAGAGTTGCCAATTCAATTTGAAATAAGCATGTCAGCTTGTTGAAAAGTCTGATAGGATGAGTTTTTCAAGATTGCTTTGATGCTCATTCACTTCGAAAATGTAAGTCTTCTAAAATTTACAGGACAAGTGTTGAAGATGCACTACAGAAAGGATGCTGGATGATTCAGTTTGAACAACACATACAGCATGACTGTACAGGATCACTGAGTATGTGTCAAGAAAGGCTCGATCACTGATTCGGTTTGAATGATTCAGTTGAACAATGCACTGTTGCATAAACTTATTAAAGACAGAAAGTGTGAAAAAGTTTGGCTCTGATTCAGTTAGAACAAAGCATGTATAGTGAGACTCACTGGATGGGTGTTGGGGATAGGCTTGCCATTCAGTTTGAACAATGCGTGTCTGGCCTGCTCCACGTCTTCAAACTCCACGAAGCAATAGGGCTGCTGCCTGTCAGAAACAAAAATATAACAAAGTGCATCTCAAATCCCATTCCGTCTGTTCACCGAAAAGTTTTAATTTTGCCAAAACATGCAGTGCCTCTGTTGCACTCATGACCAGCTCGTGACATCCGGGTTCAATGGAATAAATACAAAGGAAAAGGAAGCAGACTTACCCTGGCTTTTTGCCCTTAATGATTTTGACACTGAGCACCTTCTCTCCATAGTGCTGAAAAGCCTGTTTGATGAACTGCTCATTCATGTCCTCATCCAGCTGCAATACACATAACATACAGAGTTAGCACACATGTAGGAATTTGGCAAACATCTTAACACCACTTTCCTAATTACTGTACTTAAGATGTTGTTGCTCTGGTGGTATTGTTGTGGTGCTCGTAATGACACTTGCAGTGAAAG
This sequence comes from Conus ventricosus, assembly GCA_018398815.1. Taxonomy (NCBI): domain Eukaryota; kingdom Metazoa; phylum Mollusca; class Gastropoda; order Neogastropoda; family Conidae; genus Conus; species Conus ventricosus. Next base: position 17,285,934 of record CM031600.1, on the reverse strand, counting down.
ATCATCCTCACTGAGCTGTTTTAAATTCTCTTCTGCCTGGCTACTATCAGTCTTCCAACTTTCTTTCTCTCCCTTCAAAAAGAGCTTTCTCAAACCGTCTAAAACCTTACCATCATGTGTTCTTACTCTGTTGTACTGCTCACTGACCTCTATGTAATCTTTCCAAAGCATTTTCAGGCAGTGGCACATATTTAGTGCTGATGCATCGGAATGCTTTTTTGCAGGCTAAATGAGTTAAAAACAAAAACCTGTCACACCCTGAAGCCAGTTGACATTGGCCCACCATGACAGGGTGCGTGCCTGCCAGCAGCATGATTGTGCTTTAGTGAAACATGTGTCGACTCTTAAGTTCACCAGCCATGGGGCTTGCGACTTGATCCACGGCTCAAGATAACTGAATTTTTGTGTTTGGGGGTTTGAGCAAATTACAAATACATTAGATCTCTATCACTAGTATCAGAAAAATTTCTGAGTGCAAGATAATATACGAATCACTGGAGATATGCCTTACATTATAGATATACCATGTTTTCCCCAAGTAACCATGATCCACTGCTTGTTCTTTTATTGAAATGGCTCCTGGAGTAGGTTTCTGAATTTAACAGGGTGTGTCTTTCACTCAAAGGGCTGGTTTAACCTTTTCCCTCCATACCATCCTAACATAGGCTGCAGCATTACGCTCCATTCACAAAGTGCCATCCAGCTTTGGGTGGCATGATCTGAATGCACAGCAATGCATACACCCATTCTTTTGCACTCATAAAACTAATTTTAGGTATCAGAATCTATCTTAAAATTCTGATAATCAAACTTGATCTAAAATACTGAAACGATTAAAAAAACAAAAACAATCAAAAACAAACAAGCAACTTATTTGACATGCAACATAAAAGGAATCATTGTGCTACCATAGATATTGCACATATACATGAAATGGCAAGCTTTTCCAGCACACATAGGGAAAGAGTTAACAGAACGGATTAACAACTGTTCGTCCAATGATCTCCACCACTACCAACCATGGTTTAGTAATCAGTTAAACTGGCAAATGATCATGCTTCAGTTAACTTTATTGGGTATCACAGTCCGTTCATAATACTATTTTTGTCAAAAAATGACTGTAGCATCACCTCCAAAGACAATTATTGGTGATGCAGTAAACCACTCCCTTTGTTTCCTCAAGCAAACAGCCAGCTGAAGAGACATTCAGGGATGTTATGATTAACACATGTTCCCAGTCCCACACTCCCATGCACAGCATGAGGGTGGGTTCTCAGAGCTAATGATTTTGAGTTGAATGTTCAGATCGAAATATTTCTCATACAAAACAAATCCCATTGTGTCTCTTTTATGAAAAAAAAATAAATCTATTTCTATGTTCCAATGGGTTCATCTAAATAAAGAAAATCTGTTCTCTTCAGCACACTAGAAGACAACATGGCCTGGGTAAGTGTGTTAGAAGTGCAGGGTATGAATCTCCGAGTAGCTAATGCCCTCAAGCCGGCTCGGCACACATTTATCTGTTTTAATTGTATATATCTGTTCTTTTTGAAAATGAAACCCAATTGTTGTAAATCATCAGTGTGTTGATATAATTTTTTGTTTGTTATTTTCACAAGGGTGGTTTTGTTGGTTGTTGTGGTGGTGGTTTTGTTAGTAGTAGTAGTGCAGGGACGTAATCAATACATAGGCCGTTAAGCCTTTCAATGTCCCCTCGTGTTATTTTACTTTTATGACAGGGTTGAAATGCATGCAATATATATTTTCCTACTTATTCATCAAAGCTTCTAAACTGTACTTTAAATTTCAAGTCTTCATCCAGCAAATTCTTAAAAACATTAGTATTATTTGTTGTTGTTTTGTTGTTGTGCCATGTGCGATGAGGGTATTTCTGCCGCGGCTGAAACTGATCCCCCCTCCCCCTCCAGCACAGTTTGTTACGGTTTGGGCCGACTTTTTACTGTGGTTGTACAACCACACAGTGGACGGCAGGGGGTAGGACTTGAGCCGTCTTTCCACTACTTTGTTCAATGAACCGCAGTTTAGTGATAGTGACTCCAGCTTACTAACCTCGATTTTGGCAGACAACCGTGCTTTCCATGTGTATTTGCGATGCATCGACCGCGGTTTTCATTTTTAAATTAAACCAACCAGCTACCTGCTGTCACCAGTGTCAGAATGTGGTAGCCCCCTGAATTTCGTATACTATTCTTCAAGATTACCCAGAATGTCACATGAAGTCACTAGCCTACATGAAGTAGTACAGTGATACTGTTCAGTCAACTGTGCCAACAGGAGGTGTCACAATATAATGATCTTATAAGGAAAGAAAAAAAGGACTTACGTTATTTCCCATCCAAATGCATGGGCTTAAGTACATGTCGTACCAGTTATTAGAGTTGGAATTGGATGAACTTATCGTAGTAGACATCACGAACCACTTTATCAAAATACTACCAGCAGCATGGAGTTCCTGCAAATCAGAGTGGTCTCCCTCTGTAGGTCGACACTAGGCGCACTAGCCAGTGCGTCATGAATACTGTCAGTCAAAGTGGTTTCTATTTCTGCCTGCAGAGAACACTATCCACTTCGTGTGCAAAGACGATCCGATGATGTGGTTGCACCGAACCGTGCGAATAGACAGCTTCTATCTTTTGTCGATCAAAACGGAACCGTTATAAAAAAAAAAGAAAATTAAAATGATACTAGAAAATCACAAATGATTGTAATACATCGTCATATCATTCAATTCAATTACATCAAGCAACTTGAAGCGAAGTGAGGTCCAAATTTTGGTAAAGTGTTCGACTATTTCTTGCTGCGTACAATACCAAATTGCCTAGCAGTATTGCCAACACAGAGCACACAGAAAAAGAAACAAACAAACAAACAAAAAACAAAGAGACCCCCCCCCCTCAAAAAAAAAAAAGTTTCAAACTTTATGTACCCTGTTCCTGACACCAGAGACGTCACTGCTGACACATATACACAGTAACAACAACAACTGGATAATAAGTGAACAAACAGAAACTGATATTCATTTAAGACTGGTACAGCCTTTTTTGTTGGGGATATCTTGTTGTTTGTTCTGTGTGGTCTGTGTTGGCATTTCTGCAAGGCAATTTGGTGATGTAATCCTCAAGCACACACGCGCGCGGCGCACCATGTACATTAAACCAGTTTATTCTGACAACATACGCATGTGCGACCTTAAAAGGCTGACTCAACAAATCCAAATTACGACTGAATCGCTTTGCAGTTTGGATGTCTCAAGTGCCGGTCAGCTTTGCGTGCGCGCGCACACACACTGACTGACTGAAACCAGTTTATTGTCAGAACTCAAGGTTGTACTGACTCGCGCACACACACACACACACACACACACACACACACGCACGCACGCACGCACGCACAACACACACACACACACACACACACACACACACACACACACACACACACACACACACACACACACACACGCACGCACGCACGCACGAGACTGCAAGATATTCTCAGGTTTTGCACGGTTACTCAGAGTTCCGTAAGATTTCTGGAAAAAATACATATTGGTTTCAATTGGGTGATAAGATACAGAGTACAGGGGAAATCACTTTGGTTGCTGATGAACATGTGCGTTTTACAGATCAGATTGTGAGAGTGGACGGAAGATTTCACCATGGAAATCGTCGCTGGAAGCTATGAAGAAGTATTAATTGGGCTCTGTCTCAAGCAAGATGCCAGTGTAATTGCATTGATTTTTGTTGTTGTAGTTGTTGTTGCTCTCTCTCTCTCTCTCTCTCTCTCTCTCTCTCTCTCTCTCTCTCTCTCTCTCTTCTCTCTCTCTCTCTCTGTGTGTGTGTGTGTGTGTGTGTGTGTGTGTGTAGTTACTATCATTTTTTAGAGGTGGGTCGACCGTTATACTAAAACCTGTGAAAGTTTCTCCATCTTCTGTCTTGTGGTAACTTTAATATCAAAAACTTCTTATAATATCTTGTGAGTATCAAACAAAAACACAAAAAAACGAAAAGGAAAGAAACAAAAGTCACAGAGAACTTCACCATAGTTGGGTACCATTCATAAAGCCACAAGAGTCACAACAAATTGCAGTTAAATGGAAGTTAGCAGTGATGTAGATTTCCATCGGTCTCCGGTCATTGACCAATAAAAATGTAAAATGACCGATCGGCTCGACCTCCATCCGGTCAAATGTCCGATCCTAATACAAGCGAAGCGGTCACATGTCCTATCGTTTTCGCGAGGTTGCGGACAAGTCTACAGCCATTTTATTGTGCGGAGGCGTGCGAGACTGAGTAGCGTTGAAAGGCAGAGCCAAGCGCATCGCGTGTTCGGGAAAATTTGCACAGCTCTGAGGCTGACGCACCGACTGAAGCGCGATGCGATAGGCGAGAGGAGCACAGACTTAGAATTCAGCAAGAGCGAGTAACTCTTGTTGAATTTCCGGCCTGCGCGCGGTTTGTTTTCCTTCACATCCGACAGTGGTAAAAAGCCAGTTCTAGTCGGCAGACCTTGAGTTAATAAAATACATTTATCACAATGAATCCTGTTCCGAGTCTGGTGTCCTATTATTTTGGTTACTCCAGGACACTGTGTCCTATTGACATTTAATCTCTAGGACACAGTGTCCTATAGGGTGATTAAAAAATCTACATCACTGAGTTAGGTGGTTGGTTTTCTTAAGATTGATGCAGGCTGTTACAGTATGTAATGTGGGTTCTGTAAATAGATTCAGCCTGCAGATCCTTCTGTTGTAACATTGTTCACATGGAGTGCTCCTCAGACTAACAACAATTATTGTAGGATATCAGGGTGAATGCCCCATTTTGTTCACTCACTCTGTCCTTTCTGTCATGCTCTTTATCCCACTTGGAGGACTCGCTTTAAATTGATGTCTGGTTTATGTATTGATTCAGCGTTATTTAATGATGTCAACTTGTGTGGTATCTGCGAAATTCACTATTGTGTTTTCACCTTCCAAGACTAACGATTCATCACCGTGAACTTCAGGGTTTATTTGTCCTGTACCTCTGATTGGCTTGCTTTACATGTCTTTTTGGGGTGAGAAGGTTGCATAAGGATAGCTGAAGATAAGATCATATCATGAAGCATTTATGGTGTTGAAGAGGGAGACATAGAAATTTAGAAACCTGCACTGCATACACTCCCAAATTAAGTAATTTCAACTCATTAGAAACAAAATCTGATGGATACAACATAGTTTTTGCTTGGGTTCCCAGCCATGTCAGCATTCAGAGCAATTGTTGATCAGCTTGCAAAAAATGCTACAACTGTAGTGTGATCAGATTCACTATTCTTCACATGGATCTGATACCCAAAGCTCAGGCTTACGTCAAAGATCTCCAGTAAGAGGAATGGACCTCACACACGGAAAACAAACTCTTCCAAGTCTGTTCAGTCCTGAAAGAGTTTCTGTATGTGTGTGTGCCACTTGTGGCTGTAAAGAAGAAATGGTCTTGTGCCATTTGTGCACAGGCCACTCTTTCTTCATCCACTTGCATCTGTTAAAAGGCAAAGAAGCTCCGTTGTGTGTATTCCATGTGATTGTACCACTTACGATTAAACATGTTGGGACTTACATGATGCTAGAAATAAACACTTTACAGCAGACTTCATAAAAATCTTGTTCAGAGATGTCCAACCTGATATGATTTGGTTGGTTCTGAAAAATAGAAACATTTTTCATCTAAGGTAAGATTTTATGGAAGAAAGATTCTTATGAAATAATGTTGTTTTTTTTAATAGAAAATCTGTTTTAACGAGTTAGGTATGTTTGTGTGCATACTGTGCGTGTGTCTGTGTGTGTGTGCGTGTGTCTGTGTGTGTGTGTGTGTGTGTGTGTGTGTGTGTGTGTGTGTGTGTGTGTGTGTGTGTGTGTAATCTATTCTGAGAGTCAACTTTAATAGGACACAGCCCTTTTATAGCCTTTTGCGGTCAGCTACACGCAACATGAATAGAACTGAACTTACAGTTTGTTTTCTGGAATGTGTGCAGGATTGCCAGCTGACAGAGACGTTTACAGAGAAAATAATTGGCAGTGTAAAGTGTGTGGCTGTCTCTGATGATGGTTTGCTGGCATCAGGCGGTACCGATGAAATAATCCGAATTTTTGATTTAAGGAAACATCAGTTGGTGGGCACTTTGACTCACCATTCAGGTACTGTAATACTTTCTGTATTAATTAGTATGTCAATTTATTTGTTTTGATAAGTCCAGATAACAAATGTGCAATTTTCATGTCTGCCTATTAGTTATATAAAGTATTGTGTTGTCTAGTAATATTAGCAACAGCACAGTAGAGTCAATAGAGGCCAGAATCAACAAATACACCATCTGATGTCACAGACATTGCACTCACTTGTTGCCAAGCAAAGCTGACGCTACTCTGAAATCCATCCTTTATGAGGACGAAAAGTGAGAAAAGTAGGGTTAGTAACCATGTTTTTGAGGATTTGGGAGACAAGTTGTGAGGTCAGTCTGCCCCAGCTAAAGCCTGGCAGAAAATGGAAGGTTCAGGGTGTAGTGGATGTGATGAAGGAAACCCCCAAGTGCAAGAAAATAACAGAGTACATACAAACCCCAAACAGTAACTGGGATCAACAGAAATGAAGTGTAGTCAAAGGCGAAAGGGAAAGCAAAAGAAACGTGGTAACGCAGGAGTGGACGATAGAACAGGATGCCAAGAGAATTTAGTGGCAGCCCAGAAAGGTCAACAGGGGCGATGGACTACGTGGTTAAACGAACGTCATGTTGAGAGAGGCTTGTCTAACACTGTAACAGGCAGCAAAGTCTGTAACTCTTTTTGTTTTTGTTATTCATTGTGTTAGAGTGAGACTTTGCCTCCCCATGCATGTTTAATAATAGAGTGGAATGCTTGTTGGTGTTTCGTGTAATTTTGCCATCCAGACTGCGGGTAACCTGGGCATGTTTTCAATTCAAACTTGTGAGTATTGTTCATTTGTAGCTCATCAGAGTCAGAGTCTGCCATTTCCCCACCAACTCCTTTCCTTACACATAGAGCCTGCCGTTTCTGTCCCTGAACATGATCTCTACCATAGGTCCTCGCCATAGGCTGTTTTTCTCCATGAACATCTTATACTCTTGATCAGCTACTGCTTTCACCCCCTACCCCACTTTATCCCTCTGTTGTCAATGCTATCAGAGGAATGGTCTTCGATTAACAACCCCCGCATGCTTGCTGTCATAGTGCAGGGCATTCTATGCAAAGAAAGATCTACAGATGTGTGTGGCACAAGATATGACACTGATCAAGAAACCCCTCTTAAACATGTAAACATCAACATTCTGATTTGTGTGCTTTTGTCCTGCTTTTACCTGATTGCTGAGCTCACATGTTACTTGGTTTATTGAACCCCAAGTCAGTTGGCCCTCAACCTGAATGCTTGGCTATCGGAAAACATCTGCTTTCTTACATCATTGACAGCTTGTGTGTAACTGAAACTTGGCTTTCAGAAGCTGCTAATGAAGCCAAGTGTTGAGATCTTGTTACCCCCTGGCTTTTATACTTCCTCGTTCCCTTATGCTACTGCTACATGTGGAGGCAGTATCGCCTTCTCTGTGTCTGATAAACTGCTTCCACATAATCATTAAGTCCTCTACAAGTCCCCCCCCTTTACCATGCTGTCTTTGAACTGCCACTGTTATCATTATCACTGCCACAGTCTCATCTTAAAGTGTTTTTTTTTTATTGTACCCATCCTTTATCAAATAAGAAGAATAAATTTTTTAATGCAATGTTCATTGAACAGTTCACAGACTTTTTATATGCTAATAGGTTGCCAGGCTCTCTGTTGATTGTGGATGGCTTTAATTTTCCTTTTGATCCACAACACTGGTCTACATTTCCAAAGTACTCTGACATTAACATATTTAATCTCAGTCAGTCTGTGACTGAGCTACACACAATCATGACTATATCATTGATTGGGTGTTAAAGATGACTGTATCCAGCATTTGGTTATTGTTGACTGTATGCTATCCTCTGAGTGTTATACTAGTGTCACATGCCTTCTGAACCTCACAGAACCCTCCATCCCATGTGTATACAAGGAGATGAACAAACGGAGTAGCTCTGAGCTCCACCTGCTCATCTCTTGGTGAGAACTATCATAAAGATATCGCTGCAGGCACCATCTTCAGCTGGACCTGCTATACTACACTGGAAGTCTACACACAAGCACATAGAAGCACTTCAGTCCTCAGCCACAGGGTCATGAGATCAGGACGGCCATCATCACCTCAGTGGTCCTGCAGCACTCTGCGTCCTTAACCCACGGTTTGGAGGCAGCTTTCTAGCACTTGGTAAACCCCTTCATTAACCATTACCTCAGGGTATTTCTGGATTTTCTGAGTCGATGGTATCCAGGGGCATTTCCTTCATTGCAACTACCATCTGTTTCTGGACATACGCATCCTATGTAGACCACTAAGGCACACTCCCTTCTCCTCATACTTTAGATTCTGCACTAACTATGACTCCAAAAACATTTGTTTTTCTTGTTTGTTTGTTTGTTTGTTTGCTTAATTACTAGACTCCCTTTTGGTTTGATCTATTTACCATGTCAGACTCTAATTCCTTCCTGTCCTTCCCTGCTTGTGTTGTGGCCTCGTGGGTGGGAGTAGTTCCATATTATATGGATTTCTGTATTAGCGTTTTGGAACTTTTCTTTTTAACCCCATTTGCACTTTGATGGATGCGTGCACTGGTTCTCCGATCCATATTTTTTACTCTATCACCTTGACTCTGTGGGACATTTGTAGTTGTTCTGCTGTTTTTTTGTCTGAAATAGTTATAACTGTATAGTACTGAGAAGTGTAAAACTCAGGGTTTGTATCAAAGGAGAATGCAGTAAACTGTCCTTAAATGTCAAATTTTCGTCAGTGTCTGGGGAGGCGGAGCAAAGCCGCCCAGACCCTCCAGCAGGGCATTGCCCCTGCACCCCACCAGGGGCCTTCAGCGGCCCCTGGCTGCAAACTTTGCAATATTACAAACATTTATCACTTCCACCCATGTGACCTGCAAGGGGCTCTCTTTTCAGGTTGGTCCAAAGAGTGAGGACAGAAGTGGAAGTTGTGGAGTGGAAGTGATGGAAACAGCCATCGGTACTAAGTCTTGGTTAGCCGCGAAAAATGTTGGCTGAACAGAGCAGGCAGACTGGCCACAGTTTGCACAAAGTTTGACAAATAATCAAACAAGGAGTCCAGTGGGGAAAAACAAACCAAAACAAATACACAAACAAAAACCAACCATTGCTTTTACTTAGCACTGAAATAATCCTGATCAGTGTTGCCTGAATGTCTCAGGGACAGTGACCAGTCTACAGTTCCACAAAACCCACCTGTTCAGCACCAGCGAGGATGGAACCCTCTGCCTGTGGCGAGTGGCCACCTGGGAGCCAGAGCGTACCTTCAAGGGGCACAAGTAAGTAACCCAAAGGCATAACACCATGTTTAAAAGAAATATATTTTGGTGTAATATGCTACACCATGTTATACTGTACATATGCAAGCTATGGCCAGTGTTCTTTTACCATGTTTGGCCATTTTTTTTGCAGCTAATACTATATGAACAGAGCTTCAGATTGTTGGCGCGCCCGCGCCATTGGCGCATATTTTATCAGAATGACGCGTAACAGTCAGTGTGTATGCGCCAGCCTGGCGCGTCATAAAAATCGCCAACTTGTCTCGATCCTCGGTCTGTCGGTACCAAGCCACACCAGGTCCAAGCACATGTGGCCACACAACGGAGTATAGTACCCAAACTGGCACCTTGCTGCCTTGCTTTTTTTTTTTTTTTTTGCTGCCTTGCCTAGCATCGCTGTGTGTGATTGGCTGACAGCCAAGCACAACAACCAATCAGCGAACATCTATCAGTTTTACCTTGCAAAGGCGAAATCGCCTGGGTCCAGAAATCGTCTGACTTTTCAACACGTGTGGGATCGAGTCATCGTTCTGCTAAAGACAAGATGCCACCGAAGAAAAAGCTCAAACAAAGTGAAAACCAGCGGCAGCTAACTTTGTCAGCAATGTTTTCAAAGGATAAAACGAGTGGTAAGTGTTTAGTTTTTATCTCTTAGCTGAAAATTGAAGCCATCATTATTTTTCTCTCCCTTCTAGTCTCTCTCAGCCAGCCGGCACGTGTATTTCCCCCACTCCCCTTTCGGCTTTCCACTCCCCCCTCCCACACTCCATTGTCTTTCTCTCCTTTCCCTTGTATCTTATCTCAGCAAGGCGGCATGTGTATCGCCCCTCCCTCCCCTCGCCCCACCCCACCCCCCTCCTCCAGCGTTTAGTGGGTCAGTCATCCAGCAAACTGCCACCGCTAAAAATAGCTAAGTGCCATGAACACATCGCGAGGAAGATGGGGTGGGAAAAGGGAAGAGAGAGAGAGACCGAGCGGAGAAGAAGAAAAAAGAGGGAGGGGGGTGCTGGCTATGAGGCCGATTTCATTTGTTGACAAGAACAAGTTGGATGACTGGGGCATGGAACAAATGGAGAAACTTCTTCAACAGTTTGCTGACGAGAAGACACACACCTGGGAGGGTCAGAAGAGCACCAGCACTGAGCCTTTTATCAACAGAGAAGAGACCATGGATGAGTGGAGACTTCTGAAGAGAACAGTCCTGAGTGAGCAGTTCCCTAGAGACGACTTTGTGACTCTGTGGCAGGCCATCTGCAAGTTCTACCCTGAGGACTTTCCAAACCTTAAGAAGCTGACAGCCTGTGCTCTGACCTTGCCTGTCCACACAGCAGATTGTGAAAGGTCCTTCTCGGTGCAGAACTACATTCACACCCAGAGGAGAAGTGCCCTCACAAACACACATTGTGACCAGCTGATGAGGGTGTGCATTGATGGACCTAGCTTCCAGGACATGCCCTTTATGAGTGCAGTGCAGGTGTGGGCGGAAAAACGCAGGCGGTACCTGTTCAAGGACTAGGTGAACATACCTTTGATTGTCAATGACCATCTTTTTCAAAATTGACCCATCATTTTGCATGGCCATGGTCATTGGGCCCATGATGTCTGAAAACAATCTGAAGCTCTGTATGAAAACACTGTGGCTTTGATCACACTTCTACTTTCAGTCTCTTGTGATTCTTGCTTCTGTTCCTTGAATTGCGTAAGTTAAATGCTGAACAAAATGCTCCTGTCAGGTTTTTGCTGTTCACTTCCACTAGTTCCAGGATTCTAAAATGCTGTGCTGTTTTTGTTTATCATTTTGTTGAGAACCTCACCCCATTGTAATAGTTTTTGTGGCACTGGTTTGGGATTCTTAACCTTTGAGTCGATCTGATTCCCTTGTTCTCAACTCGTGTCTTTCTTCCCAAGGTCTGACTCATGTGCTTCCATCTACACCATGCCTGTGAAAGCGAGTACTTGCCAAACTCTTTCTTGCTCCCCTTCTCCCACAAGTGGTGAAGGCAGGAAGCCTCTTCCTAGCTTTTTATTTACCGGATACACTGATTCTGCTAGCATCATTCGATGTAGGTTTACACTTAATTTGTGATGATTTTGATGTGGAAATTTATTCATACTTGCCTTGTGAGTGATTCTGAACACCTGTTGCACTGTAGTCTAAGATGCAGGATGATATTCCTCACCAACACCAGATGCAGGCTAAATGTCTGATATCCACATTTGCTGTAGCTCACCATTTGAAGTTTAACTCAAATACTACATCCTTGTTCTTTTTGGAGAGGCAAGCTAATCTTTCTTTCCCCCCCCCCCCCCCCCCATTCTGTAGGTGTTTTTTTTTTCTTCAACGATAAGAAAGTGAAAATGTACATTGGGCCTGGAAGCTTTTGCAGGTTCATGGCCTACTTCGCTACAGAGAGATAGAAAAACATGCGTCCTACTCCAGGCTAAAGTATGATCACATTCCACAACTTTTTCTTGAGTTTTTCTTAGTGAACACTTTGCCCCAGTTCTACTTTAGCACTCTGTTTCCTTCCTAAGATTAATATATATCATGCATGCCGGCAGACTCGACACTTTGTCCAGGACAGTGGACATTGTGATATTATTGCTTAATTGAATAAAATGGGGCGTACAAGTCAGGAATAGCTCAGTTGGTAGAGCGCCCGACTCGTAATCTTGGTGATCCTGGGCCCAGTGGGGTTGCGGGTTCAAACCTCCGCCGGGGTGTTTCGGTACAGGGGGATTTTTCCCTCGGAGTTACATTGGTTCTGACTCCATTTCCCATACAGTCCTTCGAATGAGACTATAAACCGAGGTTCCGTGTGTGAACGCATGCATAACATCTTGCACACACGTAAAATCCCATCACCAACTTTCGGAAGAGTAGGCCAGTTTGGCCGTTGGTATGGATGACACGTTACACATAGCATGCACCCTGCGTGAGAAATGGAAAGAATGAAGGAACTAAGGAAAATGAGTGATCGATATTGAACGATACTGACTGGATGACACGGGAAACGACTGAATGAAGCACCAGCTGGCAGCTCTTCAGTCGGCACTACCCAGGTAGGCAGCCCGTTGTGTAAACGAGTGTTGATTGTAAAGCGCTTAGAGCTTGGCCTCTAGCCGAGAATAGGCACTATATAAGTATTCATTATTATTATTATTAATAAACCAAGGTTATCTCTGCAATTATACATCATAGTAACATGCATATGCATGCTCAAGTACCCTCTCTAGGTGGAGGTAGTACATACATTTCACTGAAATCATGATCTGTAATGCTGACACCCTGTTTGTGCTGTTTTCTGATGGACACAGAAAGCCAGTCAAGCATGTTGCTGTGCACCCATCTGGAAAGATGACTTTGTCTCTTGGAGAAGACAAGACGCTGCGGCTCTGGAACAACATGACTTGCAGAATTGCATACATTTCAAATTTAAAAGAGTGTAAGTGTTTCTTCCTTTTTTTTCTTTTAAAACTCCCATCCCACTTGCCTCCTATGGCTGTAATGGTAGACAACTTATGATAGCAGGGTTCGTACAGTCCTTAAAAGTCCTTGATTTTGAGGCAAACTTTTTAAGGCCTTAAAAGTCATTAAAAATCAGGCTTTTGCTGAAAGGTCTTTAAAAAGTCCATAAATTTTGTCACGCCTATGATTTTGAATAAAGTCTGTGTAAAATCTCGATTTTGTTATAAAAAAAAAAAAGGCTTGAAATTGAATTCTTTTTTTTAAAAAGGAAGTCAGAGTTAACTGTTAAGATCCTACTTTGCTCTACTGTAGTGTAACAAACATTTGTATCTATACTGATATTAACAATAATAGCTGAGATTCCTAAAATGTATGTTCGCAGAGGATCCAAAATGTGAGTATTGAAGAGCAATAGCAAATGATTTAATTTGTGTCTGAATGTCATTATTATTTTTCTTAAAATTATCTGTGAAGTAAGTCCTTAAATCCCTCCGGGGGGTTGCGACCTTGTCGTGGTCGGAGGGTTTGCGTGGTCCAGTGATCCTTTAGGCTATGCTGACGGGGCATCAATACTTGGGAGATAGGCTGGTTTTTTCACACTGCTTGTAGGCCTGAGAGGTGAAGATGCTGTATGGCCTAAGCGAAACGTGGTAAGAAGTTGATGCCCCTGGTAGGGCTTCCCATGTCAGATAGGCTAAGGGTGAGGATCCTGACTAAGAGTAACCCGCCTTTCTCCTTTCTTGTTTTCTGCCTTTCTTTGGCCGTTTTCTATCTTCGTCTCCTCTTCAAGTCTTCTTTTCCACACTCCTTTTCTCTCTGTGGTCTCCTTAAGATCCGCCGTGTTTGCCGTGCGGTGCGACCTGTGTCGGAGGGGAATGAGATCCTGGTGATTGAGAGGGCCACGCTCTCAACACATCACTTTGGCTCGGACCTCTCCTAGACAGGAAGTACACTTTGGCCCGGTGTTACTAATCGGCTCCCCTTCTTGGGGCTGGGTCAAGACAGACAGTTCCCCTACTGGCCAAGTTAACCCCTGCAGTGCTCAGCTCTCTGTCCCCGGGAGTTTGAGCATGATCAGGGGGATAGGGTTGGTAGTTTCTGTTTGTCGTATATCTCTCCCGAAGCCTGGAAGGGTCAAGACATTGGTTTCTTGGCCCTGGCCCCTTAGTTGGACTCCAAGGTGGTGGGTAAGGGAGAGATGAAACATACTAAACTAAACATGGCTTTATCAAAAAACATCCCCCCCAAAAGGAAGAGGAAAGCAGCATCCCTATTTCAGGGACCGTTATTCTGATAGCGATTCTGACACGGAGCTACGACAGAGAACAGGTTTCTGGGCTTCCTGGCTCGTGGTAGAAGGGACAGAGCAGGAAAGACCCCTTTCCGCTCTGAGCCCTTTTGCTATCCAAAAGGGCTTTCAAGGCTTAGCAGGTGACCCTCAGTCCGTCAAAAGGTTGAGGAATGGTTCGTTTCTAGTTCAATGTCGATCAAGTAAACAATCCGAACAGCTGTTGAGGGCAACAAAATTAGTGGATAGGGAGATCAGGGTGACTCCCCATAAACAGTTAAATTCATCCAAAGGTGTGATTCGCTGCAGAGATCTAGCGGGTGTCTCAGAGGCAGAAAAAAAACGGAACTTGCGTCCCAGGTGTGACGGAGGTGCGCAGGGTGACAGTCAAGAAAGGTGCAGAGAGAGTGGCCACCAACACCCTCTTTCTGACCTTCTGCAACCCTGTGCTGCCTCCGGTCATCAAAGTTGGCTACCTGAACGTCCGTGTTCAGCTGTATGTCCCGTCCCCTTTGAGATGCTTCCGGTGCCAGAGGTTTGGACATGTCAGAGACCGCTGTTCTGGGCAGGAGGTGTGCGGGTTTGCTGCAAGGCAACCCATGATGGGCCGTGCAAAGATCCGGCACATTGTGCCAACTGCGGTGGCGACCATCCCTCCTCTTCACGAAACTGCCCTCTTTGGATTCAGGAATCCACTATCCAACGAATTAAAACTGAAAAGAAAATCTCCTTTTTTGAGGCCCGTAAACAGGTTGTGGGCAGTCAGACGCCCACAGCATCTTCGTATGCTTCGGCCGTAAAGAAAGTATCCACTCGGTCAGTCTGCTGCCAGACTGATGAATTTATCTTTTCAAAAACACTGCAAGGAAGAACTGTCGGCTCTGGTGGAAGCAGGTCCACCACCTCCCAAACCACAGTGAATGCCCCTGGTGGAGGCAAAAAATCCGCCACCCTCAGACTGCCCAGCAGTCTACAACATCTGCTGCTGGGCAGATTAAAAAACCAGCAATCCCCCCTCGAACTCCTCTGTCCAGTGCCCGTGCGGGAAAGGGAGTTCCACCCAGTGTGGAGATGGTGGAGATGAGGAAGAAACCTCCACCGTCTCCCAAATCCAGACCTTCTTCGCCTGTTGGCAAGTCTGCCAGCAGGTCTGAAGAACAACACAGTTCAGTGAAACTTCAAAATAAATTCACTCCATTAGAAGCAGACGTTGAGGAGGAGATGACCTGATTTCTCTCCTTTTCGCCCTCTTGCACCATGATAGTACAATATCCCATTGGAATATCCGTGGACTAAATTCCAACTTTGAGGAGTTACAGCTTCTGTGTCGATCTATAAAACCTTCTGTCGTGGCTCTTCAGGAAACTCAAATTCAAAGCCAGAAGACCTTTACTCTTTCTGGCTTTAATGTTCTTTCAAAACCTGCACAACCATCCACGTTGGGACTGTCGGGCGGTGTTGCCCTTCTCCTACACAAAACTCTGTTGTATAGTCCTGTCGCTCTGTCTACCTCCCTTCAGGCTGTAGCTGCGAGAGTCACTCTCCACAAGACTGTGACAATCTGTTCCCTTTATCTACCTCCTTCTGTCCCGGTTTGTCGTCAGGACCTTGTCAGTCTGATAAGAGAACTTCCTCGACCTTTTTTGCTGTTGGGTGACTTTAACGGTCACAACCCTCTTTGGGGTAGTGCCGTACGTCATCCAGAGGTCTGCTGATTGAGGATGTCCTTTCGGTTTTGGGATTTGTGTTGTCTGAACGACGGATCTGCAACTTACCTCCACTCTTCCACAGGTTCACTTTCGTGTTTAGATTTGTCGGTTTGTGACCCCTCGCTGGTCCTGGACTATGAGTGGTCTGTCCATGACGATCTGCACGGAAGTGACCATTTCCCTGTCTTACTACAACCCGTCATAACTGAACACGTCTCTGTCTCTCAACATCTAAATTACAAGAAAGCAAACTGGGATCTATTTGCAACCACTATTTCTAAAGAATTCCAGGACACTGACTTTTTTCAGAGTCCGGACCCAGCTGAATCACTGACTAACACTGTGATCAAGTGTGCTAAAGCTTGTATTCCAGTGTCTTCCGATAAACTTCAAATGCCAAAACACCCTGGTTTGATTCAGACTGCCAACAAATTTCCAAAGTTAGAAAACAGGCTCAGCGTCAGGTGTACCAACGACCTTCGGGTCCCAACGCTCGAGCCCATCAAAAACTCCGTGCTAAATCTAGACACACTTTTAAAATCAGTAAACGTCGGTCCTGAGAAAGCTTCTGCTCCAGGCTGACATCAAAAACTTCCAAGAAAAAAGTGTGGAACATCATTAAGAAAATCAAAGGGAAGAACACCTGTCCCACTGTGAACCATCTCAAGTTTCGGATTCTTTAATAACAGAGAAGAAAGCAGTTGCTAATCTGCTTGCTTCAACCATTGAAAAGAATTCCTCCTCTTCTAATAAATCTGCCACTTTTGTCAAATACAAAGCCCTAAAAGAAAAATCACCCTGCAACTTTTCGTCCGACAACATGGAAGACTACAATCTTCCTTTCACGTAAACGAGCTGAAATCTGCCTTGCTTTCTTGCAGCGATTCCTCTCCAGGAATAGATGAAATCCATTATCAGCTGTTGAAACATCTTCCGCTAGAAGGTCTGAACATACTGCTACGGTCTACAACCATGTGTGGACTACAGGTTTTTTCCACCCTCTTGGCGAAAAGCCCTCATTATTCCCATCCCCAAACCTGGAAAAGATCTTTCTAATCCTTCAAATTACCGTCCCATAGCTTTGACCAGCTGTGTTTGTAAATTGATGGAAAAAATGGTCAATGCTAGGCTCATGTGGAAACTTGAAACCGATGGCCTTTGGCGAAAGAACAGTGTGGTTTCCGCAAACATCGGACTACCGTTGACCATTTGATTCGTCTGGAATCTACACTTCGGAACGCCTTTCTGAACAAACAGCATGCAGTGGCAATTTTCTTTTACTTGGAGAAGGCCTACGATACCACCTGGAAGTCGGGGATACTTCATGATCTCCACGATCTGGGTTTTCGAGGTCATCTTCCGCTTTTTATTCAAAATTTTTTGGCAGAACGACAGTTTCAGGTCCGGGGTTGGCACCACTCTCTCTGATGTCCACGAGCAGGAGTTGGGTGTTCCACAGGGGAGCATACTATCTCCTGCCCTCTTTAGTATTAAGATCAACAACATTGTTCAATCAGTTCAGCAGGTTCAGACTGCTCATTGTTTGTGGATGATTTTGCTGTCTACGCAACTGGAAGCCTGTACCCGAGTGTCCACGCAGGCTCCAGCTTTGCGTAGATAAAATCCATCGGTGGGCGGATGAAAATGGTTTCACCTTTTCTGCTACAAAAACCCAGTGTATTCACTTCCATAATTTCCGTCAGTTTTTTCCAGATCCGGAACTTCAAGTAGGGAAATCTCCCATTCCAGCTGTTAAAGAGGCCAAATTTCTGGGGGTCATTTTTGACCAAAAACTTACTTTCTCAGCCATATTAAAAACCTCAAAACTGCTTGCCAAAAGGCACTGAATATTCTGCGGGTCGTAGCACACACCGACTGGGGCGCTGATAAGAAAACTTTGTTGCACCTCTACAGAGCCCTGGTCCGTTCCAAACTGGACTACGGTTGTGCTGTGTACGGCTCCGCAAGATCATCTTACCTCAAACTCTTGGACCCTATCCACCATCAAGGGCTTCGTCTCTGTCTTGGAGCGTTCCGCACCACCCCTGTGTACAGCCTGTACGCAGAGGCGGGTGAACCTTCACTGTCCAACCGCAGGCTGAAACTGTCTTTGAATTATTACAATCCGACTGTTCTCAGAACCGCAGAATCCTGCCTATGACTGTGTTTTTTGACCCTCCGTTCCAAAGTAAGTTTGAAAATAACCCGAAATGTATTCCGCCGTTTGGGCTTCGTATGCAGCCTCACGTGCGGAATGCAGGTATAGACCTGGGAGTAGTTTCCGATTTTTCCAAGTTTCCGATCAACCTCCATGGACCTTTTTCACACCAGAGATTCGTTTCGATCTTGCAGCTTTCCGTAAGGAGTCTACCAGCTCTCTGGCGTACAAGGCTTTGTATGCTGAGCTCTGTTCCAAATTCCCATCCTATCAAAAAGTTTCACTGACGGTTCCAAGTCTGAGGATGGAGTGACCTGTGCACCTACTGCCCTGGGGCTCCTTCCAGATACTGTTGGAACATATCCATTCCGATGCTTCTGTCTATTCTGCTGAACTTACTGCTCTGGTACTGGCTTTGAAGATAATCTCACATTCTTCAAAGAGGGACTTTCTGGTTCTGTCGGATTCGCTGTCAGCTTGGAAGCCATAGCTGGCCGCAACCTTCAGCATCCAGAACTTTTGCATTTCTTTGAACTTTTTAGCAAGTTGAAAGCGGACGGTTACAACATTACTCTTGCTTGGTTCCTGGTCATGTTGGCATCGGCGGGAACGAAATGGTTGATCGTTTAGCCAAGAACGCCACAAGAGAGAAACTGTCCAACATTTATATCCCCTGTTCAGATGTGAAACCCAAAATTAACGATTATGTGAGAGACCTCTGGCAGGAGGATTGGAACACACAGACGAGTAACAAACTCTTTCAGATCGGTCCAAACCTTTAAGGACTTCCTCCCATCCACGTCGGGAGGTCGTAAAGAGGAAACGGTTCTGTGCCGGCTGCACACCGGCCATTCGTATTTTACCCATGCTTACCTTTTAAAGAGTGAAGAAGCTCCGTGGTGCATTCCATGTCATGCGCCACTCACAATGAAACAATGTTCTTTTAGAGTGTTGGACTTGCACGATGTGAGACACAAACATTTTACAGCGGAGTCCATGAAGATCCTGTTCAGGGATGTCCCGCCAGACGTGATCCTTGAGTTTTTTGAAAGAGATTAACATTTTTCATCTGATTTAAGATTTACGGAAGAAAGATTTTAATGCAATTTCTGGTGCGTTTCTAGACATGTCATTTAATGCGATGTGTGAAAGTTGTTTTTGTTTTTTTTTTTTTTTTTTCAAATGACTGGTGAGTTGATTTTAACGTGGTGACAGCCCTGATGTGGCCCTCTGCGGTCGGCTGGCTATAAGCAACATTATCTTATCCTACCTAAGTCCTTAAATTAAACAAAGGAGCTTCAAAAGTCCTTAAAAAGTCCTTAATTTTTTTTGTATGGAAATCTGTATGAACTCTGGATAGTTATTAGAACTTTTTATCAGTTTGTGTACCAGAATTGTTTGTATCAGTGCAACCACTACAGATATCAACAGTAAATATACATCTTCACCACATTACCTGAGTGAAAATTGATCCTCATATTGACCACAAAATTCCTCACTGCATAATTATTGGAACCAGCAATCTATAGAGATAAGTTAGTGTCAAGTCCTTATGGGCAACCCACTGGAGAACACACTGCACTTCTGCCGAGTCACTTCGGTGGTGTTCAGTGGTGAATTTTCTGATCCAATGTTAGCAGGACGCGACCAACTAAGCCCATTACTGATGACGGTGATTGCTTAATCATGGAGCTGGCGTGAGTGAGCTGTCCCTCTCGAGGGTGCCACGACATCTGTTCAACATCAGGGGTCCCCATGAATTTTCCAATACCAGTGACCCTGACAAAGTCAAACCAATGCCATAGACGTGGTTAGGCAATCAAAACTGAAGTCACCATGAGGTCAGAGCATGATGGGCACAGAATTTGGTTTGAAACATGTTTGGAATGGTGATCAGCGAGGATGAGGATGATGAAGATGATGCTGCGGATTTCCATTCTGGGCTGAGACTGAATGACAGGACAGCACACTATGCTTACTTTCATAATATATCACAGCGTCAACCAGGCCAGAGAGATACAGACACCTGCAGTGTTGGTCAGGAAGTGTTTGCATGCATGGTTTGCTTGTGTGTATTTGCCATTTTGTGTATCCACACACAGGAACTTTTCCAAAATACCTGATGAGCGAGAAAAATGCTTGTTGGATGTGTAAAATGTCATTTCAGATTTATTATTAATTTTTGCAGACATCTATATGTATCCATACATACATTAGTCTGTTCAGAGGTACATTTTGTGTGATGGTTGGCTTTAGTCCTTGCATATTCCCTTTCATTTCAGCGGCAGAGCAGGTGAGGTGGTCACCCAGTGGATTGTACTATGTGGTCGCCTACAGAACTCACCTGGAGGTCTTCAGCATTGAATCCAAGGTATCTTTTCTTTGCATATATATCTATCTGTGTGTAGAAGAAATCTGTAAGCTGTGAATTCTTGTTTCTCTGCCTCTCATCTCATACTGTCAGATTCATGGAGAGTCCGTAGAAATCTTTTCATGAAATGGGGGCGAGTAAAACAGACGTAATTTACATTTCCCTTACTGGTTGATCATCCAGGTTTCTGCCCTCAGTTTCTCCCTGTATCCATTTTTCACTGTTTGAGAGGAATCCCTTCTGTTCATCTGGTCTGGATTTTAACAGCACTGGTCATCATTGAAAGATTTCTGGTGCAACTTTCCCCATCTCTGGTCTTGAAGTGATGGTGGTTGAATGTGCACCTTGTTTCCTGTGTTGGAATTTTTCATTTATATGGCCATCTGGACTGACCTCCTACTTGTTTCCTTTTTAAACTGCTAAAGACAGACATGACCTTCCTCAAAATAGTAGCACTGAAGGTGTGTGTTTATTTGGTTGACACATAACTTCATGAAAACTTTATTATATGAGTAATCACTGTCGTTTTGCTAGGAGTACGCCTAATCTTTTTTTTTTCTTCTTTTTTTTGTTAAGTGTGTGGAACACTCCTCTCTCAGTCTCAGTGGTCAAGTAGAGAATGTCACATGGCTTTTGTGCAATACAAGAATCCAGTGTTTTACCAGCTAATTGGTACATATTGTGACTATGTATTGTACACAGGGAAACTGGGGGCACATAGAATATTTCAAAACCCTTTTGACCATAATAGAACCTCTTGCTCCAATGCTAGCTCAAGGCTTTGTTCTTGTGCTCAGTCTGTTGGTTGCCTGACCATTTTGTGGGGAAACCAGGTCTGTTCGCAGGAGGACAGTACGCGGGTGTACTGGTCACCTGACTCGGACCTGGAATCCATTGGTCACTTTGGCATTTTATCCCATGTAGTTGATTCAACGCATGTTCAGGCTTTCTAATTTCATTACTTTAGTGAACAGTATGAAATTATCATTAGAATCAGGATTGATGCAGAAACTGAAAGTGAGGTGTGTGTGACTTTACTGAAGAATGGACTCAAAAGGTGTCTCCACAATCCATTAGAACTTGACAGATGTCTGCATGTGTTCCACAGCCCTTCTAATTCCCATGCTGACTCAGCTTGCTGTGCTTCTCAATGTTCCACAGCCCTTCTAATTCCCATGCTGACATAGCTTGCTGTGCTTCTCAATGTTCCACAGCCCTTCTAATTCCCATGCTGACATAGCTTGCTATGCTCCGCAGTGTTCCACAGCCCTTCTAATTACCAAGCTGACATAGCTTGCTGTGCTTCTCAATGTTCCACAGCCCTTCTAATTCCCATGCTGACATAGCTTGCTGTGCTTCTCAATGTTCCACAGCCCTTCTAATTCCCATGCTGACATAGCTTGCTATGCTCCGCAGTGTTCCACAGCCCTTCTAATTACCAAGCTGACTCAGCTTGCTGTGCTTCTCAATGTTCCACAGCCCTTCTGACTCAGAGTCACATGCTGACATAGCTAGAGCTTGCTATGCTCCGCAGTGTTCCACAGCCCTTCTAATTCCCATGCTGACATAGCTTGCTATGCTCCGCAGTGTTCCACAGCCCTTCTAATTACCATGCTGACATAGCTTGCTATGCGCCGCAGTGTTCCACAGCCCTTCTAATTCCCATGCTGACATAGCTTGCTATGCTTCTCAATGTTCCACAGCCCTTCTAATTCCCATGCTGACATAGCTTGCTATGCTCCGCAGTGTTCCACAGCCCTAATTCCCATGCTGACATAGCTTGCTATGCTCCTCAATGTTCCACAGCCCTTCTGACTTGCATGCTGATGTAGCTTGCTATGCTATGGAATATTCCACAGCCCTCCTGACTCACATTTTTGCTATGCTCCTCACAGCAACGTAATATGTTGTTCAACATTTCTGTGCAGTGGCATGACCGAAGAAGTATTCAAAGAATCATGTTCAAAAATCCAAAAGTGCATCTCCTTCATGATCGTTAGAGAATGGGTTGTATATATGTGTTACAACGTGTGCTCTGGGTACTCTTGACTCAGTTTGAGTTAATCACCGTTATCTTCCTCTGGCAGCTTCGCTTGCACATGGTTACAGTCATATCCATGGGCTTGAAGTAGACCTGTGGAACTGGTTGATCACAGTTGTTATGGTTGGCTGATTTCAGGGTCTGCACAGACGCATTGAGACATCCCAGAAAGTTAACAGCATTGTATTTGTCTCAGTAAGTAACAAAGTGTGTACGTATGCATGCATGCGTGTGTGTGTGTGTGCATGTGTGTGTGTGTGTGTGTGTGTGTGTGTGTGTGTGTGTGTGTGTGTGTGTGTGTGTGTGTGTGTGCACACATGCGAATGTGCATATCTATGAGTGTGTGTGTGGTTTGTAATAGTTACATTCCTCTTCCTTGTACTCCAACACGAGATTATGTGAGAGGGTGCAAGCATGTCCATCACTTCTGTGATTCAACTTCTTGAGGTGTGACCACAGCTGAGTAGCCTAGATAATAAAAATCATTTTGTCCCTTTTTTTTTTTTTAAATTCTTGATAATAAATATATCGCTAAAACGCAAGTGGTGCAAAGACTTATTCATAAAAGACAGATTGTGGCAAACTGGATTTTTCATGCAGTGGGTTGTCAGTGACTGACATGTGCTTGTATTCCAGCGCTTTGTTCCAAGCACCATGCACTGATGTGGCAGGTTTAACTGATGTGAAAAACTTGACTGCTCAGCAGTTCACACAGAACTGCTCAGCAGCAAAGTCAAGCTAGCAGCACCCACTGTGGATGCTCAGCACTGTTTGTGCACTTGAATTTTTATTCTGGACATGATCATGAAAGGCGATTTCAGTGAGACTGCTCAGCGCTATGTCCACACATTGATGTATTGACATAGAACTGCTCAATAACAATTCATGTGTTGCATTGATGTCCGAGAGTCAAAACTTGAATGAATTCTATTTCAATGGACTAATGGGTCAAATGCATGGACAGTTAACTGATTTAGGAGATATAACTAAACCACAGTGTCTTCCCTTTTGTGCCTGTCTGTTGTCAGGACACAGTCATTGCCTATGGAGGAGAGTGCGGATTAAGAGATGGGAGGAGAGAAAAAGCCACAGTGTTTTTCGCTGACATTTTGGAAGGCCAATGTCTTCTTGAGATGAACACCAAATGTGACAGGTATTTACTCTGTTGCCAGCTTAAGTTGTATATGTGGCACAAATAGACACAAAGAGAAATATGGTTTGAGCATGTGCACACGCACACACACAAAGTATTGCATGTTTGCTTGGTCCGTGTAAATGCTAATGGGTTTGTAAATTTGAAACTGGGTTACTTAAATGAGCCTTACAAGAGCTTATATACTTCATGAATGATCCTTGTGAATCAAGATCCAGTCCTTAAAAACTTGCACCAAAAGCATGTCAGAAATATGAAAAAGTGTTTGTTATACATGAGGTAAAAGAAAGCATTTTCACAGCAAGAAACCAGTGTTACTTTCACTCTGCTTCCCTGAGGAACAGGTGCTTAGATCACTCCACACTTATCTTGTCTTATGTGTGCAAACACAGATGCAGGAACAGACATGTTACATATTTGTGCATGTTTGAGTGAAATGACGACACCACAAATATGATGATAAACTTACTATTTAAAATAGCTCTATTGAAAAAATGTATATTGTCGTTCTTGTACTGTACTTTACAGCAATAACAAGAGTCACATCTACGCTCACACACTCAAACATATCTGAAGCAATGTTGCAATACTGGGATGTCGCCATAGCAGATGACTGTCCACTGAATTCAGTGAGTTGATGCCGTTCTACAGGATGTCATTACAGTGGGATGAACTTACCCCTCTTTCCGACAAGAGAGAGTGAAATCAGGAGCAGAGTGACAAAACATTCTTTTGGGAAGTGCAAGGCAAAAGTCAAAAGTTGTTTATCTTCTTTTTTTTTTTTTTTTAAATTTCATCTCAGTCCTTGAAGTCTACTTTCCATGATGGCCTTGCTGAGTTGTGGGTTGTTGATGGGAGACAGAAAATCTGTAAGGCTTTAAGGAAAGGTTTCTTTGTTCGAAGTTATTGTTGGATGTGATCATTGGAATGCTTACTATGGAAAATCACTCCCACAAGATTTGTGAGAATGGTTCAGAGTGGTTAATTTTCATTTTGCTGTCTCTCTGCTCAGTGGTACCCCAGCTGGGTCAGTGGATATAGTGCAGGTAAACTAGGACTGTGCATGCTTTGGGAAACATGTTTGCCTTGGAAAAAAGTTGAAAGAACGATGTTGCTGGGAAGACTGGGCAGAGTTTCTATGTGCGAATGCAAAGTGAGTTTAAGTCTCGGCATGCACACACACACACACACACACACACACACACACACACACACACACACACACACACACACACACACACACACACACACACACTAAACACACACACTAAACACATGCACCATGCATAGACACACACACACACACATAGTGGCATATATACATGCTTGTGTAAAGGAACAAACCTGCACACACTCACTAACAAGTGCACATGCACATTCCCACACAACCTGTTTTTTTTCTGATACAATATAGCTGAATGTTGGCATATAGCTGAATGTTGGCAGGGCAGAGGGATTCACCTACGGGCCACAGACTTAGTGGTCACCTTTGTCTTTCTGGCCAGAAGCTTGAAAGTACTATATAGCCATCTGTCTTCTTTTTGTTTGTTTGTTTGTTTTGCCATTTGTCCTTCTTTCTTTCTGATCTTCCTTCTATTTTTGCGCTTGGTGTTGAATTGTCATCATACTGCTGGTTGCGGTATTTATCTTACCCCTCACTTCTCCTGCCTCCCCCCACCCCCCCCACCACCCAATCCATCCTTACTCTTCTGATCCTTTATCTTTCACAAGGTTAATTGCAATTATGTATTTTGTGATAGAATTTGGATATTATGGTTACCTTGTACTCTTAAGATTGCATTCCGTAATGATTTTTTTTTTCTAATTGTTTCTCTTTCCCTTTTTTTCTGATGAGGGCAAGATGAAAAAAAACCCGGAGGGTTATTTTTTCATCCTCATTAAGAATAATTTGAGTGTTGGAGGATAGGGGAAGAGATGTTGGGGTGGGGGGGGGGGGGGGGGAGGAAACAGTGCTGCAAAAGTTCTTTTCAGGACTGTACTCATCGCTCTTCAGTAACAGTGTCAGCAAAGTAGAACAACAACAAAATATGATGCTTAATATATATATATATATACATTTTTTCTCTCTCTAATATTCAGTGCATACAAATATAAATGAATTATTTTTGGTCAAATGATACAAATGCTGATGGTCTCGATAAGAAATGAGTGACCTTATAAGAGACTAAAGGGTCTTCATAAAGTGCTTGCAAGGCATTTGCGTATTGAAGAGGGGAAACAGAGAGGGAACGTTGCGTCACCTTTGTATTCATGCTAGTCAGCTCCAACAGATCATTAGTTTTAACGCCATAGATGTGTCCCGCCGAACAGAGAAATTGTGTGCCAGGAGTTCTTCTTGTGTTAACTGAATAGCCAGTAATGACTGTGTGTGTATCTGTGTGCAGAATCCGCGACATGGCAGCGTGCCAAGAGTGCCTGACACTGGTGGGCAGCGATGGCACTGTCAGTGTCTATCAGTTCACACCTCCCTCACAGGTGTGCGCAGCTTCCTTCCTTCGTTTTTAACTTTTTTGAAAAAAGAAAATGTCTAGCTGTGTGTGTGTATGCCTGTGTGTGTGTTTTTCAGAAATAATCAGTGAAAAATTATCAGTGCTGACAGCAAATCGCAAATTTTCCACTTGCCCAGCAGGTTGCTCGGCTGTGAAATCCACGTGCCTTCCTGCGTTTGCACTCATGTAGGGCGACGGGGCGTCTGAATTTGTCCAGCCCTGTAATAGCATCAGAATCGTTAGTGATGAGACTGCTGAGAGTGTGTATAGGTCTGTGTGTTAGTTAGTTAGTTCAGTGATAATGTGTGTGTGTGTATCTGTGTGTGTGTGTGTGTGTGTGAGAGAGAGAGAGAGAGAGAGAGAGAGATGTGTAGTCATTTGGGAGAAGACTGATGGGTGATGTGAACATATACCGGAAAAAAAAAAGTATTCAAAACCCTTAATTTGCTTCATTTTCAGGAAAGCATCCAAGTAGAGCTGCTGACATCACATAATGTTAGCCTGCGACTCACGTCTGTGGCAGTGTTCATTCCCCAAGAAACAGGAAAGGAAAAGACTGAACAGTCTGCTCATGAAGGTGAACCCGTGTCCAGTCCAAAGGCAGAGAAAAAGAAAAGGAAGAGGACGTCAGAGACGGACGGTGATTCTGAGCTGGTGAAGAAGAAGAAGAAAAAGAAAGTGAAGATTTCAGGTAAGTGTAACTTTTATAAACCACTGTTCTTTTCAGAGACATATAAACAGTTGTTTGTATTGTATTGCATTAAAGTGTGTTGTGGATGGTGTGTTTTCTGCTTTCTTGTTAGAACTGGGAAGGTTTTGATTGGTGGACACACACACAAAAAAGGAGGGGGGGGGGGGGGCAGGGTATCTTAGAAAAAGGTCGGTTCAAACAAGCACATGTTGCCAATATGGCAATATTTGTTGCTGTTCTTTATGAAGAGTACAAAGGAACTCTAGGAATAGCTCGACAGCAAAGGATCTTAAAAGGTGCCTTCTACCATTTCACTATGTTTGATTTCAAGGATGGGGAGTTAATTTCTTTATGAAGAGTACAAAGAAACTCTAGGAATAGCTCGACAGCAAAGGATCTTAAAAGGTGTCTTCTACCATTTCACTGTGTTTGATTTCAAGGATGGGGAGTTAATACAGATCTGAAGATGAAGCTGATCATGCTGGCGCCCATATGCCATTATTGAGTTCCGGCTGAGACTTCTTTGGAATGTGTTTTCCCACGTGGTTCATTGCCCTTGGTGGCCTGTCTTGCTGGACTGTTTCCTAGATTCTGTTGTTGGCATCCTCATCTTTCCTCAACACCTACATTTTCATGTCTCTCCATGCTCTCCCTTTGTCATCTCACGCCCCTTTCATTTCTGTTGATCCTGGTCCCTGCCTGTTGGTTTGTGTGTGGCCTGTTATATTCCTGATCATGAGGTTTTCATTTACCATGTCCACTGTCTTCAGGATGTTATTCGAGGGAATTAACTCTGATTTAAAATTTGGAGAGGTGTTGGCATTTTGGAATCTTTTTTTTTTCAATTATGATAAGCTGTGGGTTGAGGAGGATATAAACTACAAGTGGTTTTGGATATGTTTGGAGATTTCATCACACAGAACATCTTGACACAAAAGCAAAAGAAAACCAGAAGATTAATTCATGTTTTATGTATTTTTCATGCATGTAGCGAGGCGACTGGCACCTGTTGACTGGAATATTTGAAGAAAATGGAGATAGAAAAAAACAAATTTTGCATTTACGAGTCAGAAATGAACATGAAACGTAGATCAAGAGTTATGGACATATAAATGTTTCATTATCGGAGAAGGTGTTTTTTTTAAAAAGATTTGTGTAATATTTATTCTGATTTGTTCTTTTTTTCTTTATTTTCAGAACCTGCTCAGAGACCACAGAAAAAGGACAGGAGGAAACGGCGCAGAAGCCAGTGACATCACATGCTACACTATGCTCCTGGCTTGCTCCATCCATGTTAGCTACTGAGCGCCAGGCCATGTCAGATGTTTACAAATTCTCTCTGTGCATGTGAGGAATGGGTGCTGCATAGTTCTTTGCTTTGATATTGTTGATGGTGTTGTTTGTAATAAATTTCAACCTTCAGAAGTAACAGTTTGGTCTTGGTTGGTTATACCACATATTGTAATGCACAGAAGAAAAAAGGACAGCTGCCGCTACTGTCACTCAGTGTGTTTGGCATGATGAAGCCTTCATCACACTATGAAACTGGCAACTGCAAGCATGAAGAAACGCCATGCTTATTTTGCAGTGAAGATGCAAGTAATGTCAAGCAGATATATAGTTCAGATCATGTGTGATTAATGATTAATGAATGCTAATTTATGATTTTACAATTAACTGTGTCACTGCACATCTGCTTCTTCTCCCTCTCACCTGGGAGCCGGTATAGCCCAGTGGTAGCTCGTAATCTTGGTGATCCTGGGGTTGCGGGTTCGAACCTCCGCCGGGGCGTTTCGGTACAGGGGGATTTTTCCCTCGGAGTTAACATTGGTTCTGACTCCATTTCCCATACAGTCCTTCGAATGAGACTATAAACCGAGGTTCCGTGTGTGAACGCACGCATAACATCTTGCACACACGTAAAATCCCATCACCAACTTTCGGAAGAGAAGGCCAGTTTGGCCTTTGGTATGGATGACACGTTACACATAGCATGCACCCTGCGTGAGAAATGGAAAGAATGAAGGAAGTAAGGAAAATGAGTGATCGATATTGAACGATATTGACTGGATGACGCGGGAAACGACTGAGTGAAGCGCCCCAGCTGGCAGCTCTTCGGTCGGCACTACCCGGGTAGGCAGCCCGTTGTGTAAATGAGTGTTGATTGAGCGCAATGAGTTGATCCCAAGAATTGCGCTATATAAAATCTATATATTGTTATTATTATTATTATTCCAATAAAACATCCCATTTTCATGAATAGACAGCACAGAAATGTCAGCTAGTGTGTGTATTTAGGGCAGCACAGGTTGGACCCCCCCCCCCCCTCTTTTTTTTTTCCCCCTTTCTGTTTTACTGTTCGATTTGGAGCTGTTACGTGTCATGAAAAGACTGGAATCTTTGGCAACAAAGGAAGATTTAACTGGGAACATGGCAGAGGTGGATAGGATAGTTTCCAGTTTTCATGAATCGATGGACAGATTTGGAAGCAGTTTTTTTTTTTTTTAAAATGGAGAAACGTTTAGACACAGTGAGAACAGATGTGCACAAACTGGAAAAAGAAAACAATGAATTAAAGAGCCAGCTGAGACAGCAGGAGCAGAAGATGGTCTGACCTCAGTGTGACCAGAATGACCAGCATGATCGTTGCTGGAATTTAGAGAGCACAACGTCCTGTAGGCCACAACTGACCGCCCTCTTAGGTGCTGGGAGATCTCAACCAGTTCAATCTGGATGCTCACACAGAGGGATAGCCTGGAGGCTGCCTTACGTGCTGGGAGATCCCAACTAATTTAATCTGGATGCTGACACAGAGGGATAGCCTGGAGGCTGCCTTAGGTGCTGGGAGATCCCAACTAATTTAATCTGGATGCTGACACAGAGGGATAGCCTGGAGGCTGCCTTAGGTGCTGGGAGATCTCAACCAATTCAATCTGGATGCTCACACAGAGGGATAGCCTGGAGGCTGTACGTCAGACAGGACCCCCTCAGGCTGACTAGAAACGTCCGATCATTGTCTGGTTTCAGTCAAGGAGACCCAAAGTGCTTGCTGCCAGAGACATAAACTGAAAGGCACGGGGTTGTCAGTTGGTGAGGACTTGACTCTGGCAAATTACAGACTGTAGCATGACGCACACAACCACAGTGCCACCCTGGCCTGTTAGTCACCACAGAGCAAAGTATTGGTCAAGCTGAGAACTGAAGAGACTGCTTTTGTCAAACTTGGTGTGGATATTAATGACCTGTTTCTCAAGGAAATAGAACCAGGAAAGCAGAGGTGATGAATCAGGATCCGTTGCTCACCTTTGTCAGCCCTTGCGAGTGCTTCTTTTTGGCTGCTAAGTGTGTTGGCTATTAATTTTTACATTGCGTATTTCAATTTGTGTCAGAATTTGGTTTGTTTGCTTTTCCCACCCCTCCTCTGTGCACCCCTCCCCTCTTGCCCCTTATCCCTCTTCCATCCCCTCAAGTGGAAGGTGTGTGTTTGTGTGTGTGTGTGTGCGTGAGTGTGTGTGTGTGTGTGTGTGTGTGTGTGTAAATATTACTATCATTTTATTTCATTCATTTAATTTTTGATTCATTTATTTCTGTGGCCCTTTGCGGTCGGCTGGGCTATAAGCAACATTATCTTATCTTATCTTCCTACAAAATTTCTTGCTGCTGTGGTATTGTCAGTGTTATGTGACATGAACTGTAAAGGTTCATGGATTGGATAGTTAACCAGTGTTGATTCTAGAGCGCGCCCTTGCGGGATTCCCGCAATATTTTTCTGAAGGCCGCAAAAAATCGCGAAAGACGCGGCCCAAAAGCCGCAAAAAAAAGAGAACGAACGCGTTTTTGCACAACCAGCGCGGCTTCGCCGCTGCCGTGTGTATAGCCTCCTGAGCAATTCCTTTAGCCGAACGCGCGTTCTACCAAATTTTTTCATTGGCCGAGAAGCAGCAGTTGAGCCAATCAGCGGTACTGGCAGTTCAACAGTCCTCATGTCGGCTTCAACGATGAAGCGCGCGAAGCCAAACACTCTGTTTTCTTTCGCCTTCACGAAGAAAAAACGCACTGATATATCTAAAGATCATCAGCTGGAAGCCGATAATGAGTCTACAGCCACCGTTACGGCTACTCAGTCAAGCGATAGCGTGTCTCAGCCGATCGACGCCGGAGGCGAAACGATTGAAAGTGCCAGTGAACCCGAAGATCAGCAAGATAATGAAGATGGTGAAAACGAAGCCGATCCCTCCAGTTCGAAAACGGAGGAGCAGAAGAAACTCTACAAGGCGTTTCAAGAATCATGGTTGAAAGACAGACCCTGGTTAAAGAAGGAAGAAGATGGAAGCATGATGTGCTCCTTGTGCCTGAAACACAAAAAAAAGAACACGTTCACGAAGCCGGGGTGCAAGAACTATCGAACATCGACTCTGACACGGCATGTTCCGACTGTGAGCGTGGTTTCAGTGCCCAAAATGCCATCAAGACAGCCAGGAGAAACAGGCTGAAAGAAGACAGCCTCAATGTGCTGATGACCATCAAATGTGAAGGTCCTCCCATCAATGACCATGACTTCACAGCTGCTGCAGCAGAGTGGAAGCAACCGAAGGATAGGAGGATCTACAAGAAATGAATGGAGTTCTGTGGGCTGTACATATTCAGTTGTGTATGGTGAAGGTGTACACAGTGACTTTTCACAGTTAAAGGGTTTTCTTAAGGTGATGGTATATAAATCTTGACAATAGTGATGGTCACTTCATATAAAGAGACTGAATTAATTGTGGGGTAGGCTTAGAGTTGCTGGATTCTATGATGAGGTGACAACAGACTTGCTCACTTGCTGTATGACTGCCAAGAAGGGAGCTCAGCTGAGTACATGCACCACCAGAAAAAGACAAGTCTTCTAAGGTATGTCAGAATGTGTGTGTGTGTGTGTGTGTGTGTTTCTGTAATAAAATGTAACTTGTTTCTTTTTGTTGTTTTAGTTTACTTTGGCCATAATGTAATCATTGTGATTAAGCTTTAAAATCTGAATTTTCACGCGTTATGAGGGCCTCCCATTTTCACCCTATGGGCCCCCTTTTTTTATGTGAGGGGGCCCTTGGGCCCCCTTTTTTGAAATCCTAGAATCAACACTGGTTAACCATTTCAGTGATTGTGAGCATGTTTGCACCTGTGCGTGCATGTGTGTGTGTGCATGTGTATGTGTGCGTGCGAGCATGCATGTGTGTGTGTGCATGTGTGTTTAGCAGTAGTAGTAGTAGTAGTACTAGTGGTAGTTAATTAGTGTACAAAGAGGAGGATGGAAATGGGGGGGGGAGACAGAGGAGTTCATCTACTCACTATCGTATAGATGCAAACACACACACGCATACACAAACATACATACCTTACGCACCCATACATACATACGCCCACACTCACGCACACACCCATGCACACGCACACACACACACACACACATGCATACTCAAATGCATAAACACACACACACATACACAAATACATACATGCGTACTCAAATGCAAAAATCTGTGCCTAGAACTATCTGAACCATTATTTATAAACAGCCATAATAAACTGAAAAGGCATTGAAAAATTGTGGCTTTGTTTTCTTTGCTTTTGGCTTTTCACGTCTGCCCTGAGGTCTTCCACAAGGATTTATTTGCATGTAAGCATGCTCGTCATAATTTTGTTTTTTAATAGATCATTGAAACACACACACACACGCGCGCGCGCGCGCACGCGCACACACACACACACACGCACACACACACGATTATCTGTAATGTAACGGACAGTAACAGTCACGGATATAGCGTGAGACATCTATTAGTTATTAATCTCTTTGATATTTTATCTTAATTTCTGCTAAACGTCAAATTACTAATAGATCTGAAACACACACACACACACACACACACACACACACACACACACACACACACACGCACGACACGCGCGTTTCGTGTGTGTGTGTGTGTGTGTGTGTGTGTGTTGAATTCTTTCAAATATCTTGCACTTGTCGGCAAGAAATTCCACATGATGCACACAGAAAACTGGCGAGGGATGGTACGAAGAATTACAATGAGGCTGAAAGTCTCTCATGGTGTGTGTGTGTGTGTGTGTGCGCGCGCGCAGTGCTTCTGGCAGATCTGGGCATAAAATTCATAATGACACAAGCATGTGGAAGACATCGATAGAAGAGCCGCTTTTACAGTGTCCGATCCGGCCTGTGGCGAAATAGGCTCGTATGAAATCATGTTACCAGATTTTGTAAGCATAAAGATAATCATTTGACTTGTATAACTATAACGTTCTATCGGCCGGAGGTCATGAAGGACAGACCTACGTGGTCAGTGTTGGCCGGTATGTGGAGAAGGGCTGTCCATGTCCAGCCTCGTCGCATCAGCAGCAGCCTCGCCCATTAACCGCGGTCGTCCTGACAGTTGATTGGTTCTGACTGACGAGGTGGATGTCGTATGGATCGTTTCTGCTTGGATGTCGTATGGATCCTTTCTGCTGACTGTCGAAATGGATGTCATATAGATCCTTTCTGCTGACTGTTGAAATGGATGTCATTATAGATCCTTTCTGCTGACTGTTGAAATGGATGTCATATAGATCCTTTCTGCTGACTGTTGAAATGGATGTCATATGGATCCTTTCTGCTGACTGTTGAAATGGATGTCATATAGATCCTTTCTGCTGACTGTTGAAATGGATGTCATATGGATCCTTTCTGCTGACTGTTGAAATGGATGTCATATAGATTGTTTCTGCTAACTGTCGAGATGGATGTCACATGGATCGTTTATGCTAACTGTCGAGAAAGATGGTTCCGTTAAGCTGTCCACGACGGGGGGAGGAGGGGGGGGGGGGGGGGAGGGTTAGCTCAGTTGGTAGAGCATCGGACTCGTCTTGGGGTTGCGGGTTCTCATCTCCGCCGGGCCGTTTCGGTACAGGGGGATTTCTGCCTCGGAGTTAACATTGCTTCTGACTCCATTTCCCACAGTCCTTCGAATGAGACTACTATAAACCGAGGTTCCGTGTGTGAACGCACGCACAACATCTTGCACACACGTAAAATCCCATCACCAACTCTCGGAAGAGAAGGCCAGTTTGGCCGTTAGTATGGATGACACGTTACACATAGCATGCACCTTCCCCGAAGTTGGAGTATGGCTGCCTTAATGGCGGGATGAAAAAAAAAAAAAAAAGGTCATACACACAAAAGTGTCAGAATAATCAACATGATGATTGTGGACATTAAAAAAAAAGAAGAAGAAGAGTTAGCTCTGTTTTCTGGCAAAGGCACTCTGGTCAGACTCTTCAGACGAGTTTTCGTAGATGACATCAGCTGCTCTTGACCTGGCAATCAATTAATCAAGAGAGAGAGAGAGTCACCTATGTGCTAGATATGTTGGTTAAAAGGGGGAGGGGCGACTTTAGGCATAGGGCCAAAATACACACACACACACACACTCACTCTCTCTCTCTCTCTCTCTCTCTCTCTCTCTCTCTCTCTCTCTCTCCTAATGCAAGTGTGTGTTAGGCGTGAAAGGTGTTTTCGAGCATGTCGCTAGAATTACCTTCCTCCGCTTCTGTATGCGTGGTGTGTGCTTAGCCTAAAGGGAGAGTGGGGGTGACTGAGAGCCTGGGGCCACTATTACTCTCCCACCCCACCCGTCTGTCATGTGTTTGTTGACGTGGGAGGGTGGTGTTGATCGTGATGATTGGGCACAAGGCGAAAGTCGCAACATCCACACATGTTCTTAATACGCCTGGTAAAAGTGGTGGGGGAGAGGGATGTTTCAAACCACACCCCGCTGGTGTGCTAGATACACTTATATGAAAAAGGAAGTGTGTTGTGTATATGTGTGTGTGTGTGTATAAGTGTGTTTTCTATATGTGTGTGTGTATATAATGTGTGTATGTGTGTGTGCGCGCGCGCGCCGAGTCACGTAACGCCAAAAATTACCCCCCCCCCCCCCCCCCCTCTTTCCAAGCGTGCTTTCGAGGGGATGGAAGGGCGTGGGATCGAATTTAAGCATCATGTTTTTCATTAATTACACTCTATGCGAACATAAGGCTAGGACTGTTCCATTCAAAGTATGTAAAATTAGTTTTAGGAGGGCAGGTGTGAGCATGGGCCCCAAATCACTCCTCCACCCCATCCATCTGTCGTGTGTGTTGATGAGGGTGGGTGGGACAGGGGATGAGTGTATGCATGAGGCCAAACCACCCCCGCCCCATTCCAGTCGTTCACTCGACATCTTAGTTGAAAGGCAGGGGGTGTGGGTTGGAGGTGTGAGTTCATCGTTGGACATTAATTTGTATATTTCTTAGATTTGTCTTACTATCTTTCCTATTTTCTGTATCGTTAACATTGGTGCCATTATTCATTATTATTGTTTTTATAATTAGAATCAATATGAGTATTATCATAATTTTTTTTTTTGAGTTAATCTCACTATTTTTTCCCATTTTTTCTATATCATCATCATCATCATCATCGTCACCATCATCATCATCAATATTATTGTAAATATTCTTATCCTTCTTCTTCTTCTTCTTCTTCTTCTTCTTCTATTGTTATTAATATTGTTATTATTGTTAGTTCGTTTATTCCTGTACGATTGTAATACCATTAATATCATTATTGTTGTTGTGGTTGTTGTTGTTGTCGTCGTCATCGTCCTCATCATTATCATCATCATCTTCTTAATCATCTCTCTTCTCTTTGGTTCCGTTCAGTAGTTTTAGTTTTTCGTCTAAGCCACAGTCTGCATCCACATCGCCGAGATTAGTGACTGCCCGCCCTTTGTTTCCTTTGTTTTCAATGTTCTTTGTCCTGTCTGATGAAGACCAATAGATCGAAACGCGTATCTGTTTTGTCATTGGCTTGCACTTTCGTTTGGCGGCTCAGTTACCCTAATTTCGCTATTGAAATTTTTATCATTATTGTTGTTGTTAAGAACGTTTATACGCCTAATCAATTGAATGCCCTATACATTTACATTAAGCACACAAAAAAAGAAACAAAAAGAAAAAAGAAAGTTGAACAGGCAATACACAAAAATGCACCCCAGAGACACACGCTCGCTCCTTATCCACGCCTGTCACCAACCCAGCCTCGCACTCTCCCACTCCCTCGCCATCCATCCACACCCCCCCCCCCCCTCTCAAACAAAAACCATCACTATTAAACGAATGAAAAGGGGCACCCAAACACATATATGAGACTCCTTAATCAAAACAGCACCAGTACAGTTGTGTGTGTGTGTGTGTGTGTGTGTGTTGTGTGTGTGTGTGTGTGTGTGTGAATCAGATGGGAGAAGAAAAGTGTTCAAATTTGATTTAAAAGGGCACAGAGAGGCAGAGTAGCTGAGCTGACATGGGAAATCGTTCTACCTAGAAAGGGCCTGGTAGACAAAGGAACGCTGATTAAAATTTCCATACGAACAAAGAGGAATGTTGCCGTGAGTCTAAAAGCATGAGGCTGAAATCAGTAATCCCACCACCACTATTCCCCACTTCGAAAGCGTGTATATGCAGACGTATTGGGACGCAACAACAGAATTATCCCTCCCCCCCCCCCCCCCCTCTCCTCCCTTGTGAGCTTAGAGATGGCAGAAAGGGGGGTACTCCCCGCAACAAGTTAAGGAACGCCCTAACGTTTTTTGTACCTTCTTAAATGAAATGAGTAAAAAAGGCCAGGCCGCCCATTTTGGAAAAAAATGCAGCAGAACGGTACTTGAAACATTGCTCGACACACCGGTATGATTCCTGTACTCACCACTCTGCCACTCAATGCCTCGCCAGCGGCGGGACATTCGTGCAAATGAGGAAATTGCACTGACCGTGGAACAAGCCCCTGCTGACCAGACCGGGCATGTGCAGCGATTCGGCAGGTTGCACGTGCAAGCACTGACAACTGTGAACACTGATCCGCACAAACTGCACCAAAATGGGTATCAGAAAGGGCATTTAAAACGACACAACCAGACATGCCTCCAAGAAGACGACTGACTGCAGTGGACTGCGGGCGCGCTCTGGCGTGGCTAGCAGAGGATGTGTCTTTACGAGAGGTGGGCAGACGTCTTCAGGTGTCGGCCTCGGTCATTCACAGACTCGATGAACGTTATGCGACAACAGGCAGGACGGAAGAACGGGCGCGCACTGGACGTCCTCGTTGCACCAGTCGACGGGATGACCGATTTCTCTACCTGTCAACTTTACGGGACAGAACAGTCACAACACCCATGCTGAGACGTCGTCTCATGCAAGCAGCAAATGTCAATGTCAGCGTTTCCACTGTCCGCAACCGCCTTCATGAATTTGACCTCCAGTCTCGTCGGCCAGCCATCCGAATTCCACTGACTCAGGGTCACCGACAGGCCCGCCTGGCGTGGTGCCGCCTCCATCAGCATTGGAACAGGCAGCAGTGGTCGAGGATCCTCTTTACCGATGAGTCACGTTTCACTGTCTCATTCAATGATGGCAGGAGACGAGTCTGGCGCAGACAAGGAGAACGATTCACTGCCGCCACCATTCGTGAGGTCGACCGTTATGGAGGTGGTTCGGTAATGGTGTGGGGTGGTTTTCATCTCCATGGCAGAACCCCCCTGTACGTCATCCAGGGATCTTTGACTGGTCAGCGTTATCGGGATGAGATCGTCCGCCCCATTGTGCAGCCAGCTCTCCAGGCCATGGGTCCTGGTGCGACTCTCCAGGACGACAACGCCCCTCCGCATCGAGCCCACGTGGTACGAGACTTCTTCCAGCAGCAGGGGATCCAACGCATGGAATGGCCATCGCGCTCTCCAGACCTGGCACCGATAGAGCACGTGTGGGACGTCCTGGGTAGACGAGTTGCTGACAACCACCCTCCGCCCGCTGATGTGGCCCAGCTGACCCAGTTCCTGCAGCAGGAATGGCAGGCCATCCCGCAACAGACCCTTACAACCCTGGTTCATTCCATGCGGCGTCGGTGCAGAGCATGTGTGGCTCAGAATGGCGGCCACACCCACTATTGACTGCTGCTGACTTTTCAAATGGGGGTGTCTCTTTTTTATTACTGATTGTTCAACGACGTGTGAATGGCTTTCATTGAAATTGTAGCCACAGATGAGGATTGGGATGGGGGTAGGAGGTGTGGGTTTGGACGTGTGTCCGAACTCACAACCCACTGATGTGCACCAAATAAGTTTGTGGAAAAGCGTTTGGGGTGAGTGAGGCATAAGGCCAGAAATTACACCCCTCATCCCCTCTCACTCCCCCACCCCCTAGTCTCCTCCTTTGCACAAAATGTGTTCGGTCATATCGCCAAAATGAATCCCTCCTTTTCTGCGAGTTCGATGGAAGTGGGAAGGGGGGGGGGGGGGGGGGGGGGGGGGGGGGAAGCGGGTGACTGTGGACATACGGTCAGAATCAACTGAAAAATGGACAGGAGTTGATAACGGAACATATGGGGACTGGTTTCTAAAAACTTCCACGGGGAGTGAGCTTCTGTGCGTGCTCTTTCTCACCTGCCGGGAAGAGACTTCGAAAAGGTCAGTGAGTTCAACACGTGACACAAGGATTCCCCAATGACCCTACAATCATGTGACCGCATGGCATACATTTAGTATGAGCGGTTACGAAGAGCCGGCAGTTTGAAAAATCACGAGCATTTCGGACTGACTCAGCTGAACTGTCGTCAACATTTGCTGTCAACATGAGAACAGAATATGATGTTCCACTCAATCCTGATTTTGTGCGAACTGAAAGTAGAGCTGATCGTTTACCGTTGAGCGAAAAAGTAAGTGGCTATGGCTTGAAATGTGTGCGAGTGCGTTGCGATCGTTTTAGTTGTATTTTGCGAAGTGCGTTTTATTCCTCCCCCCCCCCCCCCGGCCTCCATTTCCCCCACCGCTGCCACCCTACCCCTCTCCCCTCACCCCGTTTCCTTACCCCGTCTCTTCTTCCTCAACAGTAAATTTGTTTAGTTCAGTTCAGTTCAGTTCACTTGGGACTTTGGATAGCCTCACAGCTTTTTGTGTCCCAATCATCTTATTTCATAAACATTGGTTGCATAATGCATGCATATGCTCAGGATATATTTTAATCTATTCTATCAATCAAATTGAAATTTTAACATATTTAACATAGCGTTAGTATCCAGAAGGTTTTTAAAAGTATTCAAATCTTTTGCTTTTTTAATGTGTGCAGGTAGTTTGTTCCAATACGGTGCCACTCTGTTACTAAAGGAAAATTTTCTAATATTAGTGCGACAGTATTTAATTTTGATTTTGTTATCAGAATTTCTTGTAATTTGATTAGAGGTTAGTTGAAAAAATCTGTTAAAATTTGTACTGTTAAGTCCCTTAAATAGCTTGTAAGTCTCAATCAAGTCTCCCCTTATTCGTCGGAACTTCAACGATGGTAAATTTAACCTTCGCAATCTATCTGCATAGCTAACATATTTAAACTCCTTAATTAACAAGGTGGCTCTTTTTTGTACTTTCTCAATACTTGCTGATTGCCTTTTTAAATAAGGGCTTAGAGTGGTCCAACAGCCAGCGCTTCGGGTTAGACCCCAAACAAAGGTCCCGCCAGTGTGCGACATGTCCTTCACGCACCGAAGGATTAATTGAAATGTTCCAGATACCTTGATGGGTACAACACTTCGCTGCCACAAGAAATCCTAAAGGTAAAATTGACATGAAACACTATCTGTCTCTCTAAAGAAAATGTTCATTTCTTTTCGCTCGGAGTGCGAATTACTGGAATGACTTATGCTAAAGTCGATTTGCAAAGGATGCTAGAGTTTCAAGATCTTCCACTATCAATATCCTGATTTTGACTTTAAAAAAATGATTTTTGACTCTTCATATTGATGGTATTACGAAACCAGACTCCATGTCATTTCCAGCCAGTTAATTGAGTTACATGTATTACATAGATGGGTTACATTGATGCGGGGCTGCGTGCGTATGGAAGCTAGTCCCACTATAATCTACTCAACTATCGTATCATTAATCTACGACCACATACACATGCTCTATTACTACTACTACTACTACTATTACTATCATTCTACTGCTGCTCAAAATTTCCCGACAGAAGTTTCATGATGGTTAGATGCAGACTTCGGAACAAGTCATTCCGACAGAAGTTTCATGATGGTTAGATGCAGACTTCGGAACAAGTCATTCCCGACAGAAGTTCATGATGGTTAGATGCAGACTTCGGAACAAGTCATTCCGACAGAAGTTTCATGATGGTTAGATGCAGACTTCGGAACAAGTCCATTCCCGACAGAAGTTTCATGATGGTTAGATGCAGACTTCGGAACAAGTCATTCCCGACAGAAGTTTCATGATGGTTAGATGCAGACTTCGAACAAGTCATTCCCGACAGAAGTTTCATGATGGTTAGATGCAGACTCGGAACAAGTCATTCCCGACAGAAGTTTCATGATGGTTAGATGCAGACTTCGGAACAAGTCATTCCCGACAGAAGTTTCATGATGGTTAGATGCAGACTTCGGAACAAGTCATTCCCGACAGAAGTTTCATGATGGTTAGATGCAGACTTCGGAACAAGTCATTCCCGACAGAAGTTTCATGATGGTTAGATGCAGACTTCGGAACAAGTCATTCCCGACAGAAGTTTCATGATGGTTAGATGCAGACTTCGGAACAAGTCATTCCCGACAGAAGTTTCATGATGGTTAGATGCAGACTTCGGAACAAGTCATTCCCGACAGAAGTTTCATGATGGTTAGATGCAGACTTCGAAACAAGTCATTCCCGACAGAAGTTTCATGATGGTTAGATGCAGACTTGGACAAGTCATTCCCGACAAAAGTTTCATGATGGTTAGATGCAGACTTCGGAACAAGTCATTCCCGACAGAAGTTTCATGATGGTTAGATGCAGACTTCGGAACAAGTCATTCCCGACAGAAGTTTCATGATGGTTAGATGCAGACTTCGGAACAAGTCATTCCCGACAGAAGTTTCATGATGGTTAGATGCGACTTCGGAACAAGTCATTCCGACAAAGTTTCATGATGGTTAGATGCAGACTTCGGAACAAGTCATTCCGACAGAAGTTTCATGATGGTTAGATGCAGACTTCGGAACAAGTCATTCCCGACAGAAGTTTCATGATGGTTAGATGCAGACTTCGGAAACAAGTCATTCCCGACAGAAGTTTCATGATGGTTAGATGCAGACTTCGGAACAAGTCATTCCCGACAGAAGTTCATGATGGTTAGATGCAGACTTCGGAACAAGTCATTCCGACAGAAGTTTCATGATGGTTAGATGCAGACTTCGGAACAAGTCATTCCCGACAGAGTTTCATGATGGTTAGATGCAGACTTCGGAACAAGTCATTCCCGACAGAAGTTTCATGATGGTTAGATGCAGACTTCGGAACAAGTCATTCCCGACAGAAGTTTCATGATGGTTAGATGCAGACTTCGGAACAAGTCCATTCCCGACAGAAGTTTCATGATGGTTAGATGCAGACTTCGGAACAAGTCATTCCCGACAGAAGTTTCATGATGGTTAGATGCAGACTTCGGAACAAGTCATTCCCGACAGAAGTTTCATGATGGTTAGATGCAGACTTCGGAACAAGTCATTCCCGACGGAAGTTTCATGATGGTTAGATGCAGACTTCGGAACAAGTCATTCCCGACAGAAGTTTCATGATGGTTAGATGCAGACTTCGGAACAAGTCATTCCCGACAGAAGTTTCATGATGGTTAGATGCAGACTTCGGAACAAGTCATTCCCGACAGAAGTTTCATGATGGTTAGATGCAGACTTCGGAACAAGTCATTCCCGACAGAAGTTTCATGATGGTTAGATGCAGACTTCGGAACAAGTCATTCCCGACAGAAGTTTCATGATGGTTAGATGCAGACTTCGGAACAAGTCATTCCGACAGAAGTTTCATGATGGTTAGATGCAGACTTCGGAACAAGTCCTTCCCGACAGAAGTTTCATGATGGTTAGATGCAGACTTCGGAACAAGTCCTTCCCGACAGAAGTTTCATGATGGTTAGATGCAGACTTCGGAACAAGTCCTTCCCGACAGAAGTTTCATGATGGTTAGATGCAGACTTCGGAACAAGTCCTTCCCGACAGAAGTTTCATGATGGTTAGATGCAGACTTCGGAACAAGTCATTCCCGACAGAAGTTTCATGATGGTTAGATGCAGACTTCGGAACAAGTCATTCCCGACAGAAGTTTCATGATGGTAGATGCAGACTTCGGAACAAGTCATTCCGACAGAAGTTTCATGATGGTTAGATGCAGACTTCGGAACAAGTCATTCCCGACAGAAGTTTCATGATGGTTAGATGCAGACTTCGGAACAAGTCATTCCGACAGAAGTTTCATGATGGTTAGATGCAGACTTCGGAACAAGTCATTCCCGACAGAAGTTTCATGATGGTTAGATGCAGACTTCGGAACAAGTCATTCCCGACAGAAGTTTCATGATGGTTAGATGCAGACTTCGGAACAAGTCATTCCCGACAGAAGTTTCATGATGGTTAGATGCAGACTTCGGAACAAGTCATTCCCGACAGAAGTTTCATGATGGTTAGATGCAGACTTCGGAACAAGTCATTCCCGACAGAAGTTTCATGATGGTTAGATGCAGACTTCGGAACAAGTCATTCCCGACAGAAGTTTCATGATGGTTAGATGCAGACTTCGGAACAAGTCATTCCCGACAGAAGTTTCATGATGGTTAGATGCAGACTTCGGAACAAGTCATTCCCGACAGAAGTTTCATGATGGTTAGATGCAGACTTCGGAACAAGTCATTCCCGACAGAAGTTTCATGATGGTTAGATGCAGACTTCGGAACAAGTCATTCCCGACAGAAGTTTCATGATGGTTAGATGCAGACTTCGGAACAAGTCATTCCCGACAGAAGTTTCATGATGGTTAGATGCAGACTTCGGAACAAGTCATTCCCGACAGAAGTTTCATGATGGTTAGATGCAGACTTCGGAACAAGTCATTCCCGACAGAAGTTTCATGATGGTTTAGATGCAGACTTCGGAACAAGTCATTCCCGACAGAAGTTTCATGATGGTTAGATGCAGACTTCGGAACAAGTCATTCCCGACAGAAGTTTCATGATGGTTAGATGCAGACTTCGGAACAAGTCATTCCCGACAGAAGTTTCATGATGGTTAGATGCAGACTTCGGAACAAGTCATTCCCGACAGAAGTTTCATGATGGTTAGATGCAGACTTCGGAAACAAGTCATTCCCGCCAGAAGTTTCATGATGGTTAGATGCAACTTCGGAACAAGTCATTCCCGCCAGAAGTTTCATGATGGTTAGATGCAGACTTCGGAACAAGTCATTCCCGCCAGAAGTTTCATGATGGTTAGATGCAGACTTCGGAACAAGTCATTCCCGCCAGAAGTTTCATGATGGTTAGATGCAGACTTCGGAACAAGTCATTCCCGACAGAAGTTTCATGATGGTTAGATGCAGACTTCGGAACAAGTCATTCCCGCCAGAAGTTTCATGATGGTTAGATGCAGACTTCGGAACAAGTCATTCCCGCCAGAAGTTTCATGATGGTTAGATGCAGACTTCGGAACAAGTCATTCCCGACAGAAGTTTCATGATGGTTAGATGCAGACTTCGGAACAAGTCATTCCCGACAGAAGTTTCATGATGGTTAGATGCAGACATCGGAACAAGTCATTCCCGACAGAAGTTTCATGATGGTTAGATGCAGACTTCGGAACAAGTCATTCCCGACAAAAGTTTCATGATGGTTAGATGCAGACTTCGGAAAAGTCATTCCCGACAGAAGTTTCATGATGGTTAGATGCAGACTTCGGAACAAGTCATTCCGACAGAAGTTTCATGATGGTTAGATGCAGACTTCGGAACAAGTCATTCCCGACAGAAGTTTCATGATGGTTAGATGCAGACTTCGGAACAAGTCTTCCCGACAGAAGTTTCATGATGGTTAGATGCAGACTTCGGAACAAGTCATTCCCGACAGAAGTTTCATGATGGTTAGATGCAGACTTCGGAACAAGTCATTCCCGACAGAAGTTTCATGATGGTTAGATGCAGACTTCGGAACAAGTCATTCCCGACAGAAGTTTCATGATGGTTAGATGCAGACTTCGGAACAAGTCATTCCCGACAGAAGTTTCATGATGGTTAGATGCAGACTTCGGAACAAGTCATTCCCGACAGAAGTTTCATGATGGTTAGATGCAG
The DNA here is from genome assembly GCA_018398815.1 of Conus ventricosus. NCBI lineage: Eukaryota > Metazoa > Mollusca > Gastropoda > Neogastropoda > Conidae > Conus > Conus ventricosus. The sequence continues at coordinate 17,241,814 of CM031600.1, read as the reverse complement.
ACTTCGGAACAAGTCATTCCCGACAGAAGTTTCATGATGGTTAGATGCAGACTTCGGAACAAGTCATTCCCGACAGAAGTTTCATGATGGTTAGATGCAGACTTCGGAACAAGTCATTCCCGACAGAAGTTTCATGATGGTTAGATGCAGACTTCGGAACAAGTCATTCCCGACAGAAGTTTCATGATGGTTAGATGCAGACTTCGGAACAAGTCTTCCCGACAGAAGTTTCATGATGGTTAGATGCAGACTTCGGAACAAGTCCTTCCCGACAGAAGTTTCATGATGGTTAGATGCAGACTTCGGAACAAGTCATTCCCGACAGAAGTTTCATGATGGTTAGATGCAGACTCGGAACAAGTCATTCCCGACAGAAGTTTCATGATGGTTAGATGCAGACTTCGGAACAAGTCATTCCCGACAGAAGTTTCATGATGGTTAGATGCAGACTTCGGAACAAGTCATTCCCGACAGCAAGTTTCATGATGGTTAGATGCAGACTTCGGAACAAGTCATTCCCGACAGAAGTTTCATGATGGTTAGATGCAGACTTCGGAACAAGTCATTCCCGACAGAAGTTTCATGATGGTTAGATGCAGACTTCGGAACAAGTCATTCCCGACAGAAGTTTCATGATGGTTAGATGCAGACTTCGGAACAAGTCATTCCCGACAGAAGTTTCATGATGGTTAGATGCAGACTTCGGAACAAGTCATTCCCGACAGAAGTTTCATGATGGTTAGATGCAGACTTCGGAACAAGTCATTCCCGACAGAAGTTTCATGATGGTTAGATGCAGACTTCGGAACAAGTCATTCCGACAGAAGTTTCATGATGGTTAGATGCAGACTTCGGAACAAGTCATTCCCGACAGAAGTTTCATGATGGTTAGATGCAGACTTCGGAACAAGTCATTCCCGACAGAAGTTTCATGATGGTTAGATGCAGACTTCGGAACAAGTCATTCCGACAGAAGTTTCATGATGGTTAGATGCAGACTTCGGAACAAGTCATTCCCGACAGAAGTTTCATGATGGTTAGATGCAGACTTCGGAACAAGTCATTCCCGACAGAAGTTTCATGATGGTTAGATGCAGACTTCGGAACAAGTCATTCCGACAGAAGTTTCATGATGGTTAGATGCAGACTTTGGAAACAAGTCATTCCCGACAGAAGTTTCATGATGGTTAGATGCAGACTTCGGAACAAGTCATTCCCGACAGAAGTTTCATGATGGTTAGATGCAGACTTCGGAACAAGTCATTCCCGACAGAAGTTTCATGATGGTTAGATGCAGACTTCGGAACAAGTCATTCCCGACAGAAGTTTCATGATGGTTAGATGCAGACTTCGGAACAAGTCATTCCGACAGAAGTTTCATGATGGTTAGATGCAGACTTCGGAACAAGTCATTCCGACAGAAGTTTCATGATGGTTAGATGCAGACTTCGGAACAAGTCATTCCCGACAGAAGTTTCATGATGGTTAGATGCAGACTTCGGAACAAGTCATTCCCGACAGAAGTTTCATGATGGTTAGATGCAGACTTCGGAACAAGTCATTCCCGACAGAAGTTTCATGATGGTTAGATGCAGACTTCGGAACAAGTCATTCCCGACAGAAGTTTCATGATGGTTAGATGCAGACTTCGGAACAAGTCATTCCCGACAGAAGTTTCATGATGGTTAGATGCAGACTTCGGAAAGTCATTCCGACAGAAGTTTCATGATGGTTAGATGCAGACTTCGGAACAAGTCATTCCCGACAGAAGTTTCATGATGGTTAGATGCAGACTTCGGGAACAAGTCATTCCCGACAGAAGTTTCATGATGGTTAGATGCAGACTTCGGAACAAGTCATTCCCGACAGAAGTTTCATGATGGTTAGATGCAGACTTCGGAACAAGTCATTCCCGACAGAAGTTTCATGATGGTTAGATGCAGACTTCGGAACAAGTCATTCCCGACAGAAGTTTCATGATGGTTAGATGCAGACTTCGGAACAAGTCATTCCCGACAGAAGTTTCATGATGGTTAGATGCAGACTTCGGAACAAGTCATTCCCGACAGAAGTTTCATGATGGTTAGATGCAGACTTCGGAACAAGTCATTCCCGACAGAAGTTTCATGATGGTTAGATGCAGACTTCGGAACAAGTCATTCCCGACAGAAGTTTCATGATGGTTAGATGCAGACTTCGGAAACAAGTCATTCCCGACAGAAGTTTCATGATGGTTAGATGCAGACTTCGGAAAAGTCATTCCCGACAGAAGTTTCATGATGGTTAGATGCAGACTTCGGAACAAGTCATTCCCGACAGAAGTTTCATGATGGTTAGATGCAGACTTCGGAACAAGTCATTCCCGACAGAAGTTTCATGATGGTTAGATGCAGACTTCGGAACAAGTCATTCCGACAGAAGTTTCATGATGGTTAGATGCAGACTTCGGAACAAGTCATTCCGACAGAAGTTTCATGATGGTTAGATGCAGACTTCGGACAAGTCATTCCCGACAGAAGTTTCATGATGGTTAGATGCAGACTTCGGAACAAGTCATTCCCGACAGAAGTTTCATGATGGTTAGATGCAGACTTCGGAACAAGTCATTCCCGACAGAAGTTTCATGATGGTTAGATGCAGACTTCGGAACAAGTCATTCCCGACAGAAGTTTCATGATGGTTAGATGCAGACTTCGGAACAAGTCATTCCCGACAAAAGTTTCATGATGGTTAGATGCAGACTTCGGAACAAGTCATTCCGACAGAAGTTTCATGATGGTTAGATGCAGACTTCGGAAACAAGTCATTCCCGACAGAAGTTTCATGATGGTTAGATGCAGACTTCGGAACAAGTCATTCCCGACAGAAGTTTCATGATGGTTAGATGCAGACTTCGGAACAAGTCATTCCGACAGAAGTTTCATGATGGTTAGATGCAGACTTCGGAACAAGTCATTCCCGACAGAAGTTTCATGATGGTTAGATGCAGACTTCGGAACAAGTCCATTCCGACAGAAGTTTCATGATGGTTAGATGCAGACTTCGGAACAAGTCATTCCCGACAGAAGTTTCATAATGGTTAGATGCAGACTTCGGAACAAGTCATTCCCGACAGAAGTTTCATGATGGTTAGATGCAGACTTCGGAACAAGTCATTCCCGACAGAAGTTTCATGATGGTTAGATGCAGACTTCGGAACAAGTCATTCCCGACAGAAGTTTCATGATGGTTAGATGCAGACTTCGGAACAAGTCATTCCCGACAGAAGTTTCATGATGGTTTGATGCAGACTTCGGAACAAGTCATTCCGACAGAAGTTTCATGATGGTTAGATGCAGACTTCGGAACAAGTCCTTCCCGACAGAAGTTTCATGATGGTTAGATGCAGACTTCGAACAAGTCCTTCCCGACAGAAGTTTCATGATGGTTAGATGCAGACTTCGGAACAAGTCCTTCCCGACAGAAGTTTCATGATGGTTAGATGCAGACTTCGGAACAAGTCCTTCCCGACAGAAGTTTCATGATGGTTAGATGCAGACTCGGAACAAGTCATTCCGACAGAAGTTTCATGATGGTTAGATGCAGACTTCGGAACAAGTCATTCCCGACAGAAGTTTCATGATGGTTAGATGCAGACTTCGGAACAAGTCATTCCGACAGAAGTTTCATGATGGTTAGATGCAGACTTCGGAACAAGTCATTCCCGACAGAAGTTTCATGATGGTTAGATGCAGACTTCGGAACAAGTCATTCCGACAGAAGTTTCATGATGGTTAGATGCAGACTTCGGAACAAGTCATTCCCGACAGAAGTTTCATGATGGTTAGATGCAGACTTCGGAACAAGTCATTCCCGACAGAAGTTTCATGATGGTTAGATGCAGACTTCGGAACAAGTCATTCCGACAGAAGTTTCATGATGGTTAGATGCAGACTCGGAACAAGTCATTCCCGACAGAAGTTTCATGATGGTTAGATGCAGACTTCGGAACAAGTCATTCCCGACAGAAGTTTCATGATGGTTAGATGCAGACTCGGAACAAGTCATTCCGACAGAAGTTTCATGATGGTTAGATGCAGACTTCGGAACAAGTCATTCCGACAGAAGTTTCATGATGGTTAGATGCAGACTTCGGAACAAGTCATTCCCGACAGAAGTTTCATGATGGTTAGATGCAGACTTCGGAACAAGTCATTCCCGACAGAAGTTTCATGATGGTTAGATGCAGACTTCGGAACAAGTCATTCCCGACAGAAGTTTCATGATGGTTAGATGCAGACTTCGGAACAAGTCATTCCCGACAGAAGTTTCATGATGGTTAGATGCAGACTTCGGCACAAGTCATTCCCGACAGAAGTTTCATGATGGTTGGATGCAGACTTCGGAACAAGTCATTCCGACAGAAGTTTCATGATGGTTAGATGCAGACTTCGGAACAAGTCATTCCCGACAGAAGTTTCATGATGGTTAGATGCAGACTTCGGAACAAGTCATTCCCGACAGAAGTTTCATGATGGTTAGATGCAGACTTCGGAACAAGTCATTCCCGACAGAAGTTTCATGATGGTTAGATGCAGACTTCGGAACAAGTCATTCCCGACAGAAGTTTCATGATGGTTAGATGCAGACTTCGGAACAAGTCATTCCCGACAGAAGTTTCATGATGGTTAGATGCAGACTTCGGAACAAGTCATTCCCGACAGAAGTTTCAATGATGGTTGGATGCAGACTTCGGAACAAGTCATTCCCGACAGAAGTTTCATGATGGTTGGATGCAGACTTCGGAACAAGTATTCCGACAGAAGTTTCATGATGGTTAGATGCAGACTTCGGAACAAGTCATTCCCGACAGAAGTTTCATGATGGTTAGATGCAGACTTCGGAACAAGTCATTCCCGACAGAAGTTTCATGATGGTTAGATGCAGACTTCGGAACAAGTCATTCCCGACAGAAGTTTCATGATGGTTAGATGCAGACTTCGGAACAAGTCATTCCCGACAGAAGTTTCTGATGGTTAGATGCAGACTTCGGAAACAAGTCATTCCCGACAGAAGTTTCATGATGGTTAGATGCAGACTTCGGAACAAGTCATTCCCGACAGAAGTTTCATGATGGTTAGATGCAGACTTCGGAACAAGTCATTCCGACAGAAGTTTCATGATGGTTAGATGCAGACTTCGGAACAAGTCATTCCCGACAGAAGTTTCATGATGGTTAGATGCAGACTTCGGAACAAGTCATTCCCGACAGAAGTTTCATGATGGTTAGATGCAGACTTCGGAACAAGTCATTCCCGACAGAAGTTTCATGATGGTTAGATGCAGACTTCGGAACAAGTCATTCCGACAGAAGTTTCATGATGGTTGGATGCAGACTTCGGAACAAGTCATTCCCGACAGAAGTTTCATGATGGTTAGATGCAGACTTCGGAACAAGTCATTCCGACAGAAGTTTCATGATGGTTAGATGCAGACTTCGGAACAAGTCATTCCCGACAGAAGTTTCATGATGGTTAGATGCAGACTTCGGAACAAGTCATTCCCGACAGAAGTTTCATGATGGTTAGATGCAGACTTCGGAACAAGTCATTCCCGACAGAAGTTTCATGATGGTTAGATGCAGACTTCGGAACAAGTCATTCCGACAGAAGTTTCATGATGGTTAGATGCAGACTTCGGAACAAGTCATTCCCGACAGAAGTTTCATGATGGTTAGATGCAGACTTCGGAACAAGTCATTCCCGACAGAAGTTTCATGATGGTTAGATGCAGACTTCGGAACAAGTCATTCCCGACAGAAGTTTCATGATGGTTAGATGCAGACTTCGGAACAAGTCATTCCCGACAGAAGTTTCATGATGGTTGGATGCAGACTTCGGAACAAGTCATTCCCGACAGAAGTTTCATGATGGTTGGATGCAGACTTCGGAACAAGTCATTCCGACAGAAGTTTCATGATGGTTAGATGCAGACTTCGGAACAAGTCATTCCCGACAGAAGTTTCATGATGGTTAGATGCAGACTTCGGAACAAGTCATTCCCGACAGAAGTTTCATGATGGTTAGATGCAGACTTCGGAACAAGTCATTCCCGACAGAAGTTTCATGATGGTTAGATGCAGACTTCGGAACAAGTCATTCCCGACAGAAGTTTCATGATGGTTAGATGCAGACTTCGGAACAAGTCATTCCCGACAGAAGTTTCATGATGGTTAGATGCAGACTTCGGAACAAGTCATTCCCGACAGAAGTTTCATGATGGTTAGATGCAGACTTCGGAACAAGTCATTCCCGACAGAAGTTTCATGATGGTTAGATGCAGACTTCGGAACAAGTCATTCCCGACAGAAGTTTCATGATGGTTAGATGCAGACTTCGGAACAAGTCATTCCCGACAGAAGTTTCATGATGGTTAGATGCAGACTTCGGAACAAGTCATTCGTACGACGCGCCCAAATACCAGTGTGGCCCAAGATTAAAAGAAACTTCCATCCCTTCGAAGGCTTAGCTCCATGTAGTGCTCAGCTCCTATGCGACTACTGGTTTCCGTCAAATGCTGAAGTTGATTTAGTAGAATCGGGCGAGCGGACAGACGAACCCCCCCCCCCCCCCCCCCACCCCGCCTCCCTCCCCCGTCCATCATCACTTTTTTTTAAATGTTTTTATTTTAAGGACAATGGATTAAGCATTCATACTTTTTGTCTTTTGCTTCCAACCTGTGGCCCAAAAAGTGAGTATACCAAGAAAAAAAAAAACGCATGGAAGTTTTAAAACGATGCAACAATCTATGCATGAATGCGTGCACAAGAACAAATTAGTCGAATGAAAAAATGAAGAGAGCGAGAAGGAGGTGGGGGAGAGGAAGGTCAAAAAAGAAAGGCGGGGGGGGGGGGGGGGGGGGGGGGTTGGGAAGGAACATGACGGATAGACAAAAAGAGATAAAAGGAAAAGAGAGTGAAATATAAGCACGCGCGCGCACCGTCCCCCCATCCCACCCACCCCCTCAAAGTACATTGAAACCTGCCAATGACAGAATAACTCAGTTTGGGCAATCTCTGCAAAGCTCTCTTTGTAACAAGGGCAGAAAAGAGATCTCGGATCAGTTGCTCCAGGGTCTCATGTGAACCCTGTAGTCGTCTGAGGTTGAATAGGCTGCCATCGAGACGATATGTGAAGTAGACTCCGTCTTCGTCATCAGTTCTTCAGTGGCTTATTTGAATATCATGCTAAAGTACGTACGGTAAAAAGAGTCGGTGCCGGGACACAACCCTGCTTCATTCCGTTGATGATAAGGAAGGGTGGTCACTGTTGAATCTGACTTGGCCGCGCTGACCACGCTGAGGAACTTTGTGGGACAGCCTAGCCGTTCTATGATCTGCCACATTCCTTTTTCTGCTTGCAGCGTCGAACGCTTCGGTCAGGTCGACGAACGTTACATGCAGTGCTTTGTTTTGCTCCCGGCACTTTTCTTGTAGTTGCCTGAGAACAAACACCATGTCTGTGGTGCTCCTGTTGGCTCTGAAGCCACGCTGGGTCTGTGGGAGGTGTGGTCCTCAGCAACGGTAGGGACCAGTCAGTTCTGCAATGAGCACTATCCTTGCGAGGATTTTTCCTCCGATGGAGAGTAGAGCAATCCCTGGTAGTTGGAGCAGTCGACTTTTCCCCTTTGGTCTTGTACAGGGTGATGGTGACTGTATCGCGGAGGTCTTGTGGTAGTTTGCCCTGCTCCCAGCAACAGACGAAGAGCTCGTGCAGTTCTGCATGCAACACTGGGCCCCCATGCTTCCAAACCTCTGGAATTTCATCTTTCTTCTTCTTCTTCTGCGTATGCAGGCTGATACTCCTGCGGACACCTCCTGTATAGGGGGTGGAGTTTTGTATGTATGACCGTTTTTTATCCCGCCATTAAGGCAGCCATACTCCAACTTCGGGGAAGGTGCATGCTATGTGTAACGTGTCATCCATACCAACAGCCGAACTGGCCTTCTCTTCCGAAAGTTGATGGGATTTTACGTGTGTACAAGATGTTATGTGTGCGTTCACACACAGAGCCTCAGTTTATGGTCTCATTCGAAGGACTGTATGGGAAATGGAGTCAGAACCAATGTTAACTCCGAGGGAAAAATCCCCCTGTACTGAAACGGCCCGGCGGAGATTCGAACCCGTAATCCCAGGATCTCCAAGATTACCAGTCCGGCGCTCTACCACTGAGCTACTCCGGTCCCCTGGAATTCCATCAAATCTAGCAGCCATACCACTCTTCAGCTGGTCTGTGGATTTGGTGGTTTCTTCGATGATGGGCAGCTTATCCAGCTCCGGCTGTTGGGGGAATGCAGAGAATTGCCGATTCGTGGACAGAGCGGTTAGCGGTGAAGAAACCCTCCTTTTGTGCTCCCTCCAACGGCTTAGGATTGACGCCACGGGGTGTGGTGAGGTCTGGGCCCGACGCCTCGCTCACTCTAGGAATTTGGGGTTACAGCGGAGTCATATTGGATCGATTCCTCAGGTACTGATCAAAGTAGATTTGAAGTTAAATTTCATTTATTAAGTTCTCCAGGGATCCGATTCCAGAGCAGACCTCCAGGACACGCAAGACTAGTGACGTGGAAGATAATCATGAAGGAGGACAGGTTTGTGTTTGGGAATTTCGGTAGTCCTTTAAATGTTAACATATTAAAGAAAATGGAGCATTACCACAGAATACCTTATACATTCAGAGTTCTTCATTGCACAGATGTTTACGAGGAGGATACCCGCCTGCTTGTAGCCCGAATCTGCCGGTGAGGCTGATTTACTAATCGTTATTTTAACAGCTGGAGAGGAATCTCTCTCTCTCTCTCTCTCTCTCTCTCTCTCCACACACACACACACACACACACACACACACACACACACACACACACACACACACACACACATACATACATACATACATACATACATACACACACACACACACACACACACACACACACACACACACACACACACAGAGGGGGGGGGGGGGGGTTAAAGGGTTAATCGTGCCACGGACAGTACAACACAGGCACTCACGCACTCTTGCACACACACACACATACGCATGCACACACGCACGCACGCACGCACGCGCACACACACACAGACGCACACATACACACAGACGCACACACACACACACACACACACACACACACACACACACACACACACATGCACACACACATGCACACACACATGCACACACACATGCACACACACATACACACACACACACACACACACACACACACACACACACACACACACACACACACACACACACACATGTGGCAGCTGCTGCTCCTTCCGGTGGCCTGATGGCTGTTCTCCAAACTCGAAAATGTTTTCACCATGTTCCAGGGGCGGCCTTAGAGAGGAAACAGTCTTGTGCCGTTTGCATACAGGCCACTCCTTTTACACCCAGTCTTCTTTTTCAAAGGCGAAGACCCTCCGTGGTGCATTCCATGTCATGTACCACTCACAGTGAAACAATATTCTTGGACTTGCATGACGAGAGACATAAACACTTTACAGCAGACTCCATGAAAACCTTGATCAGAGAGGTCCCCCACCTGACGTCATCTTTGTTGAATTTCTGAAAGAGATCAACATTTTTCATCTGACCTAAGATTTTTCGGAAGAAAGAGTTTTAACGAAATTTCCAGTGTGTTTTTCAGGTGTATTTTAAAGGGTTATGTGAATTTGATCGTTTGTTTCTAATGACTTGCGAGTTGACTTCAGCGCGGTGGTGTCAGCCCTGATTCGGCCCTTTACGGTCGGCTGGGGGGCTACAAGCAACAATACCTTACCTTACCTGATGGCTGGTCCTCAACCACGAACACAGTGGTCACCTGGCATGTTTCCTGTGGGTCAGCAGGAGCGCCATGTCCAGCCAGTGGGTGAAGATGGTGAGCGGGGATGAGCATGAGGTGTTGCTGCACATCAGGCACTGCCGCCACTCCCCTACCATCATGAATATGGTGGATGCTCCGCCAGCAGGTAGGATCGGCACACCGCCAGTGGCTCTCTCCGGGCGGCAGGTCTCTTCTCTCTTGTCTCTCTCTCTCTCTCTCTCTCTCTCCTCTCTCTCCTCTCTCTCTCTCTCTCTCTCTCTCTCTCTCTCTCTCCGTCGCTCTGTGTGTGTGTGTGCGCGCGCGCGCGCGCGCGCGTGTGTGTGTGTGTGTGTGTGTGTGTGTGTGTGCGTATGCATAATTATGTGTGTGTGTGTGTATGCATATGTGATATGTGTGTGTGTGTGTGTGTGTGTGTGTGTGGTGTGTGTGTGTGTGTGCACGCGCGACGGTATGGTGTACGGGAGTGGGAGGGGTGGGAAGGAGGTGGGGGGGGGGGGGGGGGGGGGGGGGGGGGGGGGGGGGGGGGGGAGGGAGAGGCAGGCAGGTAGAGAGACAGACAGGGACATAGACAGAAATACAGACGCAGCGTGCACGCGCCCGCACGGGCGGGCGCATTCACACACACACACACACACACAACACACACACACACACACACACACACACACACACACACACACACACAGAGGGGGGGAGAGAGAGAGAGAGAGAGAGAGAGAGAGAGAGAGAGAGAGATGGTAGAAGGATTGAGAGCGGGCTGTTGATAGTATAATTAACATCGTTGTGATTTTTGGAGTGTGCGCGTGTGCGTGCGCGTGTAAGTGTGTGTGCGTGCGTGCGTGCGCGTGTAAGTGTGTGTGTATGTGTGTGTGTGCGCGTGCGTGCGTGTGTGTGTGTGTGTCTGCGTGCGTGTGCGTGCGTGCGTGCGTGTGTGTGTGTGTGTGTGTGTGTGTGTGTGTGTGTGTGCTTCTTTTGACTAACAAACAGCGGACAGACAGGCTGAAAATGAGGAGACAGGCCCCTTGGAACTGAAGTGCCCTGGATTTTCGTAAGTAAATTAAATGTATTGATTTCTTGAAGGAACGGAGGCGGGGAATGGAGGGGGAGGGGAGGAGAGGACATCAAATGGGATTTTTGAGAATGGGGAGAGGAAGTCAGTCTCTCTGTCTGTCTGTCTCTGTCTGTCTGTCTGTCTGTCTGTCTGTCTCTCTCTCTCTCACTGTCTCTCTCTCTCTCTCTTTGTCTTTGTCTGTATCTCTCTCTCTCTCTCTCTCTCTCTCTCTCTCTCTCTCACTGTCTCTGTCTCTGTCTCTCTCTTTCTCTGTCTTTGTCTGTCTGTATCTCTCTATGTCTCTCTGTTTGTCTGTCTCTCTTTCTCTCTCTCTCTCTCTCTTTCTCCCTCTCTCTCTCTCTTTGGGATATCATGCAACAGGTAACCTTACATACCTGTACCCTATGAGGGAACTCTCCATTCAATTACAGATACACTCTGGAATTGAAACTATATCTGCGGCTGTAAATCGAGGGGAGGGGGGGGGAGAATTTCTGTTTGGCTCACGTGTGAGGAATACACGCTTTGGGGGTGGGAGAGGAGGGGGGGGGGTATGGGGAGGGTGAAAGGGCAGGTAGGATTAGTAGAGAAAAAAAGCCATAGAGATTCAATTCTAACAACGTTTTCCATTGGACGATCGCTTTCGGGTTGTCGATGACGTAGTAGTAGTAGTAGTAGTAGTAGTAGTAGTAGTAGTAGTAGTAAGAGTATTTATGTAGCGCCTATCCTCGGTTTGGAGACCAAGCTCTAAGCTGTTTACAGTCCGCGCCCTTATTTACACAACGGGCTGCCTACCTGGGTAGAGTCGACGGAAGAGCTGCTTGCTGGCCTTACATTCATTTGTTTCCCCACGTCATGCACAGTCACTCAGCCTTTTTTTTTTTTTTTTTTTTTTGCGCTGTCCCACTTTCTGTGCCACCTCAGCGGCATTGCACCCACGTCGCTCATTCAGACACCCCGTCCACAGCCACAGCCTGGTCAGTCCCGCCGAAGCCCCGGCACCGACAATCCACAGGGAGCATGTCAAGTCGTCAGGCAACCCACCGGAGGAGACACTGCACTGCTGCCGAGTCACTTCGGTGGTGTTCAGTGGCGCCTGTTCTGATCCAATATACGCAGGACACCACCTACTAAGCCCCCTACTGACGACAATGATTGCTCAGTCGCGGAGCCGGCGTGAGTGAGCTCTCCCTCCGGAGGGCGCCACCACGTCCGTCCAACGACAGCCCCCATGGACTCGCTGATACCGGTGACCCCGACGAAACCAAACCAAGGCCACAGACGTGGAGAGGACATCGAAACTGAGGTCACCGCGAGAGCAGGGCATGAAGGCCACAGAATTTGAGACTTTTTTTTATGCTGATCGATAAGAATGAGGATGAGGAAGATGATGCCATGGATTTCCATTTCGGTCTGAGACTACATGACAGGGCTGTACTCTACGCTTCCTTTCATAATATACCCCGGCGTCAACCAGGCCCGAGAGATACAGACACCTGCAGTGTTGGTCAGAAAATTTGAGCAACACTCTCAGAGACGCATCCATTAAGTGGATGAAACTCGACTCTGTGGTCCCAGTCTTCCCAGCTGAGCCCGTAGCAAACTCAACTCTGGATAGGAGCCGGTCGGGGCAGAAAAATCACACATGACTCTGATGGGATTCGAACCCACAACCTCCCAGCCGGGATTCCGCGCACTCGGCCATTTTTATCCCTTCGTCCTTTCGATTTTTTCACGCGGGGAGCACACTATGTGTGATATGTCATCCATACCAACGGCCAAGCTGGCCTACTCTTCCGAAAGTTGGTGATGGGATTTTACATGTGCGCAAGATGTTATGCATGCGTTCACACACAGAACCTCGGTTTAAAGTCTTATTCGAAGGACTTTGGGGGAAATGGCATCAGAACCAATGCTAACTGCGCGGAAAAAAACGCCCCTGTATCGGAACAACCCGACGGAGATTCGAACCCTCAGACCCAGGATTTACGCGGATTACGAGTCCGGCGATCTACCAGCTGGGTTATATGTGGCCCAATCATGTCCCATTGCTGAGGTGATCCCGACAGAAGAGAAAAGAGATTAAAAAAAAAAAAAAGTAGGATGTGTCTGCCTCCATGTAGACTAGTCTACTTGTACACACACACACACACACACACACACACACACACACACACACACACACATTCACAATCACACACACACCGCGCACACTCGCACATACGCGCGCTCACACATACACACACACACACTCCACTCACACACACACACACACACACACACACACACACACACACACACACACACACACACACTTTCTCTCTCTCTCTCTCTCTCTCTCTCTCTCTCTCTCTCTCTCTCTCTCTTTCTCTTTCTCGCACGCACGCACTCGCAAACTCTCTCTCTCTGTCTCTCTCTCTCTCTCTCTCTCTCTCTCTCTCTCTCTCTCTCTCTCTCTCTCTCTGTCTGTCTCATCTTTGTCTTCTCTCTCTCTCTCTCTCTCTCTCTCTCTCTCTCTCTCTCTCTCTCTCTCCTCTCTCTCTCTCTCTTCGATTCGATTCGATTCGATTCGATTGCAGTCGTTGCAAAGAAGTTAAATGTTGTGATTTCCAGGTCGTACATTCTGGTCAAAATCTGCCATACCTCACTTTAGACGTCGATCGAGTCGCATTGGATCAGTTCGAGTGCCTTGCTGTTTGAAGCGC
>CM031600.1:17198408-17228084 GCA_018398815.1 Conus ventricosus | reverse complement strand
AAACTACAACCTTGTGCAATATCTTCACTGAACATGAAAAAACTTCAAATTTGCAACATAATTTCGATATAAACATAGGATTGATTCCAATAAATGATTGAAGAGGTCACTTGAGGACATATATCTTATGGCATACTGCAGGTTAATCATTGATAACCTTTGTCACTAGAAATCAACCACAACTGACAAGCAAACTTTTTATGCTGCAAAATGAGTTACTGCCACAAGACACTTATATTCTCAGAGAATGTAAAATATCTTCGTCAAGCTCCACCCATCTTATTTTTTGCACAAAACCCCCTTTTTCACATACCCAACACGTCCTCTCATGACCAGGTTTGGCCAAAATTAACACCTGTGATTCCAAAAAAATTAACACGTCAAAACTCACACCAAAATTGACGTAATTTTTTACTTTCAAATGGGGTTTCAAGCAGAATAGGAATTGCTATCGTGGGAACAAGATAGTTACATTCTCTCCAAACACACAAAATCACTGAAAATGCAAAAGGCTTGACAATACTAATTCCGAGACTGGAAACGCATAACTTCTTCGATTCTAGTCCACAAAACAAGAGAAACTGATTAATTAATTTTGTTTATTAAAATTTTATTTGCGTTTTAAAAAATGAAGGTCGAGTAGTTTAGCGCGAGAATACTTATATATTTGAGAAGTTGGATTGAGAGTGAGCGATAGAAGAAGATTAATGATCTGGTATGAAGAATATTACTGATCTTTTTGGAGCGAAGAATAAGCGAGAAAGCGTGACGCAGATCACAGAAAATACCAGATTATGGGCCCAACCACCAAATAAAGGTTTTGCCATTTAGTTGATAAAATAGCTCATGAAGATGTTTGAACTGAGTGTTTCTACCACTCCCAAAGGAGTAGCTATTCATATTAATCAAGATCAGTTTTACGATTCTAAAAGACTAAGAATAACATCTAAATCAATAATTTTTTTTTATTTATTTTATTTAAAAATGGCTGCCGAACACAGTGAATCGATTAAAGAATGTATGAAACTATTTGACGAAACAAAGAAAGTGTTAAATATATGATTTTAGTGATTTTGGTTTTGAGAATGATGTAAAACAATATAAATAAAAGATCATAGTGAACTATTTGACGAGCAATCAAAGTGATGAACATTGACTGAAGTGATCAGAAAAAGCCAAAAAATTGGCAATCGTTATAGTAGGTTAACAGTCTTGAGTGTTGCAACGCTTGGGCAATGAAAACAAAAGCGTTTTCCTCTATTTTTTATACATTTTTTTATTTTTCGATTAACTTAAATATTTGAGTTAAAAAATGATCTCACAAGAAAAATCAGATGTAAAACTATAAACAAGGACAGAAATATTTGATATTGAAAAAAAACAATTAAGAAATACGTTAGTGAAGTAGACATGGACCATCAATAACCCTACAAACGTTCATGAAAGCCGTAGCACATGCTATCTCTAAAATCCCAGATCGATCTTCATATGAGCCGCCAGTAAAGTGCTGTTGGCCGTTCTGATTGATTAATAACACCTATGATACAACATGGCCATTCTGGTTTTCAACAAGGCAGAAAAAGCAAACAGCTACACGACTTAACTCTGGCTGGGCCATACATGCTTACACAGTTAACCGATGCAAGCGAGGAGGCAAAGTAAGGGGTCTGGCTGTCCTGAAGAACATCCTTGAAAATAGATTAAGACAAACAAAGTTTTATCCTAATATGGCAATTCTTACCTTTCTCCTCCGCCCCCCAAAAAAAAGAAGTTGGTATTTAAACGAGCCGTTTAAACATAAAAAAATCCAGACAACATAAGTTTTATGTGGTGCTTTTAGCGCATTTACACCTTTAAACAGAACCATAAAGGAGTATCTAAATTATAAGCATACAAACAAGAGCTAACTTTGATAACCTAACCTTTCCAGTGAGTAAAGCAAGTATATCTCATTTTGAAGAACAAAAACAACAATCCTGTAAACGTATACACATGGTCTGTAGAAGCCAATCTAGTGCCACTAAGGATTTACTCCAAACTCACCTACTTAGTGGCTAATCACTTGTCAAACTTGTAGAACTGATAACTGTTTGCAGATAGTAAAAAGAGCCATTATGTATTCATAGTAATCATCTCAGTCAGACTTAAGGTTTACCACATCTGTCTACAAGACATCAAAGGACCATGCTAAAACAAGGGCTTTTGTAAAGGCGTTTGAGTTAAATCCCCACTATAGAAGCAGCTGCCGCCATAAAACTCATGTAAAAGTTTTGTATACTGTGAAACCAAACTCCTCACACCTAAACCACCGGCCTAACGTTTAGTTTATAAGAAATTACACAAAATGCAAATGAGCCGGTATGGTGTTTTAATGCCGACTTTGAATCGCTATTGCCTCCAGTTAACTACGGTACACAACACAAGAACAAAAAACAACCTTTATTAACCCACCATCAATCTGTTCTAGGCTTTTATTGTAGTTAGGTCAGAATTGGGCACACACAACACCGTGATTTACCGAGACAACCGACGCAGCTAGTAGATTTTAAGAGCAGATGAAACAACTTCCGCAATCATTATCCTATGAACTGAACTTCCATTCAGACATTATACGACTCCTGAAGACCAAGAACGTTATGACTCATCTATACAAACTGCAGGATTTGTGGCTTAGAGCTAACACCAAACAGTAAAGACTGACATTAAGATTCCACGATCACCATAACTGGAAAGTTTCAGAGGAGCATCACACAGCAAGTTTGTAATCTTTAACTTAAGGTTGAAACCCTAAAACATGGAAACTGCCTATCCTCTTTCATAACTTACGAGGCTACATTCTCAATTTAACATGCAAGCATAACTTCTGAATATAAGAGGGTTTACCCTGCATTGCACAATCTTCAGAAAAGTACAAGACTTTAACCCATGACTGTTATCCTTTTATGACTCAGCTCAACATCTATGGGGATTTTTAGATAAACTACAGATCCTACAAGACTTTCCAGTCACTGAATCAATACTTTGATCCATCTTAGTGCGCAAGGAGTTTAACCTTAGACTACATGGACTCTGGGATAGGTTGATGAAGACTCACTTCCATCCCGAAAGGGCGCTTTCAAATCTAAGCTAAGAGCAAAGACATAACAGAGCTCTGAATATGAATATGCTCAAAAGGCCTGGACAGATTACAAACATCCAAACGATGCGAATATCAGAACATATCAAAGGCTGACGTTGTGATTTATAGCAGACTTCTTTCTAGACTTACAGATCTACATGCATAAACATTACAGCTAAGACTCAGCACAATACATCTCTGCGCCCCCTTTCTTGTATGCTTTCTTAAAGTCTACAAACATCCAGATTGACTTAATATCCTGATCTGCCCACCCTTCAATGTTGAAGATGGCAGAGGGGAGGTAAAAGCCTGGCCTCACATCCTTACTGCAAAGCCAACAACAAATATTTAGACGACTATGATCCCACTAAACCATCCAAATATCTAATGTACTTAGACGCCAACAATCTGTATGGATGGGCCATGAGTCAACCGCTTCCACTGAGAAACTTTAAAATGATAAAAGGACCTCATTGATTGTTAATACTTTGTTAAGTATGTGTCAAAGCGTCCGCCTGATATCCCACATAGGAGGTAATCTTGGAAGTAGACTTAGAATAGGCCTAAAGAATTACACGATTCTCACAACGATTATATCTCTGGCTGCAGAAGAAAGATGTAAGATGAGTCCTATCGAGCCTCCTACTTGTGCCTAACTTAGAACAAGACTATACTCTGTTTGTCATTTACAGACTGTTACAGTTTTAACCTAAGAACACGTGCTGAAACAGACTGCTGTTCATAGAATCATTGCTTTTGAACCACGAACTTTATCGAGGCCATACATCAAGAAGAATTCCTGATTCTTAGAAAACAAAGCCACTGATGCTTCAGAAAAAGGACTCTTTAAATGATGAAACAAACATCTGTTTGGCAAAACCATGGAAAATCCACACTAAGTAAAAGATGGAAAATTAGTTTCAATAAGAAACCAAGCAATTAAGTTTGCTCTAAACCTAACTATTCAAGACTTTAGAAGATTTAACGACCAGCTTGTGGCATTATGATGAAGAAAAGGATGTTTAAGTTGGCAAGCAGTGTTAATCGGTTTCCCGTATTAGAGTGGTCAAGTTATCTGATGGTAGAATTTTCTGTTCGACTACTTAAAACCACTGTACCAGAAGCACGAGTCCTTTACACAGACATGTCTTTTATTTAGAGTCCCCACAGAAGGCTTTTACAAAGACTACGAAACTGAGGTGGATAAAGGAGTCGATGGTGGTACGACCACATGCGACTATCCAAAAAGATTCGCCTTTACATTCAACTGTTAACAAGAAAAGTATTTGGGAAGATGAAAAGGATGAACTTAATGGGACAGTTTATCAAAGGGGGGGGGGGGAATATGTTGGTTTGCGGTCAAAGATGTATAGCGTTGCCACCAGACTTCTTGTAATGTAAGAACGGCTAAGGGCATAAGATAAAGAAGTTGTCAAATAAAATATATCTCACGACAAATACAAGCAAGCTATCTTTGAAAACAAGTATTTCATCACACAAATGTTTCTGCGCTTCTATCTTCTCAAGTAAACACACTGCTTGTTAACAAGAAAATCACTAGTCTCTAACAATACAAGAGAACTCATGTCAGTATTGAGTTTTCAATATGCTGTAGGGCATGGGAGAACTTTAAAAGATTAACTTTATGATTAACTAGTACTTAACTTAGGAACTATCAAGAACTTATCTTAAGAAGTTAAACTAGTACTTATTTAAGGAACATAACAAGAACTTAACTTAAGAACCTAACTAGTACTTGACAAGAACTTCTAATAATTTACTTACACTTAAATTGTAACTCTACTTTCGCTTAAATTAAAAAGTACTTTCTATACTAACTTAACTTGTACTTATCTAGTTTCCTTAAATTGTACTGTTATTTAGTCTTAAATACTATTCCATGGAAATGGGGGTTCTACAGAGGGGTTCACTTTTTTTGCAGAAGCTGGTTCTTCTTCTTTTATGGTTTGTGGGGGTTTGTGACTTTGCGGCTAGGACTATGGCGATAATTTAGGACTTTTGTATGCTAAAACTCCCCCGCCTACAGCACAGCAGCCTATACATAATAATACATCTTATCGTTTTTTATGTGATTGTGTTTGTTATTGGGGTGTCTGTACTGGACGGCGGATGTTGTATTACTCTTAAAATTTTGTTTTTGTGATTGGTTTGCTTTTTGCAGGTCTGTTCCATTAGCTAGATTACGTCCAGCTCAGTACGTCCAGGATTTTTAGTTTTAGGTAACATTACTAACTTGTGGTAATTCACTTGTGGTGCATTTGCTCCTGCGGTCTGTCATGCGGTTGTACAGAGGCGTATTCTTCTCCTGATCGCTCATTTTTTTTATGCGATTAAATTAATTTGTCACAAAATAATATGGATTAAAAGTAATTAAGCCCATGATGAAGGGAATAGCATAGTTCCAAATGTGATAATACATTGTCGCATGCAAGAGTTTCTAGTGACTTGTTAAAACGGATCTTGTGATTAAGTCATATTTAATTCTTCTTCTGATCAAACTGGGCCATCGTACTTACTAACTTAGCATCTAAACTAATCACTGTCTGGACCCATGATATAACCATTTTCGACCCTAGCTGTGCTTCGTACTCGCGTAGTACTTTTCAACGTCTGAAGTAGGCAGTTGTGGGATCTGCTCAATAACTAGTTCAACCACCTAAATACTTGTCTAGTTTTCCACACGCAAACAGAGAGTAAAATCTTTCTTTTTGGCAGTTGTCTGCTGCTTATCCTGCTTGCTCCTCACACTTTAATAGTTAGTACAATCCATTTTTAAAAAGCAATAAAAAATATATAATACTTTTAAAAACCATGAGTTTTTAACGCAGGTTAATTATGCAGTGCCTATCGTGGTGTTATAGTCTATTCAACCCTTGCAAACTGTTTGTTAGGAATCAAAAAACGCAAACATGGGAAAGATGAAGATTCGCCAAAACTAGTTGCATCCTTATTTTTAGCTTAACAAACAAAAGATTATTTGATTAAAAAGCACATAGACCGCCTTCGTATTAAGATTATTTTAATTATTTTTTTAGTTAATAATAGATGAGTGAAAAAAAGATTATCATACGTTTTACCATTCTGCTGTGATTAGCGGTATTAGTTATAGGCTATTGCGTTGTTAAGCAAAAAACATGTTTAGAATGAAAGCCGGGCAGCAGATCTAGGAGTTTAGTCATTGAGGTATTGTTATGGTTATAGTTGTAATTACTGCAGGGATTGCGTCTTCAAAGACTTTCTTGTTACACAGGGATTATCCCAGAAAATGTTGTTAATAGAAAGATTAATTCATAAGAAAATATTGATTTATTAAAAGATGGCGGGAGTTGTTAGATGGTAGTGGAGCTATTGTTAATGCCTTAGCCTTTTCTGGAAGCAAAAAACAATTATATGTTTAGTAAATTGAGGTCCGATGAAGAAAGAGCAAGGGACATTACAAAGGCAATAGAAGATTTTGTAAGGCAAGAGATTGCTTATGAGAAAGACGAATGCCTCACTTAGACTTTATTATAAAAAAAGTTAAAGGGTCAAAGGGTATGCAGAACACACATTTACAGTGACGTTGATGTGGCAAATGAATGAGTATTACTTAGTGACAGGAAAGAAGTTTTAACATCGCAACCTCCAGAACTGTCTGACTATTCTGGAACCATCAGAAGAACAGAAAATAAGCAGAAATTGGTTTTAATGTGGGCGCTATGGGGGAATCTTATTCTGCACAAACAATTTAAATCCAATGTATAATACAGTCCTTCTTATGGACAAGTTCAAGTATTTTATGCTCCTAAGGCGGTATTGGAAAGAAAGGAAAGACTGCTATTGACAAAACTAAGTAAAAGCTGCTAGAGTATCTGACCGAATCAGCAGGCCCTGCTGGCTTCAAAACAGGCAATTTGCAAATAATCTGCCTGCCCCCAACAAAGAATATACGGCCTAGATTTGTTAACTCAGTTGCTAATGACACCCAACTGATGGACTTGCTGTATCTTCACATGACAAAAATAGTTAGAAGAAAAAAGTGTACGTATGCTCTGACAGTTGTTTGTCATGCTTCAAGATATAAAGACGCCGAACCCTTAAACAGATATAGTTCAAATGCTGTGGCTGTGGCTATACAACAAATATACATGAGAGGTCATTAAAGTATCTCAGAATGATTCAAGTTGATGATGGAAAAAGAAGTTTAAAGGTTATGTTAAACCAACTGTTTTAAAACATCATGTTACAGTTTGGAGAGGGATCCAGGCAACCATCCGATCACCAAGCCCTAGTAAGAAAACTTTAATAAGAATTAGTGACGCCATGTTTACTTATCAATCTCACAGAGGAAATTATGGATTAGAGAACGCAACACAGAATGGGTTAGGAGGATTACCGGCAGTTTTTACGCGCCATGTAGAAATGAAGAATTTAAAGCAACAGCGTCTTAAACAGAAAATCAATCCAAAATTAAAATAAATTAAGCATACTGAAGATACGCAGGCGGATTCAAAAAATATTGCCCGTTTGGACTAAAGTAAGATACTTGTATGCTCATGGAGAGGCAGAATGAAGGTGTTGTGAGAAAGAGCTAAGATCCTTTATGGGGGAGCTAGTTGTATATGAAGTTGAATGATTTTATGAAAACAGCCTCCCGTATATTATTTAAGAGAAACTCTAATAATAATAATAATAATAATGGGGATTTATATAGCGCCTTCACGGCACAAGGCGCTTTCAAAGGCAGAAAAAATACAATTGCTAAATGTAAAGAAAATGCATTGAAAAACGGCTCAGAAATGAAAAACAAAGGCTCTCTCCCATTCTCTCCCACGCGCACACACACTCTCACGCACAGACACACAATACACAACAGCCGCAACAAACACAAACTACTAAGCGATCCACAAAAACAACAAGAGTCAATCAACTATCTGGTAATGACTGTCTTCTTAGTATTGTTTGAAAAGGTGAGTTTTCAGGGAGGTTTTGAAGGAAGAAAAGGTTTGAGAATGTCTTAAGTCATATGGGAGTTTATTCCAGAGTTTGGGAGCTGCGTATGAGAAAGCTCGTTCGCCATGCTGTTTACGATGGGGACGGTAACTGGGAAAGCGGAAGGTCCTGGTGTCGGTGGAGGAGCGGAGCGTTCGTGATGGGACATATACTTGAAGGAGATCGGAAGATAGGCAGGGGCATCGCCAGTGAAAATCTTGAAGCAGAGACAACAACATTTGTATTTAATTCTTTCTTCAACGGGGAGCCAGTGCAACTTTTTCAGGAGAGGGCTGCAGGGTTGGGTCCTAGGAGATTTGCAAATGAGACGGGCTGCAGAGTTCTGTACACGTTGGAGGGGTTGGATGACAGTTGAGGGACAGCCAAGGAGAACACAGTTGCAGTAATCTAGCCTTGAAAGGATGTATGATGAAACGAGAGTTTTTGTGGCGTCTTCAGTGAGATAGTGTCGAATAGCAGCAATTCGTTTAAGTTCCATGTAAGCTAACTGACAAGTTTTTGTGACATGCTGTTTCATTGAGAGGTCACTATCAAGGAGAACACCAAGGTCACGAACAGTGTTTGAAAATTCAATAGTGCTGGAACCTAATGTCAAAGAAGAAGGGAGCGGATCAGGGCCATGATGTGACCGCTTTGAAAAACGGATGGCTTCAGTCTTCTCACAGTTTAATTTAAGCTTATTTGCTGACATCCAGGTCTCAATATCAGAAGTACAAGATTGAAGAGTAGAAACAAGGGGTGAGTAGTCATCGATGACAGAGGAATGGAGCAGCTGAGTATCATCCGCAAACATTTCGTGTGAAACGGAATGGCCGTGGATGACATTAGACAATGGAGTGGTGTACAAAATAAAGAGGACAGGTCCCAGCACGGATCCCTGAGGCACGCCAAACTGGAGGTTAGATTCATCAGAACGGTGGTCACCTACTTGGATGAACTGTTTCCTATCTAGAAGATAAGAACGAAACCAATTTAAAGCTGTTTCCCTGATGCCACATGTGTATTTCAAACGAGAGAGAAGGATTTCATGGTCTATGGTGTCAAAGGCTGCCGAAAGATCTAGCAAAAGAAGGACAGAAATTTTGTTTTCGTCTAAGGAATTTAGAATATCATTGAGAATGCGAAGGATGGTGGTCTCCGTGCTGTGCCCAGGGCGATAGGCTGACTGATGTGGGTGAGGAGGTTGTTTGAGGCCAGATGGTCAGAGAGCTGTTGAAGAATGACTTTCTCAAGAATTTTGGATAGGAAAGGAAGATTTGAGATGGGTCTGTAATTTTTAAGAACGTTGGGATCAAGACTGCTTTTCTTGAGTAGAGGTTTAACAAGGGCGGTCTTAAGTCAGTGGGAACTGTGCCAGAAGACAGCGACTTGTTAAGAATTTCGTCTAGCGGTGCTACTGCGTCTAAAAAGCCGCTCCTAAAACATCTTTTGTTCGTGAAGAGCTGCAAGTTGTCCCACCAAACACAGTAGGTAACAAAAAAAAAATAGTGTTTATTTTTGCTAAACTTATTTTTTTGTTAAACGCTGCTAAACTTTTTTTTTGGCTCTATTTTGGGTTTAACCGATCATGTGTTTGTTTTTCAATGTTCTGTTAATTGCATCAGTGTCTACCTGACGTGAAGTAAAAGTCTTTCTCCACTCCTTTGAAGTTCAATTTTTTGCCGTCTGTAATCATCACCATCAGCCATAAGCTTCTGAAATTCTTCGTCTGTAATGTTTTCATCCTGTAATGATTTGCTTATTCTTAATCTTAATGAACAAAGTTTTGCTGATGCTAAGGCTACAATGGCAGTGTGCTTTTGTAATTTAGGACTTAATTTTTTTAAAACGGCACTTACAGCCATAGACACAGCGCCTAAACCCAACCCAAGGCCCCTAATGCTAAAGAGACTGGCGCTCCAACCCCAGTAGCTAAAACAGCAACACCAGACCCAGCACTTACGCTAGCTACAGCTGATGAGCCAGTAATTACATAAGAAAGAGTATTTAAAGCTTTAGCATATTTCTTTCTAGTAACTCTATACTTATCCAAGTCGCTTTCTATTTCCTTTTGAAGTTCAGTTATTTGCTCTAACCTAAACTGTTGAACCTCCATTTTTTAAATAAGATTATTTTTATTAATTAATCTTATATATATCTTTTTATAATCCTTCTGACAGCACTTCATCAATAGAGTAAAACGCAATAAAATCAACATATGAATGAAAATAAAGTCGAGTACTGTTAGTTTGTCTTTGTCAACCTTCACAGTTCTGGCAAACTAGTATCCCCCTCTCTCGGAGTAATAAATAAGCGAAAAAACATCGTTATTTGCCTAGGTAGTACCTGTAGCGTTGGGGTAAATTCTAAGCCAACAGTGTCGCCCCCCACTTCAGCTAAGGACTTCTTTCTCTGTAGCATATATTCAGTACCCTGCCAAGCTATTTCAATCTGTTTTTTCTGTTGTGTTCCTGGAAATAGGCTAACAAGAATGAGCCCTGCATTCAAAACCTTTCTAAAATTGTTTTCTTATCATAGTATACATTGGGGCTCCGCAGTTCAAACTTTAAATTCCAGTCAATTTCAGGAAGCAACGCCCAAACATTTTCTCTTTTATGAATTTTGTATTCATGTTTGCCAAAATCGTTTGCTCTTAAATTTCTTATCTGTTCTAGGGTGGGATATTGCTGCCCTTTTTTGTCTTCAATTTCTGTTCGTTTGTAAACCCCGTCATCTGTGTACTCAAATCCATAAACATTTCCTGGCACCCCTATTAGATCAAACTCAGTTGTGTCTCCTAGGTCTTTTAGCTCTACTGCAGTGCATTTAGGAGCTATCTGCGCCTTATTGATTTGGCCGAGACATTCTTTTTATAATAAACAATTATAATAAACAAATTGTTTTAAAAAATCTACATAAACAAAGTATTTTAACGGGGGGGCATCCCAAAATAGGGCTTAAGCCGTTCTGACTTAATTTATGATCTGCCCACACTTAAGATGATTGAAGGATGGGTGAAGGGGGGTATTAGGCATGGCCTCACATCCATTATGCAAAGCCAACAAACAAATAGTTAGACGACTATTGATCCCTCTAAACATCCATTCAATGTACTTAGACGACCAACATTTGTATGGATGGGCATGAGTCAACCGGCTTCAAGAGAATCTTTAAAATGATTAAAAGGACCTCATAAATGTTAATACTGGGTTAGGTATGTTGTCCAGCTTACGACTGATAATCCAGCAGGACTAATCTTGGAGTAGACTTAGAATATACTAAGAATTACACGATCTCCACAACGATTACCCCCTAGCCGCAGAAGAAAGCTTAAAGTTGAGTCCTTATTGAACATCTAACTTGTTCCAATCTTCGCCTCAAAACTAAATATGTTGTCATTACAGACTGTTACAGTTTTTCTAAGACACGGACTGAAACTGATCTGTGTTCCGAATAATTATCTGTGATCAAGAGCCTTTTATGATGCGTACATTAAGAAGAATACTGATCTTAGAATATGCACTGACGCTTCAGAAAAGACCTTCTTTTAAACTGATGAACAACAGCTGTTTTGGCATAAAACCCATGGAGAATCCTCACAAACGTAAGATGTGAAATTAGTTACATAATGAATACCAAGCATTAAGTTTGCTCTAAACCTATACTATCAAGACTGTAGAAGATTTAACGACAAACCTGGTTGGCATTATGTTGAAGAAAACGGAGTTAGTTGGACAGCACGTGTTTATCAGCTTTACCGTATTAGATGTTGTCAATGTTATTGCTGTTAGAATTTCTGTCGACTACTTTAAACGCAGTACCAGATGCGAGAGTTCCTTTACACAGACATTGACTCTTTTATTTTAGACGTCCACACAGAATGACTTCTATAAGGATTTAGAGAAACAAGAAAGTTGCTAAAAAAAAAAATAGGAGTTGAGGGGCTTGGTTACGACACAAGCGACTTTCCTTAAGGGACAGTCCTTTACATTCAACTGTATAACAAGAAAGTAATTGGAAAGATGAAGGATGATCTCAATGGCAGTTTATCAAAGTATATGTTGTTTGCGGTCGTAAAGTGTATAGCGTTGCAGCACTTCTTCTGTAATGAAAATGGCTAAGGGTATAAGTACATGATGTTGTCATAAATAAATATATCTCACGGACAACTACAAGCAAGCTCTCTTTGAATACAAAGTATTTTATCACACAAAATGTTTAATCTGCCGCGTATATTCATCATGTAAACACAACTGCTGTTAATAAGAAATAACTTGTCTATAACAATAACATGGATCTTTCGGTCAGTCCTGAGTTCTTCCTAGGCTGGAGGAATTGGGAACTTTAAAAAAGATTACTTGCAGGTTCTGAAGTTAAGATTGGCTTATACGTAAATAAGAAACTAACTTAGTACTTATTTAGAACCTAACTAGTACTATTTAAGATCTAATAGAAACTTAAAAAAAAGAACTTAGAATTTTCTATTGAACTTTACTTGTAAATTTACTTGCTCTTAACTTAAAAAGTACTTTCTATAACTAACTTAACTTGTACTTATTTAGTTCGTAACTTGTAATTTATCTAGTTCTTAAAAACTATTCCATAGTAATATGGTGGTATACTGCAGGAGGTTGTTAGTTTTTTAGCAGAAGCTGGCTCGTCTTCTTTTGCTGGGGTTGTGGGGGTTAGTAACTTTGCCGGCTAAGTTGCGGTAGACATGTGTATGCTAAAATCCCCCACCACACAACAAAACAGCAGCAAATACATATAATTACATCTTATCGTTTGATTGTGAGAGTGTTGTTTGTTGTTAATTGGGTGTGGTGCGTGGAGATGTTGTATTACTATCTAAACAATTTTTGTTTTGTTGAGTGGTTGCTTTTCTTTGTCTGTTCCATTCAGCTTGTTTTTGCCCAGCCTCAAACGCCCCGGATTTTGTTTTAGTAACATTATTCTCTTGTCGGTACATTCACTTGTGGTACATTCTCCTGTGAACACTCTGCTCTGCGGATTGTCCTGCAACGTCTTTTTCTCTGATTGCTCTTTTTTTTTTATTGAGATTAAATTTAAGTTGATCAAAATTATATGAATTAAAAGTATTTAATCCCATAATGAATGGACTTAACATCGTCCCCAAATTTTGTAATACTTGTCACACGCAAGAGTTTATAGGGAGTGTTTAAAACCGGATATTGTGATAAGTTCATATTTTAATTCTTCCTTCTGAATCACTGGCGCCACATTACTTACTAGCTTAGCATATAAACTAATCATTGTCTGACCCAATGATCTAACCATTTTTGACCTAGTGTGCTTCGTACCTAGCGTAGTACTTATCATCGTCTGAATTAGACAGTTTGCTGAATTTGTTCAACACTTAGTTCAAACGCCTAAATAATGTTTTGTTTTTCCACCGCAGCCAGAGAATATTACTCTGTCTTTATGGCAGTAGGTCTTCGGGTAGTCTGCTGGCCCCTCACACTTTAATAGTTCGTTCCAATCCATTTTTAAAATCAAATAAAAACTTTTAAAACATATGTGTTTTACGCCTTGGGTAATTATGCTGTTGCCTAGCGTTGGTGTTATAGTCTATTCAACCTTTGCAAAAATGTTTGTTAGGATAAAAACCGCCCAACATGGGAAGGAAAGATAGGAAGATTCGCCAAAAACTGTTGCCACTTTTTTTAGCTTTAACAACAAAAGATTATTGATTAAAAAGCAAATTAGACAGCCTTTCGTATTATTATTATTTTAATTTTTATTTTAGTTTAATAAAATGTGAGTGGAAAAAAAAGATTATTAATACGATTTAACACTCTGCTGTGATTAGCGGTTTAGTATAGGTATAGTGGTTAGCAAAAACTGTTTAAGATGGAAGCCGGCTGGACCTAGGAGGTTAGACATTGCGGATGTTGTTAAGTTTATAGTTGTAATTACTGCGGGGGATGATTGCATCAATTGACTTTCTTGTTACGCAGGGGTTTATCCCAGGAGAAAAATGTTAGTTTCATAGAAAGATTAATTCATAAGAAAATATTTTTATAAAAAGATGGCGGGAGTTGTAGTTCTGATGGTAGGAGGAGCTTTTGTTATGCCTTGTCTTCTTCTGGAAGCAATTATTTGTTTTAGTAAATTGCGGTATGACCGAAGGAGAGAGACGTCTTAGACACGGCAATGGAAGGATTTGCCAGGCAAGAGACGCTTACGAGGATAGACACAAGAATTGCCTCAATTAGACTTTATTATAATAAGTTAAAGGGAAACAGGGTATGAGAGCAAACATTTACAGATGGTGATTGACGCAATGGTTTGAGTATTAATTAAGTGACAGGATAGAAGTTTCTAACATCGCCACCGCCAGAAACTGTTCTGACTTTTATGAACATCAGGAGAACAGAAAATAGCAGAATTGGTTTTTTTTGTGGGCGCTATGGGAGCAATCTATTTTCTTGCACTACAATCTATAAAACAAATTAAAATTACAATTAGAATACTTCCTTCTTATGGACAATACGATTACCAAAATATATTATTCTCCTAAAGGTTATTGGAAAAGGAAAGACCGCTATTGAAAAACTGAGTAAGTGCTAAGAGTGTATGAATCAGATTGCGAAAGACTGGCTTTCAAAACAAGCAATTTGCAAATATAATCTGCCTGCCCCAAAAAGTATAATAAGACTAGATTTGTTACTCAGTTCAAATGTCTCCCACCAAATGGACTTGATGTATCTTCCACATGACATGTTAGAAGAAATTAGTTTAAGTATGCTTCTGACAGTTGTTGACATGGCTTCAAGATACAAAGCGCTGTGCCTTTGAACGGATTAAGATCAAACTGCTGTGGCTGTAGCTTTACAACAAATATACATGAGCGGCCCATTAAAGTATCCTAGGATGGTTTCAAGTTGATGATGGAAAAGCGTTTATAGGTTCTGTAAACCAGCTGTTGTTTTAAACTTCTGTTTACAGTTAGGAGAGGATCCAGGCAACATCGATCACAGCCCTAGTAGAAAATTTAATAGAATTAGCTTGAACGCCTCCTGTTGACACTATCAATATCACAGGAAATTTATGGACCAGAGAACGCAACCCACAAGAATGGGTTAGGTGATTGCCATCAGTCCTTATGCGACCAATGAACAACGAAGAATTTAAAGCAACAGGGTTTGAAGCCAGTGAACGCATCAAATTAAAAAATTGGCATTATGAAGACGTCAAAGGTAATCAAAAACTCTTGCCGTTTCGTTCTTAAAGTAAGTACTTGTATGCTCCTGGAGATGCAGTGGGCGCATGTTAGGGATTAGAGCTACGATTCCATAAAATATGGGAGACAATAGATGTATATGAAGTTGAAAGGAATTTGGTTAACAATACCCTCCCATGTATTTTAAGAGAGACTCTCTCTTCGAAAAGCCTGCCCTAAAAGATCGTTTTGTTCGCGAGTGCTGCAAGTTGTCCCACCAAAACACAGTAGAGCTAAACAAAAAAAAATTGTGTTTATTTTTGCATAACTTATTTTTTTGCTCTATTTTTGGGTTTAACGTTCATGTGTTTGTTTTTCAATGTTCTGTTTATTTGCATACGTGTATACTGTCGTGAAAGTAAAAGTCTTCTCACTCTTTTGAAGTTCAATTTTCTGTCGCATGTAATCCTACCGTCAGCCATAAGGCTTCTGTATTCGTCATCCGTAATGTTTTCATCCTGTATATTTGCTTATTCTTTATCTTAATGAACAAAGTTTTGCTGATGTAGGGGCATTCAAAGGCAGTGTGCTTTTGTAATTTAGGTAGTATGTTTTTTAAAACAGCACTTACAATCATTAGAACATAGCGCTCTTTTCTAAAACTAAACCAAGGCCTACTAAGCTAATGAGACTGGCGCCCAGCCCCAGTAGCTAAAACAGCCAAAACACTAGTCCAGACTTACGCTAGCGACAGCTGATGAGCTAGTAATTACCTTAAGAAAAAAAGTATTTAAAGCTTTAGCATTATTTCTTTTAGTAAACTCTATAATTATCCAGGTCGTTTTCTATTTCCTTTTGAAGTTCAGTTATTTGCTTTAAATAACTAGTTGTACCTACCATTTTAATCAAGATCATTTTTAAATAATCTTTTTATTAATACTTCTGGCAGCAATTCATTAACGGAGTTAATACGCTATAAAATCAACAAACTTAATGAAATAATGTCAAAGTACTGTTAGTTTGTCTTGTCAACACATCAACAGTACACCTTGTCAGATGATACATGGACGTTTTATTTTTTTCATCTTACGTTTTTAGTAATTGCAATACTTAGTCTAAGTGGGGGCATCCATGTTTCAGCCTTTAGTGTTATACTTAATTAAAACGTATGTTCTGGCAAACTAGTTTCTCCCTCCTCGGAGTTAATTAATAAGCGAAATAATCATCGTCTTTTGCTATAGGTAGCGCGTAGAGTGGAGTAATTCTAAGCAGACAGTTGTCCCCCACTTCAGCTAAGGATTCTTTCTCTGTTGTTTTTATTCAAACCCCGGCCTTGTTATGTCATATGTGTTTTCTGTTTTGTGTTCCTGGATCTAGGCTAACAAGATAGGGGCCTGCAGTCAAAGACTTTCTAAATGTTTTTCTTATCATAGTATACATTTAGGGCTCGCAGTTCAAACTTTTAATTTTCCAAGCATTTCAGGGAAGCAACGCCCAAGATTTTCTCTTTTATAAAGTTTGTATTTTATTTGCCAAAGGTCGTTCGATGTTGTTAAATTTTCTTTTCTTTCTAGGCAGGATATTGCTTGTCGTTTTTTGTCTTCAATTTTGTTCGTTTGTCAATCCCCTTCATCTGTGTACTATAATCCTTAACATTCATGGCACATCCTGTTAGATCAAACTCGGTTGTGTCTGCTAGGTCTTTTAGCTTACTGACAGCGAATTGTAGGAGCTAGCTCCGCTTTTTGGTATCTGGGCCGCGAGACATTCTTTTTTATAATATAAAAATTATAATAAATAAATTGTTATAGCAATTTAAATAATAAACAATTACAATAAACAAACGTATTGAACTGGAGGTCAGTCTGTAAAGCATAGCTTAGCGTGCTTAGATGTTTCTAACTGATCTTTTTATTTTGTTTAGTTCATCTTTGTCCTTATTATATTAATTTTCACTTAAACATTCTTCCAAAAAACTATCTTTGTCCTTAGTGTTAAATTAATACACCGATTTTAACTGCGATCGAAGGATTTAAGACAGTTTTGTATTTTGAGTTAAGAGCCACACAGAAACTAAGCGTGGCGGCGCTAAAGGTAGCTTTGACAGCAAGCTTTTCTTTTTTTCAACAATGTCCTCGTTCAGTGAAAAGTCATCCAATATTAATCAGTGTTTCAGTTCCCTCAAATAGTCTTTAGTTTTTGTTCTAATCAGGCTCGCTCAGTTTGTCGCTAGGTTCAACTAAAAATATATTCTCGTCTGTCCAAATAAACTTCCTTTCTTTGTATTGGACTGGTTGTGCTTAATGGTTGTGCCAGATTTATAACAATGTGCTCGTAATGAACCTGTATATTGTTTAACAAATCTAGTTCGAAGACAGTTTTCCAACACCCAGTAAATCCCGAAGATAGAGTACAGTGCGGATCTTTAGGAAAGATAGAAGGAAACGTCAAGCTATCCATCTGTTTTGATTGTATATATTTCTGTATTTTATAGCTGGCTGTCTTTTAGCCTGTTTTCTTCAATGTTTAA
Source organism: Conus ventricosus (assembly GCA_018398815.1). Lineage (NCBI taxonomy): Eukaryota > Metazoa > Mollusca > Gastropoda > Neogastropoda > Conidae > Conus > Conus ventricosus. The sequence goes on along the minus strand of CM031600.1, from coordinate 17,210,261 downwards.
CTGGAGCATCACAAACCATAATAAAGTGCATGTTTATTGGACCGTTTCCGTCTGCTATCTTGTGAATATTATTTTGCTTCCATCTTGCCCGATCTTTCTCCACTTCCAAACAATTCTGTTGTCATATGTATATCGAAAATCCAGCAACTGCACCTATTTGGGTATTTTGTAGTCTTCTAGTCTTGACATCATAAAGGCGAAAGTTTTTGACACACACGATCAACTGCTGGATTCCTTTTGCCTACCTCCAGCGAACTACTGTCTTATTTCAATCATGTGTTGGTGTGGTAAAAGTCCCGCGCCCGAATACAAATGATCAGACTTGCATTTATTGCAAGTAACCTTCTCTATTTTGTGGATTATAAAACACTTCTGATTCTCTCTGAATTGGAGTTGTTCCTTCAGTTAATAAAGAAAAAAATTTCCTTTTTTAATGACTCAGAGACTGAATTTAGATGGATGTTCCAAAGAGTGCTATCGCTTGTTTATATTTTCTTGTAATGGCGTGTATATTCGTTTTCATAATAATATTAAACCGTTTTACTTTTATATGGGATTAAGAATGGTTCTGGCCAGTCCGTGGTTAGTAACAACATCAACTCAGTAAATGTCACTCCACCGCGTATTTAGCTTCAAGGGTCTTCAGTCAGAACGACAGACAGAAACGCTAGGATTATATTGTAGATGATAATAAGTTTTTCTTTTAGTGCCGCCTTGTAATATGGCATATGCGTCTTTAACAAATTCAAATCTAGAGGGATGGCAGAATCTGTTGCCCAAATGCTTCTTGCTACTGCTTCATCTTTAACTCATTCTTTGCATCCCCCGCTTTAAGCCTGTGATTGTGAGGCCGTTTGAGTCTTGTATATCCTTGATAACTTTCTTTTCTTTCTGTTTAGGCCAGCCACAAAATCAGAAATAAAGGGCAAAGTATTGTCTGCCTCGCTTAGTACTAAGTACTTCTATATGCCACTCCAGTTTGATTGCTATATGTTTAACGATAGCCCTGCCTAAATTGGCAAACATCAGATAGCATTTAGGATTCTTCCGATGTTATAATCTATTTTGAATGATAGTTTAGCGGTGCTGGGCATTAGAACCATGTCAGCGCCAAGATCGCGAAACTGACTTATTAGGTTTGTCAAGGTTGTAATGTTGATGGGGTTATTTACAACTAATTACAGTCTTGCCTTTATACTTTTAGCCTTGGGGTTCCTTCTCTTTTCTGTATGGATCGAGGTCACAACCGTATGGAGTTATGTTTTTTATAAAACAAAAAAGTATTTATATAAACTATATATGGGCTGAAGATTTTGACCCAATTGATCATATTGAAGAGAAGAAGATGAAACTAGTACTGGGCCCTTCATGCCAAGAAGATGGAGAGCTTGAAGGTGCAGCAGAAGGCAGGGAGTTGAATTAAGTCAAATACCGATTGCTAGATAAGGGAATTGAAAGCATGTATAGCATATGGGGCGAGAGAAGCAGAAGACTTAGGGTTTCTGATTTTTCAACAGATAAAATTAAATCATTTGTATGTAAAGAACAAGTAAAGGATAGAATCGTGTACGGCTTACGGCAAAGCCGACCCAAACCAGTATTTAAGCAGGGCACAATTCTTAAGAGATCTCCCTGTTGTTGACCAAAGGACATTAAAACTTTATTGACCGTTTTAAGGCCTGAAGCTGTTAGGTCTTTTACATAAATTGGGCAAGAGTTGCCAACTCAATCTGAATTACAAAACATACTCTTGAAGAAATTAAATCGAACTGCAGATGAACTAATAGCAGGAAATTGAAACAAATGTTTTAATGAGGAGGACGACAGTTAAAACAATTAACGATTCTCAATTGCCTATTGCGTGAAATCCTGGGGCTTAATGAGGCTCTACGGACATTAGGGGGTGAACTAACAAACAATTTAGCAATACTTGGTGTGCTAGACTGAGAGATAGAAGAAGAAAAAAATAAATTGGCTGATGCAGTTGATAACATTTAGGCGAGAAGAATAAAGGCTAAGATTACAGCAGAAAAATACAGGCTCTTTATGATACAATAGGGCGGCTTTAGGTTAGGAGTCTGTCTTACTAACAGAGCGCAGCCTAGCAGCGCAATCACGAAGAATCAGAGAAACTATAAACAGATTATTTATGAAAACACTACGCTGCAGGGGGAAAAGGAATATGGATCTGTTACAGGGAACAGGGGATTTACATAGTTAGTATATTTAACAGCTGTAGGGTTTGCTATTTACACTGTTTATGCTTTAAAAGGTGGTGCGCCAAACAGGACCAATAGCTACTCCAACGCCTTCAGCCTGGTAAAAGTTGGATGAGAAAACAATTGCATCATCTTGCAAATTATTAAGGAAGTTAGCAGCCAAGCGCTTGAGGCTCTGCCTGGCATTAATAGTGCAGTGTTGTTAGTTGGGTTTTGTCTACTATAGGGCGCAGTTGCTGGTTATATGGCTGACCATCTGTGGACTGTAGGAGAGCTAGCTGCTGGTTAATTTTTAGTGAAATAAGTTGGCTAATCCAGTAAAAAGTTTAAAATACAAAAAGGGCTGTCTTGTCGCTAGGTGTTGACCGTCAGTGTGAAGGGACCTTTAAACTGGTGGCTTGCTTTATGGGCTGCTTTCTGGTTGTGGGGGGTCTTAAAACTTGTGGTGGATCGCTTTCTTTCAGACCGGCTAGGTACTTTTTTTAAATGGAATGGAGCGGGGGCCTTTTGTGTTTAAAAAACATTGTTTGTGCCCTATGTTTGATCGTCTCAAGCTATAAGGATTTCATTGTTATAATTCTGTATCATGCCAATTGTTAGTCTAAGGTTCAAGAGGTAGCATGTAATAATCCATGACCCTACAACAAAGTCAACCTTTGAGCCTAGCATGTGCAAGAAGAAACGCTTGATAACTTTGTATGCTGGCAGGCAATTCAAAAGCGAGTTAATAGTCTTCTAAATTAGCTAGAATTGTTTTTCTGGCTGTCAAGGCCTGTAGACTGATCTAGTATGCTAGACTTTGTCTGTGCTTGTGTCCTTTGAGACTCCAAACATATGTCCGTTATGGAGTCATTAAGTCTTTGCATACTGGAAGTGTTAGGCCTTTATTTCATCTAAGATAAATGTTGCCCAAGCATTAGGGCGTTTTTGTTCTATTGACATCCAATCAAACTTGTTTGTCTGGTTGAATGAGGTGTGGCCAGGCAGTAGTCATAATTATATATTCTCTTTTTGCACCAACAATTACAATGTAACCATCCATGATTGCTGTATATTTTGTCTAAAGTCAGTTGAAGGATTAAAGTTAAATTCGTTGCCTGATACTTTCATATGCATTATTGTCTTTGGGCTTTTAATGGATTAAATGCATTTTCGTTAGGGAGGACTATTGTAGTTCGTTTTAGTATTCGACTGTATGGTAATAAACATGAAAGTTATACTGCCTTACTAAAATGTTTGGTTGGTTTTAAATGTCGTTTGCATATGAAACCTCCACAGCCGTAGTTGCGCAGTAAATGGCCAAAATTTAAAACTGATTCTGGTTAACAACGTCTTAGGACGGGAAGACCATTGCTGAGGCACTCTATCATTCTTTACTTGGCGGATTTGAATATTTAGTTAGTGGGTTTACAAGTCTTACTTGGAAAGCCATTATATTCATCTACTGCAATGGTTAGATTGCTGAAAGTCTAACGAGTTGCGGATTATAAAACGCTCCTCATTGTAAGCGGCACTTTCGTATATTAAAAGGCTCAATTTTTTAAATAGTTTTCTAAAATAGTTATAAAAAAAAAGATGTACATCTATATAAACCAAGCAAAACGAGCGTGCTGTTCTTATCCCACTACTCCAATTGTTCAATTGGCGCGGGGGAGTTGTAAGATTTGCCCTTAAAGAAATTGGCTTTAAAGTTATGTGGGATATACATTTCTGTAGAAGATCAAATTAAACTGGATCAATATTAGTACGAGGGCTGAATCAAAAAAAAAATTTAACTCATGTGCTAATACCTGAAGGTTACTTACAACTTTTGTTCTTTAAAAGAGTATGAAAGAATTTAACATATTGTGGTAAATTAACGAGGCAACTCAGAATTACTATACTTTCAACGCTAAAAGAAAGAATCGTGGTATACTTTCCCTAGAGGTCTAGGCTCAATTCTTAGGCTTCCACAGTAGCCGACAGAGCTTATAGATTTAGTTAAGAGAAGGATGTTTTCAATTTTGAAGGTATTAAAACCTTCTAATTTCTCGTGATCCCAACATTGTATGTTCATTTAAAAACAGTTAAGAACAGATGTTAATTTGTTTGAAGGTTATCCATCTACAGTTCTTTAAAGTTTTGCCATCAACTTGGGTGGGGTTTTGCGATTAGCATTAATTCTCAGTTGGAAAAAAACAGTGAATTTAAAGAATATTAATTATTGGGCTTATAAATTCATTAGATGTAAAATAACTATTAAAGTCGGAAAGCCGTTGTTGTTATGATTTATTTAATAGGCTGGAAGTAGAAGGCGTCTGTAAACCTTAATTTGTATTGAATAGGGAGGTGAATGTAATATCTTTGTTGTAAGATGCGCCATCTTATTTCTCTGGTTTTTTTTTGGTAATTAAAAACTCTGAAAAGTTATGTGTGGTGCGTGACCCTTGGGCAGGGGGGGTTTATTTAACTATGGTAATCATCCTCAGGGCCGTTTTGGACTTGGGATTACTGCACTGCTTTGAATGACATAAACACACCACACACACACACAACACACAAGGAAACAACTCCGTAGACGTTTGTTAACTTATAATAGGAGTTGTTTCCCTTGTATCTAGGGGCGGCCGGTCTCAGAATTAACAATAGTTATTCAGAACCACACACAAAACATAGGCAGACACATGGGCACACTGACAGACACACTGACATACAGAGATACACACGCCAGAGAGAGTGAGCACACGCACAGGAGAGCGGCCACTTATTGATGTTTTAGCAGCTTAAGGGTATTTTGGTTACGGGTTTTCCCGATCTTCCGGGATTTTCAACGGCTGTTTGCCTTAGTATTATTTTCTGTCTTCGTTATTAACACAAGCTCAGAGTAATCTTTAACAATCCAAATAAGCAAAACAATGATAATGATAATGAAAGTGATTTATCTCCCTTTAATTATGCATAAAAGTAATTGTCATCCCTTGAATAAATTATCTATTTATAGATAAGTGAGAGAAAATTGATTATTAAATGTTGCGTTTTAGTGTTTAATTTGGCTAAAGCTTTTATACGATTATTGTGCAAAGTTGACTATAAAAAGCACTTTAAAGCACAGTTGTTTTTTAACCTTTAAAAACTATTCTGCTTTGATTAAAAATCATTTTAATAAACACCACCAATTATGCATAAACACATAAATTATGAAAGCTTTTCAGTTTGTACAGTTATTTTTTTTAATCCAAAAAATGTAATGTTGGGAATATGCTTGCGGTGGTTTTGTGCTTGTTTGGGTGGTTTGGAAAGTATTCTTAATTTGACCCTATTCTCTGCATCTAGTGACTCTTCCCATTTGCGTGTTTCGTATAGGTCACTTGAGAGCGGGCTTATAATAAACGCCCGCAATCCCAATGGTTTTTGGTTTGAAGGTCTGGGTCACTGGCGCGGCTAGAAAAAGCCGCATACCATCATAGTTTTGTGTTTAGTCTGGGTCACTGGGCGTGGCTAATAAATACGCCCGCTAACCACATGTGTTGTGTTGTGTGTCCTAGGTAGTGCCTCTGAAAAGCGGGGTGAGGAATTGCGCCAAATTAGACAACAGATGCAGGCTACCAAAGTGTAGAAATACCCAATTTTTATAGGTGCATTCCCAAAATCTTCACAGCTGGCCACATTATCTGTGATCCTCTGGATCTGGTTGGGACCTTTGGGCGCCATAGGGTCTCAAGTTAGACCCTGGGGTGATCGAAAGCTACTGAGTGAGTAGTGACTATTTCTTTCGTTGGGGAGGACTAGTATAATCTAGGTAGCAATATAAAACGTCATGTGTTGTGGTGATTGAGATTACAGCCAGTAAATCTGAAAGGGAATCAGAGAAAAGAGGAAAGTTTGTGTTTTGATTTTAGAATGCATTTCCAAGTGCTAAGGACGATGTGCGTGAGTGAGAGCTGTTGATGGAAAGTGCTTTGAGCATCTCTGGAGAGTGAGCAGTGAATCAGCAAGAGCTGTAGGAACTCCTAAATTCAGGTTTGACACAAAGCTCGGCGAAAAAAAAAAAGGTTCTGTTTGCCGAGAACCTGGTGGGAGCATCAGCTGGTAGCTTTAGACATGGAGACCTAAACGACCCTGGTTCGATGCCGGTATTCCGACATTTTCTTCTTCTTCAAGGGAATCGATAGTAGAAGATCAGGACTACTGGAGGTGAGGCATGAGGGCGGATGGCGGGGGAGAGGGGAAGGTAAGACAAGAGGGAGGGAAGGGTTAGGAGAAAGTAGGACGGGGAAATGGTGAAATGGGGACAGATTGGAGGTGAACAAGGTGGGGAGGGAAGGAGAGGGAAAATCAGAGGAGGGTGGAAGAAATAAGGAGATGAAAGGGGGAGACGTGTAAGGGCAGGGAGAACAAATTGACATTTCTTGTAATCCGCCCCTCCGCCTCCACATTTCCACTTCGGCCCCTCTTTCCTCCAGCGCCCACACTCAGGTCTGTTTCATACGATTTACCCTTGATGCGCTAGATGTCATCCTGGGGATGGGCGTTCCGCCTGCACGACATGGCAATGCTCAATCCTTTTGCGCCTTGTAATTGCTTGCGTCTCCTTCTGTTTTAACATGCTTGTTTTCTTTTCTCTTTCTATCTGCATTGTTACGCTGGTATGATTCTCCTGCGGAAAATGCCTGTTGACTGGCAGTGGAGTTTTGTGTGTATGTCGTATTTCATCCGCACATTAAGGCAGAAATACTCCATCTTCGGGAAGTGCATGCTATGTGTAGTGTCAATCCATTCCAACGACCAAACTGGCCTCTCTTCCGAAAGTTGGTGATGGGTTGTTGACGTGTGTGCAAGATGTTGTGCGGTGTCGTTAACACTCGGAAGCTCGGTTATAGTTTCATTCGAAAAGGACTGTAGGGAATGGAGTTCCGAATCAATGTTTACACTGAGAGAAAAAATCTCCCTGTACCGAATTCAAACTCGCATCCCCAGGTACTCGAGTCGTCGCTTTACCAACTGGTGCTATTCGGCTCATTCGGCTAGTATTTTTTGTTGGTTAGTGTTTGACGATATGTTTGGGTAAGCTAGAATGTATTTATAAGTCATATGGTAGACGGAAAGAAGTTTTAGGGCGGGTGGTAGGAGGGGGTAGTCCATTCTATTCAGTTCTAGATAATGTTTTTAATATAACATGTAATACTTATGGCACTACTCTATAAAAAAATTCGACGACGCATGTAACATTATGAATTATCAACGCACGCGCGCACGCACACACACACACACACACACACACACACACACACACACACACACACACACACATATATATTCGGTTGGGGAGAAGGGGACGAGAAGGCATGGACCCTATCTACAATAAAAGAAAAGTACTATTCATATAAGAAAACAAAGATGAATGGAAATATGCACATGGTTTATTTCACAATTTTATGTTTACATTCTATTTTACACGAATCATAAACTGGCGAAATAGTGTCATGAAATCTCTCTCTCTCTCTTTCTCTCTCACACACACACACACACACACACACACACACACACACACACACACACACACACACACCTCAAATACGTAGACGCACATTGAACATACATATACATATGTATGTGCACATACATACATATGTACAAATGCAGAGAGAGAGAGAGAGAGAGAGAGAGAGAGAGAGAGAGAGAGAGAGAGAGAGAGACAGACAGACAGACAGAGAGGGGTACATTTCAAACTGCCTTCTTGAGCGGATTTCCTAATCATAGCACAATCGTTTGGGGAGGGGGAGCGTATGGGGGGGAGGGGGGGAGGGACATGGCTGGTGATGACAGATAGAACCGCCTGTGCTTACTGAACAATAACAAAACAGCTGTTGCTTCCGTTAGCCATAGACATTACACAGCAATGCACACACACACACACACACACACACACACACACACACACACACACACACACACACAAATCTCTTTTCACATTGAAGTCTGATTATGCCTTCAGTATGAGTTTCTGACAGTCACAACAAAGAGTAAAAGGACAGTTTTGAGAGTTCCAATGATAGGTAAAAATGACAGTTTTCGACAGATCCAACAAAGAGTAAAATGACACCATTAGACAATTCCAACACTGACTGTAATGATAGCTCTGGGCAGTTTCTTCACTTTGTCCTGCTGCAGTTTGTTTCCTGCAACATTCTTAAGAACTTCATCCAGTCTTTGATGAGACTTTTCTTCCGACTAATTCTGGAACAAAGTGAAGATCCCACTAAGACAAGTCCTCCATATTCAAAATCAAGGATAAGCACAAATGAACTGATTACCAGCGCCTGACATTGCATTATACTATATACAAACGTGTTGGGCATCGAAATATGATCTGCGAGTCAATATGGCAAAACAGGGTGTACGAGACACATTGTTCAAATCTTCCAATCGGCTGTTTTGGGTTCAGATGCTGATAGTGATACGTCGTGACAGGCTGTCCCCTGAAGACATAGGGAAAGACAGCGTGCTCATCGCTCTCATGGTGCTACTGCTGTTGCGCTCCGTGTTCACCTCATTGTGCACCAAACTCTCCTGTCTGCCCGAAGATGACTGCTCACGAAGCAACAAACGTCCAGCTGCCACCAGGCTGTCGTGGTTGCTGTGGTTACTAGCAGTGCTGTTGTTGTTGCTGTAGTTGTTGGCGGCGTTATTGCTGAAGTTGGAAGCAGGTATCCTGTAGAAGTAACCACGCGCAGGTGGGACGTTCTCCTGGCCGTCACCTTGAGGAGAGGACGGGTCAGGTCGGATGTTGAGGTTCTCTCTCCTGGGCAGGGTCTGGCGGTGAGACAGACGTGACATGCTGGACTGGGAGTCTGGCTGGAACGGCCGCCCCTGCTCCTGACTTACGCCGTTGTCGTTGCGCTCGTTTCCAACGTCTCCATGCCTCCTCGATTCTCCTCCGCCTACGTGGCCAGCTCTGCTCTGCTCAGCTCTCTGAGGAAGCAGGCTGTTCAGTTCCTCCGTGGTCTGGTGACCAGCAGCGTCGTCCAAGTCGTGGTCCGACTGCTCTCGAGGGGAAGAAGCAGAAGACTCGGTCTTAGACGGCGAGTTACGCTGGAAGTCCAGCACCGCATTCAGGAGGTTGATGTAGCGGATGGCCAGGCGAAGGATTTCGTTCTTGCTCAGCTTCTTGTCCGGGGGTGGGTGGGAACGAGCCGCCTCAACTGACAGAAGGCCGTGTTGACTTTCTGCTGTCTCCACCTCTCTCGGCTGTTCGTGAAGACGCGCCGCGGGGGTCTTCTGCCGGATCCACGACCTATGGACTGGGAGGATGATCCCATCTCGCTATGGCAGCGCAGCAGTTGGAAAGGACCTCCAGGCAAGGCGAGAGGGTTGTGCTGCTTCTGGCGGAGGTCCAAGGGAATTTCTCTGGGCTCTAAGGTCGGGGACAGGAGCAGTGAGCTGGGAGACGTAGGGGAGAGAGAGGGGGAAGGCTGAAGAGCGGCGGGGGCTGAGTGGAGAGTGACATGGCGGGGTGGAACCAGAGGAAAGCTGGGCCCGGGGAGAGTCAAGCCGTCACAGTTCATCTCTCCCTGCTTTCTCCCGCCGCTCTCTTCTCCATGTACTCCTCATCATCTCCGTCGTCATCCACGTCATCATGATAAGCGTCAGGGCTGAAGACGTTGTCGTCCATCTCCTCCACGTCCGGCACGAGCTGCTCTTCCTCCGTGTCTGCCGATGAGGCCAGTGAGGAGAACAGCTGGCGTCTCGTGCTCATGGGCAGCGACATCTTGGGCCCCAGAGTCGACATGGTCACCCGAGATAATGTCCTTTGTCCGTTTCAGGCTGGTTCTCTCCAGGGATGACAAACTCCGGATAAGAAAGGTTTGATAGTATGTCTCCTTTTAGGAACTCTGAAACAGAAAAAAACCCTCCGTATTCTCAACTGAAGCAGCGAGAGAGAGAGAGAGAGAGAGAGAGAGAGAGAGAGAGAGAGAGAGAGAGAGAGAGAGACAGACAGACAGACAGACAGATATAGACAGACAAACAGAACGAGGGAGCTCTCGCAGCTCGGAAACAGTTCAAAGCACTTCAGCCTTGGGCAACAGTTCAATGTGATCGAAAGGAAGGGTAGGGGAAACGGTGTAAAGGGGACGAAAGAATTATCATGATTATGTACATCCTGAAAGCAAACTTTCAACAATCGATCTTTGTCAATCAGTACAAGTCTAAATACGTTATGAATGACATGTATTACGTAGTCAGCATAATATCATATAGCTTGAGAGAACGCAGCTAATACCATCACCAACAGTGGCTTCTAAAAACATTAAAGTATTCAACTAATGTGAATGAAACGCCGCTTTTTCTCTTTTTTTTTTCTCTCCAATATTGAATGAATATTAATGCTCAACCTAGAACAGTCATTTGAAAAGCATAAAACGTATCCCTAGACACATTATAGGGCCTACCTGAAAGCTATAACTTACTTTCAGCAATTTGGATAGTAAAAAGTTACAGTTTTCCAAAAACTTCATTCTTTGGTCACCGTATACTGAACACTCAAATAACAAAAAATCGATTTCATATTCAATAATAAAAAAATCGATTTCCTCTTCAACAATACAAAAAAATCGACTTCATCTTCAACCCTAGTCTGGCAAAATTAGTATATTCTATATCCTGTATTGGTGGTTTTTTACTAAATCGATGGACCTTGTTGTTAAGTGGCAAAGCATCTTAATTTCAATTTCGAAGACAGTAAGCATTCACGCAATTCATATTTTACAATGGTTTAAAAAGATTGTAACTATCATACCTGTCTTAATTTCCAATTGATCTGAATGGAAAAATCACTTTCCTTTGCTTCCTGTGCTTCTAATACATTTTCTTAGTTTGTCGTGTCTGACCGAATAAATTTTCAGTCCACAAAAGCAGCATACAAATTCCTACCTTTTTGCTCCTACATTTCTGAACAATGGCATACAAATAGAAAATCTGAACAAATGTTAAGTAATCTTTCTTGAATCCTGCTTGAATTTCTCATATTCTTTGATTGTTTTCTAGTCACATTTACAACCTCCTGTTCAGTGTTGAAGTGTAGTATTATATACAGTGCCGAACAGCGATATACCACAGTAACAAAATATTCGCGCTTTCAGGGTTTTTTTTTCTTTAATTAGAATCTTTGACCAATTTTTGGATAGATGCCTTCATCGAAAATTACATTCAACAGCTTTATAAGCAAACTGAACTTCTAGGTCACAATTCAGCTGCAATTCCATCTACTCTACTTGTTTTTCCCAGTTCAATGTTTTATTGTTTGGTTTGCCTCCTCTGAAACTTTCTTGTTCAATACATGGTCCTGATGTTCGCGTGCATCTGTTTCTGGTCGTAGGTGATCAGTATGTGCAGCTGTTTTAGTTGGGAATACATTCTTAAAAAGATCAACACATTTAAATTTCTTACGTCATTCATGAATCTGCCTTTGTTGCCCTATCCCACATTTTTTTAACTCGACAAAACACAAAAAGATAAACAATGTGCAAAAGATTCTGCTTTTTTTTTTTCCTCCCGGATTATACGCGCTGCTTAGTTTTCAGCATGTGTTTGTACTTTTTCCATTCTTGAATATACATCATTTTTCCTGTTTTTCGGCTGCTCTTCTAAGTCGTTT
>CM031600.1:17188408-17193408 GCA_018398815.1 Conus ventricosus | reverse complement strand
AGACAAAGATTCATGTGCAGCGTTATACTCTTCAGCACATTATTCTGGGGTCTTTATGTATCTAAACAACTGCAATGGGCTAAACTCGATCGCATTCCTAATTATTTTTTTGGGGGTGGGGGTGTGGGGGGTAGGGTGTGTGTGTGTGTGTGTGTGTGTGTGTGTGTGTGTGTGTGTGTGTGTGTGTGTGTGTGTGTGTGTGTGATGGTTAGAGTTCATCTTGTAGTCTTTTCACTTCTTTGGGCTTCTTCTCTCTCTTGTGCTGAGTTGTTCTGCAATTGGTGATGTCCTCTGTCGTTCCCATTTTCCCATTAGTCTTGGGGCGTTATCATTTTATCTGGCATTTTCATCCTTCTCTTTTCGCGCGCTGGACAGACTTTCAGAACTCGCGGAAACTTACCATGTACACCTCACAACAGGTGTCGGAAACTGCTAGTTCCGGAGCATGCGTTTCGTCCTGAAAGGCTCGGAGGACCAGCATGACATGGTAAGTGATCGGGTTGTTCACTAAATGTCCTCACGGCCTGTCGCTCAAACGCTTGAAAACGATTGTGGCCAGGATACAACATTATTTCTCTGCTCCCTGAATGAAGGAAGCTGGGAGATGGGCCACACACACTGGGATCGTGGCCACGGCTAACTTGCTGGGACGTCAACGACAGTCCCCATGAACCTACCAACACCAGTGACTCAACACAGGCATGGTGATGGAGGAGATCGAGACTAACGTCACCATGGCCATGAGAACAGAACATGAACCAGTGACTCAACACAGGCATGGTGATGGAGGAGATCGAGGCCAACGTCACCATGAGAACAGAACATGAACCAGTGACTCAACATAGGCATGGTGATGGAGATCGAGGCTAACGTCACCATGAGAACAGAACATGAACCAGTGACTCAACACAGGCATGGTGATGGAGGAGATCGAGGCTAACGTCACCATGAGAACAGAACATGAACCAGTGACTCAACACAGGCATGGTGATGGAGGAGATCGAGACTAACGTCACCATGGCCATGAGAACAAGAACATGAACCAGTGACTCAACATAGGCATGGTGATGGAGGAGATCGAGGCTAACGTCACCATGAGAACAGAACATGAACCAGTGACTAACCATAGGCATGGTGATGGAGGAGATCGAGACTAACGTCACCATGAGAACAGAACATGAACCAGTGACTCAACATAGGCATGGTGATGGAGATCGAGGCTAACATCACCATGAGAACAGAACATGAACCAGTGACTCAACACAGGCATGGTGATGGAGGAGATCGAGATTAACGTCACCATGAGAACAGAACATGAACCAGTGACTCAACACAGGCATGGTGATGGAGGAGATCGAGGCTAACGTCACCATGAGAACAGAACATGAACCAGTGACTCAACACAGGCATGGTGATGGAGGAGATCGAGGCCAACGTCACCATGAGAACAGAACATGGACCAGTGACTCAACATAGGCATGGTGATGGAGGAGATCGAGACTAACGTCACCATGAGAACAGAACATGAACCAGTGACTCAACATAGGCATGGTGATGGAGATCGAGGCTAACGTCACCATGAGAACAGAACATGAACCAGTGACTCAACACAGGCATGGTGATGGAGGAGATCGAGGCTAACGTCACCATGAGAACAGAACATGAACCAATGACTCAACACAGGCATGGTGATGGAGGAGATCGAGGCTAACGTCTTCATGAGAACAGAACATGAACCAGTGACTCAACACAGGCATGGTGATGGAGGAGATCGAGGCCAACGTCACCATGAGAACAGAACATGGACCAGTGACTCAACACAGGCACGGTGATGGAGGAGATCGAGGCCAACGTCACCATGAGAACAGAACATGAACCAGTGACTCAACATAGGCATGGTGATGGAGGAGATCGAGACTAACGTCACCATGAGAACAGAACATGAACCAGTGACTCAACATAGGCATGGTGATGGAGATCGAGGCTAACGTCACCATGAGAACAGAACATGAACCAGTGACTCAACACAGGCATAGTGATGGAGGAGATCGAGGCTAACGTCACCATGAGAACAGAACATGAAGCACCACAGAATCTGAGCCTTTTCTTTCGTTTTAATGATGATCAATGAGAATGGAAATGGTGGAGATGATGCTATGGAGTTCCATTTAGCTCTGACAGTATATGACAGGACTGTACCCTACAATTCCTTTCACGATATTTTCAAATGTTCACCAGGCCTGAGAGAGACAGACCAGTCAGAAAACTGAGCAGCAGCCTCCCAGACTCATTCTGTAAGCTGATGACACTCGGCTGTGACCCCAGCTTTCATGGAGCCGGTCGGCGACGAAAAATCCCTCAGAAAAACGCCTCTAATGGGATTCAAACCGACAACCTCGTATCAGTAAGTCCGCGACGCTAACCACCGCACCCAGGCCGCTGGATAACTGTATGGAATTCTGCTGGCGACCTGAAGACAGGCAGCCCCAAACAAGATACACAGCCAGCAGAGAGCATACCAACAGTCACCCACACGCTGATACCAGTGGACATGTTTCCAAACGGAAGCTGCTACTGTGCACGCTGGTTGTGACTTATCATAAGATCAGTAGAGGATGGGAGCAAAGGGTGATAACACTGTGGTAGGCGATGAAAAGCAGAGAAACCTATTGGCGGCTCGGTGTGCCTACTTGGCACGTGCAGCATGATTCGGGTTCTCCCCTTTCTTGTAGAACCGCATCTGCCAAAGCAGGCGCAGACAACTCTTGTCAGCACAACGGAAGTGACAAGCTGCACTCCCATGACGCACCAGGAAAACATTTTTGTTGGGGAGATAAGCCAGGAAGAAAAACCCTTTGTGCGGGTTCCCCAGACGAGAAATCGAGAGGGGAAACTGGAGATGGTCCCCCGTCACCCCCACCCTCACTCCGCAGCAAGATTATCGGTTCTTAACTACAGATAATCCCGCTTCATCTGGGCCATTGTTTATTACGTCACCTGACGTTGTTGTTGATGGCACAGATCTCCCGCACCTAATATCTTTTCCGGTAGGCATCAACAAACACAGCATGACAAAGGCCATCCGTTTGTTACAGTTAGCTGCGGCTTGTTTTTATGTAGAAAAGCCTGGTAAACATATTCGCCTCTCTTTTTCTTTTTTTCTCCACACGTTCGGCTCAAGAGATGTTTGGGCCTATCAGGTAGATGACAGCTTTATCTCTATGTCAAGATGGGCAAAACGGAAAACGTGCCAAAAGGCACAATTTCCAGAACGGCCGTTGGTGTTTCGCGTGCCTCGAATAACATCCAGGCTCTTTTTTTTATGTATGCACTAGTGACTAAATCAAATGTGCCATTGTCCATTTTTTTATGTATGCAGCTAGTGACTGAATCAAATGTCCCATTGTCCTTTTTTCATGTATGCAGCTAGTGACTGAATCAGATGTGCCATTGTCCTTTTTTCATGTATGCAGCTAGTGACTGAATCAAATGTGCCATTGTCCATTTTTTTAATGTATGCACTAGTGACTGAATCAGATGTGCCATTGTCCATTTTTTTTTTATGTATGCACTAGTGACTGAATCAGATGTGCCATTGTCCTTTTTTCATGTATGCAGCTAGTGACTGAATCAGATGTGCCATTGTCCATTTTTTTTAAAGGCGAGTTACTGTCAAAAGTGTTTTTGCGACTCCATTTGCATTCGCTTTGTAGAATCAAGATCTTGAGCGAGGCTGGGGAAAAAAGTTATAATATTCCACAACCATAATGATAACAATGATAATGATTACAACGATAGAAGTAGTAGTAGTATCCGTAGTAGTAGTAACAATAAAGATAATGATAACAGCAACAGCAGCAACAACAACAATAATCATAGTAATATTGCTAGTAATGATAAGAATAATGATAATGATAAAGCCGCACACTCTGAGCTAAATGGTCCACACAACAGCGGTCGGGAATATCTCGTCGTGGTATTTTCGTCTATCATCGAGACTTCAAAGCTTAAAACGAAGACAGCATTCTACATAAGTAACGTTTTATACAAGTTGCTTTAAACGGTGGTCCACCGAACTTAATTCTAACCACTGTCCATCGATGATATCAATCAACAACAACAACAAAACACTTCATACTGGGCTCGAGTCTCAGCATCGATGCCAGATCTGACAAACAAGATGAGGATTTGTCCCGTAACATTGTCCGTCTACTTTAAACCAGATAACACACCATGACCTCATTATCTTGTGTTTGTTGGTGAGTATCATCTGGTTACAGCTGAACGATGTGGTCTGGGGAAGAGACAATACGAATACCAATTTTCATTTTGTTTTTGAAACATTCCGAACAATTTCAACCACACCTCTGACCTTCACCCTTTCGATGGACGCGGACATGCTCAGGCCCTGCGCGTTGTGCAAAACCTCACAACGCTTGGCGATACCTGGCGAAGGTCCAAAGTCTGACTGAACGAAAAGACAACGGCACTTGTGCGTGGCCGTGCTGGGCGCACGCGAGGCGTGACACTTCAAACACTTGCCATCACTTCACCAAACGTAACTATAGACAAGAGTTTGTTTTCCGCTGCACGTGTGCTGGTGGGTCTGTGGTCCCCTGTGGCCCGTACTTGTGGACCGATCGACCGACAACGTTTTGGCCCACTGAGAATTGACAAGGCAGATTGATAACCATCACAGACCAACAAGCAGATAGTCATCACTGAGCAACACAATGTTAGAAAGCCACACGGAGCGCCGAGCGTGGTGCACTGGGGAAGGCCGTTTGAATGCGGGATAAAGCATGCCTTCCGTGGCGATACCTGATCATGTTACTTTTTAGTGGTTCTGGACGGGCAAAGTAACATATGGCTCATGGTTTGTGACAAAACGATCTAAAATACTCGAGACAACGAATGCTCACACGGGACAGGTTCCGCTTTACCCTCTCCGTTGTTACTTTCGGAGAAAAGGGGACCACACACACACACACACACACACA
>CM031600.1:17173408-17185908 GCA_018398815.1 Conus ventricosus | reverse complement strand
TGCATCAAGATACATGCTATGTGGTTTCAAATGGGCAAAATGAGATGAATAGAAAGGGATTATTTGGTGAAAGGCACGTAAAAGGGTCTCAGTCAAATGATCAGAGTGTTTGCTTGTGGAGCTGATGGTCCCGGGTTCCAAACATCAGGGCAGTCGGATTTTTTTTTCCGGCTTGAAAGCCCTCGCTGTCCACGCAAAAGTAAATAGAGACCTGATTCAGTTCAGAGAAGCTCAAATGTGGCGGAAGGAAAGGAATGGTCTCCGCTTTCCATCATGCCGTGTTCTAGACATGGTGACCTCTCACAGGTCACTTTCCTTGGTGTAGTCTGGCTGGCGCAAAGGCAAGGTGAACGAACATAACGTTAGAATGCTTAGAAGCTGAAATACGGGGTGAAATATTCACTGAATTAGCAGATCGTATGTCATGTAACTGGTGGCGTTCTTTAAAACGGGTGAAAAGGCGGGCCAGGCGTCACTGCAGGAGGGCGGACGTTTTCTTTTAAACTGCATTATTTGCAGTGAAAGAACAAGCTTTGCCGCAAAATATTAAAGTGTATTTCGTAATACCATTTTCGTGCTTGTTTGCAATTGTGGCGTGCGATTTATACACAGCCACCGCAGCAAAGTCGGCAAAAACCGCCAGACAGGAGAGGCTGAGCTTGTCAAAAGGCGTTTTGTTCTCGGCGAAGACCGTTAAGGGGATCAGATAGATTGCAATCCTGATCGGCACACGTGATGGCTTTCGGCCGTTGGGGAACCGTGAAAGGCACGCCAAGATAAATAGGCCAGACAGGGAAGACATGTCAACCGGTGCTTCCCACCCACACCCACATCCTCACACCCAACGTACTCGTAGTCGCCCAGTAAGTGAAAACAGATTTGCGGGTTTCCTTTGGGTCAGGCTATGTTTCATTCTGAAGATAGTTCGCCTCGTACCGTGTTCCCGTCTGTAATGAGGTGTTATGTTTCCCTTGTTACGACTGTCGTGGCGCGTATCTTAATGTTCCGACGAGCCTCTCCTTCTTGTTAAGTACTATGGGGGGTAAAACTGACTGCTTTCTAGCCGCTGACCCCTTTTATTTCTTGTTGCGTGTTTGTATGCCTGCAGAACGCATAAATCTTTAAAAGGAAATACAAAAAATAAATAAAAATGGAAAGAAAGATAAAAGAAAGAAAAAGAAAAAAAGAACAGAAAAGGAAAGAAAGGAAAAACGTAGCAGCACTTCATGAAAACACATCCTGAAGCGAGACGTTAATAAATATTCTCGACCAAAAATACATAGGGCAAGTGCACAATGTTTACTTAGAGATCCAGTTCACTGGCTCCATTGTACATTTACCACATAACCTACACGCACCCACCCAGCAGCTCAACCCCCCCCCCCCCCCCTCCCCCCCCCCCCCCCCCCCCCACACACACACACGCTCACGAGCACGCACATACACACGTACGCGTGCGTGCGCATACACACTCACACATACACATGCGCGCGCGCGCGCGAGCGCGCTCGCTTACACACACCTCTAGACCTCTCTCGACTGGATGTTCGTAACGGGTCAATTGCCAGACTTCCTTAGAATCCTCAAAATCGTAGCATATAGCTGAATCGTGACTTGTGATGAGAGCCTCATTTTCAAAGTAAGGTAACAAAACAATATGTTACTCCTCTGTTTCCCGGTCTTTATTAGCTTCATGTTTGAAATTAAATCTAATATGAAATTTGCCCGCTTTGCTACAATGTCGTAACAGCAACAGTACCACCTACCTTGTATGTACTTGTTCGTCTGTATATCCTTCGAGTTCTCTTTGTTCTTGATGAGACACGCATCTTTTCAAAAAGCTCCATCCGAAATATATGTAAAAGTCTTTAAGTCTGCATGCTTCATCTAGTCTTGGGCCTCATTTGTGGAATTAACTCCGATTCTCAATTCCTCATGCTCCGGCATTTTCGACTTTTCCCACATACTTTCCACAAATTTTTGTTCTTCCTTGACTGATTTCATTCACATAGTTTTTGGCACCTTCCGTACTTTAATATTTGTAGGTCCGCTGCCGCATTGCGAGAGTGTCTCATGAGTGCTGATGTAGGAGTGAGTGTGTGTGTGTGTGTGTGTGTGTGTGTGTGAGAGAGAGAGAGAGAGAGAGAGACAGAGAGAGAGGAGAGAGAGAGAGAGAGAGAGAGAGAGAGAGAGAGAGAGAGAGAGAGAGAGAGAGAGAGAGAGGCGTGTTCGTGTATGCTTTAGAAAGGCAGGCGAGTTAATGGACGGGAAAATAGGTATGGGGGTTGAGGATGGCGGGGGGTAGGGGAAGGGGTGGAATTAAAATACGTGTATGTGGTATAGCTCTTTATCTTCAGGCTTCCTTTGTATTTTGCTTTGGGGGTCCGAAGCAAAGGGACTAAACCAAATAATGGAAAGGGATGGGGTGTAAATGTGAAAGGAAAACTGAGTCTGTATTAAAAGGTGGTGAACGTTTTACTTCGATGAAATGAAAGAAAATAAAATGAACTAAAATAAATACATAAATAAGTAAATAAAAAGATTAAAAAAGAGCAAAGTTAATTCAGATAATACAGAGGTAGATGCAAGGAACACTCGTTTAAAAGATTTTCAGCGGATAAAGGTACACTGGTTAAAAGTTGATCCTTTAATATTTCAGAAACTAGCTGCTTTAATCCTGAGCAGTGAACCAGTGAATAATTTACTGAAAGTGTTCGCTATGCGTGCAATGTATATATGTTTTTCAACCATCAGCGTTCTCCTGAAATGCCACCGAAGCATCAACACATTCTTGATTAATCCTTTCTGCCAGTGGGACGAAATCATGACGTTTACTGTTTCCGTCACGCAAGAAGGAAATCTCGGCAACTTCTTACAGGAATGTGGAACACGTGTGTACTATAT
The DNA here is from genome assembly GCA_018398815.1 of Conus ventricosus. Lineage (NCBI taxonomy): Eukaryota > Metazoa > Mollusca > Gastropoda > Neogastropoda > Conidae > Conus > Conus ventricosus. The sequence goes on along the minus strand of CM031600.1, from coordinate 17,183,004 downwards.
ATATTAACATACCTACCACCGACCTCTCTCACACAGCGAGGGGAATCTCATTTACTGGATACATAATAGGATAGACAGATATAAAGAGAAAATGTTCCAATCCTTATACAATCTCACATGTTCAAGTGATTAGATTTTGCTTCCTATTGACACACGAAACCTTATCTGAAGATCCTATGTTTGAAAAATCTCAGTGCCTGTCCCTAAAATATTCAGAGAAATCGTCTACTTATTGGGTATTCAAAGAAAATTTCATAGCTTCACACATAAAGAGACATCTCACCTGTCCTCAACATATACAGAGAAATGACATCACCCTTCTTCGTTTGATGCTTTGATAAACCTCATAAAGGATGAGAAATCTCACCTAAACATCTGAATAAGCATTCCACCTCGTGCTCTATTATGGGCCTAGCTTGGTGTTTACCCACCGTCATTTTACTTTCTGGGTGGGTAAGAGGGAAACAGATAACTGTTGTATTCAGTTTTCCATAAACATCAGTATCGCCGCGGGTATATCCACATCACCGCCTGTTTCAAATAGCTCTACAAACGGTGTGTGTCTGTGCCATCAAGATGCCTTTTGCCCCCATCACCCACCCCACCTCCTCCCCGCCCCTCCCCTCCGCACTCTGCTTTTTCTTTTTTTTTTCTTCTTTTTTTTAAATCCACGTCAGTGACAGAGATATCGCGCTTACTCGTTCTATTGTTTCCTCCAGCGAAATCTCTCTCGGTATGCGGTTAAACTGTTGAAAAGACGTGACACACTGTATAATCTACAGAAAGCACATGGGTCCTTTCCGAGTTTAGAGCGTTCGGTGAAATTGTGCAACAGTTTTTCACCGTTTGTTTCTTCTTAAAAAAAAAAGGCGAAAATCAAACTCACGCCCTGTTCTAATGGAAACCTTTACCAAACACAACAAACAGTATGATAAAGGAGAAATAACGAGAGCTGTAATGCACGTTGATTGTTTGAAGAAACAAACAGAGCTGATCAAACAACGCAGTGGGACACAGAGACAGCTGGAAGTCGGGAGATACCTTCTTCTCCTCATTATAGATAGCATGTTGGTGGGAACACTAGTGCTATCACCCATAGTCATACACGACGAACAGCTTTTTAACGACCCGATTCTCTCTCAGAATAGGAACACGCACAACATTCACGTGCACATACATTCATGCAAACGTGTATATATATATATATATATATATATATATATATATATATATATATATATATATATATATATATATATATATATATATGGAGAGAGTGAGAGTGAGAGAGAGAGAGAGAGAAGAAGAAGAAGAAAAGTTGAAGCCACTGTTAGAATCTGGTTTTGCCATAGACGTCCATCCATTTTTTTCAAACATAAATTGTGAGGTTCGGATTGGTGTTTTGTTTGTTTCTTTGTTGTTGTTATTTCCCTTTAACTTCCCCCTTCCTCCCCCTCCCGTCTGTCTTTGCAGTAATGGAAGTGTTTCCATCAGAAGTCATGAAAATAATCGCAATCAGTTCAACAGGTCTAAATGCAACAAATATCCATGAGATCAACATCCGACTCTGATCAGCACAACTCTGCCCCAATAATGACAGTATCACCAGCGGTAGCACTGTTAAAATTACACATTCCATGCTTTACATATTTCCATTGATTACCCGAAAAGAATCATCAGGTGTTATAGAAAATTAACTTAAAGTAGGCCTAAGTATGCGATGATTCACTATCCTAGGGTATGTAGCCATTTTACTCTTAAAAGAAATGATGGTAATGCATTTTCGACATAACCCCCCTCCTTCCCTCCATTTGCTCCCTCCCTCCCTCTCTCTCTCTCTCTCTCTCATTTTATTCGGTTTTAAACGCTGTGATTTCAATTCTGAAAAAAAAGTCACTTCAGTCTGCAAATCAAATCTTTAAATTTAATACAACATTGTCTTGAGTAATAACAGAACAGAAAGTATTAAGTGAATGATCTTTACTAATTTATTTTTTCATGGCTGTGAACCATTTTTTAGTCTGTCCTTTAAATTGTTGCATCGTAGTCGCTATATCAATAATTCATCTCGACATAATTGTTATTTCTTAAAGTGTGGCTTATCACGTGATTTGGATTAATGGAGTGTATGGGTGTTCAAGGAATTCTTAGCTATGTTTATAATTAAAAAAAAAAAAAAACCAAACGTGGTTGGGAGGTGGTGGTGGGTGGTGTTGGCGGCACAGGAGCGTACCCGGATGTGGTAGAATGGGCTCGAAGGGATGGGGAAGGGGGAGCACTCTGAACAGTGTGCACATGCTTGCGACCTGGTCACCATATTACAACAAAAACCTATGAATTGTGATCAGAATTTTTTTAAAGAATGCTAGAACAAAGACGGGTAACAAAGGCAATCAGCACACCACAGCGAGAGAGAGAGAGAGAGAGAGAGAGAGAGAGAGAGAGAGAGAGAGAGAGAGAGAGAGAGAGAGAGAGAGAGAGAGGGGGATTATAACAAAACCCTTGCATGTTATAAATTGTGATCACAGAATTTTTTAAGTGTGCCAGAACAAAGACAGGAGAATGGGCGACAAAGGCAAAATTCAGACGACAGAGAGAGAGAGAGAGAGAGAGAGAGAGAGAGAGAGAGGAGAGAGAGAGAGAGAGCGAGAGCGAGAGAGAGATTACAACAAAACCCTTCCATGCTATGATTTGTGATCAGAGAATTTTTAAGTGTGCTAGAACAAAGACAGGAGAATGGGTAACAAAGGCAAACAGCAGAAAGAGAGAGAGAGAGAGAGAGAGAGAGAGAGAGAGAGAGAGAGAGAGAGAGAGAATAGAGAGAGAGAATTTACACAAAACCCTGGCATGTTATGAATTGTGATCAGATAATTTTTAAGGTGTGCTAGAGAACAAAGACAAGAGAACAGAGAACAAGGGCAAACAGCGGACGAGAGAGAGAGAGAGAGAGAGAGAGAGAGAGAGAGAGAGAGAGAGAGAGAGAGAGAGAGAGAGAGAGAGAGAGAGATAAGGCAGAGTCTAAGGGAGTGAAAGAAAAGAGGAAATAACTACCACATGAATATTTGAACTGGAAGACCTCTTGTCATCCACACATGGGTTCATGTCTGCAGACCTATAGTCTGGGCAAAGAACTTCCAGGAAACATGTCAAGATATTGTCATCATATTACACTGTGGTAGTGTGGGGAAGGTGTATCGAAATCTAAAAGCTCCTTTATTTCAGCAACTCTTTGTATGTGATGAAATAGAAATATTAATGTGCGCTTTGTACGTTAGGCACGATTCACACACACACACACACACACACACACACACACACGCACACGCACACATTCACAATCACACACACACACACACACACACACACACACACAACACACACACACACACACACAGAGACCACTTCTCAACCACGGAACCATCACGCCTTTTGCAGTCGTCGGTTTGTTTGGTTCACTGAACTCTCTAAGACCGCGCAGTCAGTCTCCCTCTCTCACCTCTCTTCCAACTCCCCTCCTGCTACTACTACTACTACTACTACTACTAGCAGTACGGGCCTTATTGGTGCCAAAGGGCTTGGCTTCATCTGACACCAATTGTGTGGTTACAATGGTGAACTGGAAATCTGGCTCCTTGAACCTCTCCACGCTCAAGATGACAGATGAGACGACGGATGAAGTGCCGGGTCAGTTTTTATGACAACTTTTGCTTCCGATAAGGAGAGAGAGACCGAGGTGACCACGTGACAACAGCGGCGCCAATCGCCTTGTTTTTGTCTGGACAAGCGATGGCGCCCGCCATGCCGTTAGTCAAGTGGCGAAAGGGCGGGCGGTTTGAAAGCCGCTACTGCACAGGAAAAAAAAAAAAGGGGGGGGGGGGGGGGGAATGGTGCACTTATATTTCTACCACTGCAGGTCTGAATCATGCTACTTATCTTATGGGCGCACACACACATACACGCACGCACACACACACACACACACACACACACACACACACACACACACACACACACAAAGCACACACAAAGAAACTTTGATAAGAATCGGAAAAATAGGCAGGGGTCAAACTAGCAGACTGGAATTACCGCTGTCGCACTAATTGCATTCTGACATCATAGCCACGTCATCTGTCCCACAGCAAGGTCTTCTTTGTTTACCACAGGACACGGCTGATGTAACCCACTTCTCCCACGAAGCCACAACACTAGATCCAATGGATCGGGATCTATAATTGGAAAAGTGATCCGCCCATGTGATTCAGCCTTGTTGGTGAATGTATATGGCCCACTTAGGTCATCGTAGTTATGGTTTGTTTGTTCTTTTTCCCTTTTATTTGTTGCTTAAAACTCTGTCAGTTGCTCTAGCCTGATTAGGCCAAGCCGATTTGTGATCTATGATCGGAAAATGTGATCCGCCCATGAAGGAAGGAGTGAAGCATCAGCATGAGCCGTCAGAGAAAGTCTGCCATTTCTGCATGCTGTTCAGGCACAACAGTGAAGAACAATTCGGCAGTTCCGGCAGTTCTGTGGGTTGTGTGCCATGGCTTGGGTCTCTGCAGTTGCAGGCCATTGCTGTCATGTACATCGAAGGTTTATGATGGTTCGGCCTCCAGTGCTGACTATGCTGACATGGTCTTCAAGTACATCAACCATGCTGCGTTCCAGAAACAGGTTGAAAAGTGTGAAAAATAAAAGGCAGCTCTGACGACCTCGAGCTGAAAGGATGCAACCTCTCCAAAGCACCATGTGTAAGTACTGCACTAAACCCTTTGGGGAACAGGTGCTGCATGCGTTGACTAGCTTTTACCCGATGTTTCAATTTGTTCACGTAACCTTTCTGCCAGTGTCTGTCGGACGCCTTTTTGAAATCTATGAAGACATGGTAGACCTACCTCTGGTGTCGTAGATGCTTTTCGTGGGCGGTACGCGGGTTTATGATCGAGTGATGGTATTTCTGCCTTTTCGGAATCTGGACTGTTCTTCAGCAATATAACGGGATCTGCTTGCGGCTCTATTCTATTCAGAATGATTTTGAGCATTACTTCGCTGCCATCGGTGATCAAATTGAGAACGCGAAAATTCTGGCAGTGTCAGAGATTTTCTTTGTTGAGAAGAGTGACTAGTGACTGACTCCATGGGGCCCACTTTAGGTTATCGTGATTATCTTCCTTCTTTTCTTTCTTTTTTTTCCTTTTCTTTCTTGTGTGTGGTGTGTGTGTGTGTGTGTGTGTGTGTGTGTGTGTTGTGTGTGTGTGTGTGTGTGTGTGTGCTTAAAATACAGTACATTGCTATAACCTCATTGGGCAAAGTTAAGTTGGGTAAGTATTCCATTGGTGTGCATTTTTATTGTTCGAATGGGGCGGCCACAGAGGCTAGCTGAGGGAGATTAACATTTTTCATCTGATCCAAGATTTTACAGAAGAACGATGTTTAACAACATTTCTGGTGTGTTTTCAGAGAGTGTATTTTAAAGGGTTGTGTGAATGAGTTTTTTGTTTGTTTGTTCGTTTGTTTTTTTTTAAATATGACTGTCAGTTGGCTTAAGCGCGGCGATAGATTTGATATGGCCCTTTGCAGTCGGCTGGGCTATAAGCAACATTACCTTATGATACATAGGCTAGCCTATTTTCCTTCAGTATTCTGCTTTGGAATCAAATAGCAGTTCTCTTCCTGTTCCCATTCAGCCGATGCGATTGTCGTAGCATATCAAACAGAGATTATTGTGGTGTGTTTAGTTTACTTTTTAATGTCAGTGATCAAAGTTTCACATTCATCGACAGAATATCTGATATTTTTGCGTATATGTGTTAGTATACTGCAATCAAATTTCCATCCGTAGAGACAATGCTCTTAGTATCATTTCCTTCAGATATGCATGAGCGCCCATGTGTGTGTGTGTGTGTGTGTGTGTGTGTGTGTGTGTGTGTGTGTGTGTGTGTGTGTGTGCTCTCTGAGTATACGTGTCCATCATCTGTAACGGAGCAAACAGTCCAGAAATTACAATTTTTACAAACGGTTACACTGAAACTTGTTAAGCTTACTGATAGAATACTGATAGAATTTCTGGCGTAAGTTTAGGCCTTGTTCAGAATCTCTCGGTATATGGCTTTCCCGTCATTTTATTTTTTATTTAATAATATTTCTCCGTTGTATTCTCTTAAATAATATCTATAATTAGGATGCATGTGAAAAGCTGAATCAACCAAAGCTTTATAATTGTAAAAGGGCCTGAACGCATACGTCTAATATTTATGCAATACACAAATTGAATTTAAAAAAAACGTTTTGATACAATATCAATATCATCATTATCAAAATCTCCTTGCGGGCAGCAGGCGATGTTCGGAAATGTTCTGACACTGGGACTAAGAACAACATGCATTGAAATTGTGCCATGAAAATGAATTCAAACTTACCTTTTAATGAGTAGAGATTCTCTGGTGTGTGCGATGGATGAACACAACCTGATCATTTAAATGGTGAAAATGTTCTCTGATGCGTGCTAAAAATGAACTCATTTTGATCCTTTACAAGGTAAAGAGGTTCCCTGAGATGTACTATAGGGCAAAAACACCCAATAAAAAAACAAACAAACCCGTTCGAGTGTTGACAGTTGTGAATTAAGCACAATCGTTTTACAGACTTAGAAGCTCCCGTATTGTCCGACAAGTGATGGGGTCTTCACTCGCTTGCGGGACTGCTCAGCAGGTCACTGCTCGAACGTCACCCCCAGCTTCTCTACATGACTGGAATGTTATGCTGAATAGTTGGCTGCCAAATCATCATACCTTCGGATTTCCTGAGAGTTTCACGGCAGACTGTATAAGTATAGTCCATCTGATGTTATTAATTAATTAACTCATTGGTTTGTTGATTGATGGTTGGTTAATTGATTAATCTATCTATCTGTTCATTTTATCGTTTACTAAAGAAAATAACTTTTTACAATGATCTGATTGACATGTAAACAGGAAAAATATTTTGACCAGTCTGTAATTTTGAGGAAAATGCTTTTTTCTCAGTTTTAACAGGTGACTGACCTTGATTCAGCCGGTGGTTTACGCAATGTGTCTCAAAACAATTGACCTTATCTTCACACGTAAAACGTCAATACGTAACAACATACGTAACGTTTATACTACGTCATATACTATGCTATCACACACAATGGCCAACCTCACAATATTCACAGGCAAGGTGAAGGCCGTGATAGGTTCAAACGTTGCTTGTGGCGCGCCAACGATTCAAAGAATGCAGAGGGGGACATCAGAGGACTAATGGGATCAAGTAGGGACGCGGTGTGCTTCCTGAGCACTCTCAGACCAGAGCACTTAGGTCTTGAGGGGGGAGGGGGGCCACTTTTTTCTGAGGGGCGAGGAAGCGTTAGTGGTGGTGGTGGAGAAGGAGGAGGAGGAGGAGGCTCTGAAAAGAGAAAGGCGAGGCGGACTAGAGGGTCAGAGGGAAGATGGGGGACAAGTTATTTCTCGTACCACCCTCTTTCCTTTCTTAACGCGAACAGATTTTTTTTCTTTTTTTTCTTTTTTTTTGTTTGTTTGTTTTTAAATCATAAGCCCAGTCGACCACATGATGGCCTTTACGGGGTTGTTAAACTCACACAGGAAATAAACGTCAACTCTGATCAGGTCAGACATCAAGAAGAATGCACCCTTAAAAATAACAAATACCATAAGCAAATCACGACATGGGAGCTAAACTATTGTCATGCTTATAGCAAAAGTAAATATGAAATGAGACAGGGAACAGTAAACAATAAATGACAAAGAAGAGGTGGGAGCAAGAGTTACCCTGCTTGTTTGATCCTCATAGCAGATATTGCTGTGCTGTGAAGGAGGAGGAATTAGTTGCTAGCACAGAACTTCCAGAGGCTGGGGAGGGTGGTGGGGTTGGGGGTTGGGGTTGCATCCTTTTCTTAAACGGAGGATAAAACGAACAGTGAATTTGATTTGGGACCAAGGACCTGAAGACACTTGTCTGGTTCTTCCGCTGGTGCACGTTTCTTCCATAAAGTGAAACTACTATCATTACTACTATTACCACTACTAGTACTTACAATTGCTGTGCTACTGCTACTTACTACTAGTAGTAGTCTACTACCACCACCAATCACCACCAGCAGTTCCACCACTACTGTCAACATGTACTAATTCAGATGTTTATTGAACTCTTCTCGATGACCCAAAGTGCTTGACATACAATGACACAACACACGCCAGATCTCGGAAACAAAACAACACAATGTGACATGCCTTTTGTTTTCAGTCGAACCGAAATCTGCTGACGTTTTATTGACTTAGGGTCCGAAAGATATCCACACAGAAGTATAAAATACATCGCATAATTCCGTTTGTTTCAGAACACTGTATTGAAATGTTGTCATAGAAATAAACAAGTGAAGAGATAACTAACTAACTGACAAAATTTTGACTATGACATACCACACATTCTGCCAATTCACACACCACACCCACACATACTCATGGCTGAGCGTTCACTTATGCACACACGTGCGCGCGCGCGCGCGCGCACACACACACACACACGCACACACACACACACACACACACCGCCGCCCTCCCACCGCCTCTTCTCTCTCCCCATTCCTCACACATCCCTTAATATATTTTACATAACATATGAATGAATCTTATGTGGAAAAACCAATCAACTCTTCATAATGAGGAAACGAAATATCCATGAAAAAAAAGGCAGAAGCACTTAAAGACTACATTTTTTTACAACAAAATTACTGAAAACTGACGACAAGTTTACAAACGTACAAAACTTTAAAAAAAAAAAAAAAAAAAAACCGACGTAATTCTACAGACTTGCGCTAGTGCTCACGACCTACAAATTAAACGGGGCTGATGCACTAATTTGCTTACTCCGACAGAAAACGAAAAATACATGCATGTAGTGTGGTCAACGATGAACTCATTTTCTGGACGGATGCTGTAGATACAAGCTGTAAAGATTTAAATCAACCGGACAGATATCACAATTTATATCAGATCTGAACTTGCATGATTAATAGAGCTACACGAAAAACTCTGCAATGACGGTGTAAAAATCCGTGTGGTTAAAGCATCTTCCAAACAAGATGGCAGTCCCACAGCTGGCATACTGAAAGCGATTTTAGTGACAGAACGTGAAAATATGCACTGACTTTTGAAATGCTTTCTTGAGGGTTACTAAGCATGAGAAGCAATTCGCAGATCTCAGAGAGAGAGAGAGAGAGAGAGAGAGAGAGAGAGAGAGAGAGAGAGAGAGAGAGAGAGAGACAGAGAGAGAGAGAGTGCAGCATGTGTCTCATTTACAGAACAACCCAAAGAGATAAATAACTGACCATGCAGATGAGTTTTCATGTTTGTTTTGAATGATAAAACAGAAGACAAGTGCTTTATGCTTGTGAAAGTGTTTCTTCTTCTTCTTCTTCTTTTTTTTTTTTTTCCCCCACAATAGTTGTGGGACAAAACCGGTATGCACGGGGTTTTGTGTTGACAATGACAGCGGTTATAACGTTTGTGTTTCAGGAGAGCATGGTGAGCTCAGGGGAAGTGCAGACATGGAGTAGTTCG
>CM031600.1:17163408-17165908 GCA_018398815.1 Conus ventricosus | reverse complement strand
GAATGTTGTTTATCTTTCCCGAGGACGACCTAAGAGGTCAAAACGCGTCGTGTTTTGCCTTGTGATTCGTTTATCCCTGTTGTTTGGCGGACTCGCTAACAATTCGTTTAAAGTTCTGTTTCAATTTTCACCTGCAGACACCTCACTTTGAAACCTTCTTGGGGTACTGTTGCTGTCACTGCCGCCACTGCTATTTCTGTTGTGTCTGGTTCTGCTGTGATCATTGTCACTGGTTCTGCTGTGATCATTGTCAATCTTTCGGTTGTTGCCAAGGCCTACATTAGATATCATTACTGCTACATATAGGCCTACTACGGCTATCATTCGCATCAGGTGGTTTTCTGAGAATACCGCAAAATTACAGGTGGTATGTCTCAGATACTATAGCTTAACTAACACAACCAGACGGGGTTTACCGACGGGTCAGGAGATGAGACTGTACTCTAGCCAGGAGTAAATCATTCTGTTCAGTAGACAGAATTCTATAGTCCCCAGGTACTGTCAGCGAAGTTTCATGTTTATTCTTTTAACCCCCTCTTCTTCTTGCCAATTAAAGAAGCGTTCTCGATCGAACGTATAAAAGCATAATGACATTTCAGGCCGATATTTGCGCGCGTGCGCACGGAGCGGTAAACCTTCCTTATTTCAGGTTAGAAGATTAATGCGGGCATATCGTAACTGCGTTGTCCAAAAATACGATTTACACTGCCTGCTAAAGTGTGCGCCATTGACTTGCCATTGACTTTTTAAAATGTTAAAGTTTGGTTCGTTTGCTTTGCAACCGAAAGCGTGTTTACCTGTTTATTTAACTAGATGTTCTCTGTCGGCACTTGTTTCATAACACAAAACCTTTGCTTTTTTAAGGCAAAATACGCGTTTCTTATGAGCACAATATGAATTTTTCTTTTGCAGAGAGGTGTAAATTGCTTTCCGCCCTACTCAAATGTTTCATTTGTCGAGTTTTGTGTACTGCATTCCTGCGGTAATAGTATTGTTATCTGAAATGAAGACGTAAATAACAGTAGCGGCAGAAAAAGAAAAAAAAAAGAAAGAAAGAAATTAAAGAAAAATTGAGCGCTGTCACTATCATCACCAACAGCATAAAAATAATAGTGCTTCTACTCTGCTGCTGCCTCTGCTAACGCTCTTCATCCTCCTCTTCCTACCACTACAACTAAAAGTGACGACCTTTTTTCGGTTGTTTTAGAGACTGACAAACTGTATTTGTTATCTCTCGATTCAAAATGAACATGGACAACCTGCACGTTACACTGACTCTGAAGACCCTGCCCCTCCACCCCCACCCCCACCCACCCCTCTCTCTCTTACCCTACACACACTCTCTCCACCCTTTTCTTTTTTTCTGTGTTTTGTTTTCTGTTTGCTTGTTTCTTTCTTCTTTTTCCTTTTTTTTTTTTTTAAATGAGGCAAAGCGGCCACTTTACGAGCAAATGAAAATGAGTTCATCGCAATTTTTTATTTTCTTAAGGCGAGCACGGTGATTTTAGACTAAGTGTAACTTATCCTACGATTAAAATCAATTTACTCTTAAATAAACGAATGAAACAGTAGATGACAAGACATTGATATGAATTTAACAACGTTGTTTGTATACTTTACTTAAAAACATAAAAAAGAAATACAGAATAGAAACAGATTTCAGCTCTTGCAAGTGTTTATTTGGTAAATAGTAAAGTGGTCGTAGCTATATGAGGTTTCCCCCATTAAGATACAAAAGAAAGAACTCACAATCGGTTTTTTTTGGGTGGGTTTTTTTTTTTGTTTGTTTTTTCCTTTTGCACCAAGTGTAAAAGTCAATCAACGATGAAAAATGGATGACACTTGATTTAAAAAAAAAAAGAAAACAAGAAGAAGAAAAATAAAAAGAAAACTACAACTACGGCCTGGCAAAGGCCAGCAAAGTTTGGACATTGTCTTTGGATAGAAGGATGCAAATACAGGGTGGGGGGTGGGGGGTGGGGTGTCGTCACTTCCAAGAATTACACACACACACACACACACACACACACACACACACACACACACACACACACACGAAGCTAGGTAGGATGGTTTGCATCACAAGGAAATCAGAACGAATACCTCTTTAACAAAAGGGAGCAACAATTTCCAGCGAAGCGTATTAGATGACCACACGAAACCCGCAAATCATCTCAGCCACTTGAAGTTTCTGTACTGATCGTAAAATCCACCAAACGTGCAGCAAAATTTCATTGCATTTATCATATAATGCCCAACTGTCCTATTTGTTGCTTTTTAAGACCCATGACCTCCTGACCTATTGACGTTTCTATTAATGGCAATTCGTTCTATCACTTGTTGCATCTTTGAAATAATCAAACAGATTGTAAAGTTCATTTTGAAATATACTTTGGACAGGTGGTCACAGTGAGTACTAGCTCTCTCAGTTAACCTCCATTTTGTTTTTATTGATTTTTTTAAAAGCCTTTCGACACCAAGAGAAGTAGATTTCTCTTAG
>CM031600.1:17148408-17155908 GCA_018398815.1 Conus ventricosus | reverse complement strand
GCAGTGACAAGGACCCGCTGACAGTGACAAGGACCCACAGTGATTAGGACCCACTGACAGTGACTAGGACCCGCTGGCAGTGATTAGAACCCGCTGACAGTGACTAGGGCCCACAGTGACTAGGACCCGCTGCAGTGACTAGGGCCCACAGTGAGTAGGACCCACAGTGACTAGGTCCCGCTGACAGTGATTAGGGCCCACAGTGAGTAGGACCCGCTGACAGTGATTAGGCCCCACAGTGACTAGGACCCGCTGACAGTGACTAGGGCCCACAGTGAGTAGGACCCGCTGACAGTGACTAGGACCCGCTGACAGTGACTAGGACCCGCTGACAGTGATTAGGACCCGCTGCCAGTGACTAGGACCCACTGACAGTGATTAGGACCCGCTGCCAGTGACTAGGACCCGCTGACAGTGATTAGGACCCGCTGACAGTGATTAGGACCCGCTGACAGTGACTAGGACCCGCTGACAGTGATTAGGACCCGCTGACAGTGACTAGGACCCACAGTGACTAGGACCCGCTGGCAGTGACTAGGGCCCACAGTGATTAGGACCCGCTGACAGTGACTAGGACCCACAGTGACTAGGACCCGCTGGCAGTGACTAGGGCCCACAGTGACTAGGACCCGCTGACAGTGATTAGGACCCGCTGACAGTGACTAGGACCCGCTGACAGTGACTAGGATCCGCTGACAGTGACTAGGACCCGCTGACAGTGATTAGGACCCGCTGACAGTGATTAGGACCCCCTGACAGTGACTAGGACCCGCTGACAGTGACTAGGGCCCACAGTGACTAGGACCCGGTGACAGTGACTAGGACCCACAGTGATTAGGACCCGCTGACAGTGACTAGGACCCGCTGACAGTGACTAGGAGCCACTGACAGTGATTAGGACCCACTGACAGTGACTAGGACCCGCTGACAGTGATTAAGACCCACTGACAGTGACTAGGACCCACTGACAGTGACTTGGACCCGCCGACAGTGATTAGGACCCACTGACAGTGACTAGGACCCACTGAGAGTGACTAGGACCCGCTGACAGTGACTAGGACCCGCTGACAGTGACTAGGACCCGTTGACAGTGATTAGGACCCGCTGACAGTGACTAGGACCCGCTGACAGTGACTAGGACCCACAGTGATTAAGACCCGCTGACAGTGACTAGGACCCACAGTGATTAGGACCCGCTGGCAGTGGTTAGGACCCACTGACAGTGATTAGGACCCGCTAACAGTGATTAGGACCCACTGACAGTGACTAGGACCCGCTGACAGTGACTAGGACCCACAGTGAATAGGACCCGCTGACAGTGACTAGGACTCAGTCTACTCTTCCTCTAGTATCCAAATCATATAGCATAGTATTTGCTTTCCCAGGCAACCTTGGCATTTCCATTTGTGTTGTTTTTACCCAATAACGTATACACTTTGTCGCAGAATTCAAATTTATATATCGAACACATGTTTACCTCACCATTGATTAAATCGTTAGATGTTCGCATGCTTACTCATAAAAAACTTCAACGCAAATAAATGGACATGTTCACAATAAACAGCAAAATGATAAAGGCCCAGATTTCAGCTCCACGCTGTGCGATGGCTTTACCTTTACAATTTCATAAATAGTTTAAAAAATTGGTTTTCTAATTTTCACAGCTGTTGCATAGTAATACATACCTGGCTCTTCTAGCAAGACCTTTGCATGCAAAAGTGAAGCTTAATTTTGCTGAAAAATATATTATATTCCCAACCATTTATATACATTCACTACAGGCATCAACACCATTTGCAACATCTCCATTAACAAGCAACATTTGATCAGTCTTTTTCGACCTGGCGAAGGCTTACGACACCACGTGGAAGCTTGGTATTCTCATGGATCTTTATAGTCTAGGTTTTCGAGGTCATCTCCCTGTTTTATTTTCTAACAGAAAAAGAAAGAAGACGAAAAAAGAAGAAGAAAGAAAAAAAAAAGAAAAAATTCTGGCCAAGTGGTAGTTCCAAGTCTGTGTTGTCACCACACTGTCTGACATCCACAGGGAAGCAGCTTTTTCTCTTGCTCTTTTCAGTATAAAAATTAATGAGACAGTCAGTTCTGTAAACCAACGTTCCAAGTCTGTTGACGACTTCGGAATCAAAGCAGTTGAACCCACCTATGCTTGCGTACAACGTTGACTACAACTTTGAGTAAATAAGATCCGACAGTGGGCCGTGTGAGAATGGCTTTACTTTTTCAGATACAAAAAATCTATTATCTGTTTTCCTAATCTTCCATAGTTCTTTGCTGACCCTGAAATTTGGGTAAATTCGCCTGTCCAGCTGTGAAAAAAAGCCAAAGCTGTCTTTGACCAAAAACTTAACTTTAAAAGTCACAACCAACACTTGACAACTTGTCAGAAAGCAATGAATATTCTTAGGGTTGTAGCACATATGGATTGAGGCTCTGATAAGAAAACTCCTCTGCGTCTTTGCAGGGCTCTGATCCGCTCCAAAAAGGACTGCATAAGAAACTCGTCCAAATCAGTTCGAACCTTAAAGAGATTTTACCGTATGCCACTGGATGATGTAAAGAAGGAACACACAGGCAGTCGGCACACATGCCATTCTTTTTTACATGCACTTGTATCTCCTGACAGAAGTTCCGTGAATGCTTTCCGTGTGATGTGCCACTCATGATAAAACATGTTCGTACAGAGTGTTGGGACTAGCATGATGTCAAACAAACGCTTTACAGCAGGCTTCATGAAAAAAAAAAACCTTGCTCAGAGATGTCACACCTGATGAGATTTTTGAGTTTCTGAAAGAGATAAAACAGAAAGAGATAATCATTTTTCATTTATCTAAGATTTTACGGCGCGTGTTTTTTTCTTCTTTTTTTTTTTTTCTTTTTTTCTTTTTTTTTTTTCTTTTCAGATGGAGAAAATCTGGTTTTGATGAGTTGTGGGTATAGCTTTTTCATCTATGAGTTGACTTTAACGAGGTGATAGCCCTGATATAGCACCTTGCGGTCGGCTGAGCTATAAACTACATGAACTGGACTGACAACACAAAACTACCATCAATTCAAAATGCACACACATACACAGTACAATGAGTGCATATAAACGCGTGACCATTGTCACGGACAAAAAAAATAAACAACCAAAGTCGTGGTCCAGGTTGTTTGGACATAAGCTCAAACTCAAATATTCTGAGCGCTAGGCAGACGGCCCATGTGTCGGGTCCAGCCAATTAAGCATAGCGGAGAGGCTTCACGGAGACGGTCTGTCCAGCCAGACGGACTAAGTAGCTGACCGACGCCTCGATGTCTGGTCAAACGAGTCTCGACGCCCGGATCAGACTCATCCGGCCAATTTAGGCACAGCGAGGAGGCTAATCCTAATCCTCCACGGAGACGGTCTGTCCAGCCAGACAGACTAAGTAGCTGACCGACGCCTCGATGTCTGGTCAGACGAGTCTCAATAGGTCTGGGCCAGACTGATCTAGCCAATTTACGACGTCGCCGGAAAGGGAGAGGGAGAAGGTAGTGTGTGGTGGGGGGTGAAATCAAGCTAATCAATTAAATGACCAATTGACCACCACAGAGAGTAAGGCGTGTAGGCGTGACTGTCATGATTTGAATATCCAATGGAATTAGAGGGAGATAACTTCGGTACGAGGCGGTAAAATACTGACCAATGGTACTCACCCTTGGACACGTAGGTAGGGGATAAAGTAATGCGTGAGTGAGAGAGAAAAGGAAGAACGAACAGAGACAGAGAGAGAGGAAGAGGTTCTGAGCAAGCTCTGCAGGAGAGAAGAGCAGAGAGAGATGAGGGAGGAGAGAAGAGAACCAAGTGGAGGCATTTAGCACCAGATAAAGTCTGCAGAGGGAGGACTAAAGAGAGATGTGGAGAGAGAGAGTTGCTAACTAATGAAGAGAAAAAGAAAGAAAAGAAAAGGAAAAGAAAGCAACCATGTCCATTTGATAGAGCAGACTAGAAGAGAGAGAGAGAGAGTGCAATGCGTTAATGCAGGAAGAAAGAAAGGAGAACAGATCGATGTTGATAGTCACTGTTCCATCTGAACCGGGGTTCGACCTCATACCTGGCAGCGTCACTTCATCAAGCAGAACCCACAGACCAACGCCAGTGTCAGCAGTCTAACCTGACCAGTGCTGGCAGTCCAACACCAGTGCCAGCAGTCTAACCTGACCAATGCCAACAGTTGTGTCGTACTTGTGAAAGTGACAGTGAAAAGAAAAAAAAAAAGAAAAGAAAAAGACAGTGATTCGTGAATAGTTAAGATCACCTGGCCAGTAAAGTAGAAATCTATTTATACCCGGGTTAGTTAATGATGTTTTAGATAAATGATTTTGTGAAGTTCAGGAAAGAGAGAATGTTTTATTTTGTTTGATTCCATATGCATTGATGTTTCGTTCTATGATCATGTGTAGTAAAGTTATAGACTTTACTAGTGGTTTGATGTGACGAATGCATGATATATGAATGAGATCGTAAGCAAGCTGTGAGTGTGTTTGGGCTGTGCGCTAGTCCTTCCTCCACTGACATCACCCGAGGTTGACAATTTATTGGCGAGCCTGCCAGGATATTCTGGCCCATTTATTATAATTGTTCAACTTCTCAGAGAGGAAGCTGGGTGGGATTCAAGTGTTGTAATCCTAAGACAAGGTGTTGTCTTACTGTATGTTCCCAAGGTAGTTAATACTAGGCTTGGCATTTCAGCCCCAGAGTACTTATTTCGCACAGATTGCCTATAATTCGCTCTCATAGTTGGGTCAGGCGCTGGGCGTCTTATAAAAACTAACTACGTTGTCCCAAGCTAATATTATCATTCATAGGATTGTGCTACTACGTCACTCGTGTCGGTAACCACCAGTTTGGCTGTCGTAGTAATAAAATCTTGTTCAAAAAAAAAAAAAAAAAAAAAAAAAAAGAGATAATGGCGGAAGAAAAGAACACCCCTATTGAACAACTTGTGAGCGTCGCTCGTGATTTAGGCTACTCAGGAGATGAGTTGCGAGCATTCGTTGAAACCAACAAAAGATGGAAAGAGATGAGCGAGCGGAAAGACGCTGTATCGCAGTAGAAGCGCAGGAAACAGAAAGAATGAAGCAGGAAACAGAAAGAATAAGGATTCAGGCTGACAGTAATCAGGCTAACGCAGCGCAGGAAACAGAAAGACTAAAGGAAGCGCAGGAAACAGAAAGATTAAGAATTCAATTAGAGTTAGAACGAGTAAAAATACAAAGGGAGACCACTGATGATGGTAGTTCACTTTCCAGTGACTCTGTGCGCAGTTATGCCCCCCGACCAAAGTTGCCAAAATTCTCTGAAGGAACAGATTCGATTGACGCATACATCAGTCGGTTCGAAACGTTTGCGACCAGTCAAGGTTGGCCTTCAGAAGAGTGGGCAGTCATTTTGTCAGCGCTATTGACTGGTAAGGCATTACAGATTTTCACTGCGTTACCAGCAGACACCCAATCTGATTTTGGTGCTGTGAAGGAATCATTGATGAAGGGATTTGACCTCACAGAGGAAGGATTCAGAAAGAAATTTCGTTCAGCTAGATTGCAAGCAGGGGAAACGTACACTCAGTTTGGTGCACGTTTAGATCACTATTTTGATAAATGGTTAGAGTTGAGTGGTACGAAAAAGGATTTGCTGAATTGAAAAGAGCTGGTTATGAAGGAACAGATTTTGTCAGGTTGCGGCCCTGAGTTAACCATACATTTGAAAGAGAGACAGCCAGAGACAGCAGGAGAGTTGCTGAAGTTAGCAGAGGTGTATAGAGAGGCACGTTTGGGCACTAAGGTGCAGGAAAAAACAGGTGCCAGGCACAGGTGAGAAGAGTGCAAGGAGACCAGGGGAGTTTTCTGCAAAGTCTGCAAACCCAGTGGTGGGGCAGAAGGAAGGCAAAGGACATTAGGTGTTTCATTTGTCACAAGAAGGACATGTGGCGAGGGATTGTCGCATGAGGTTCCAGAAGGCAGCAGCCTTGCAAGAAGTCGATAAGGGTCGCCAGGGGAAACGACCTGCAGTGGAACCAAAAGGGATTCAGTCTGAAGAGGGTGGAGTGCAGCCTATGGCTAGCACTGGACAGCAGTCAGTGTCAGGGATGGAGGGCACTAGGCTGAGTGGTTCGTTACCAGTGGAGAAGGGTGGATTGGCCAGCAGAGGGAGAAAGTGTTACGAGACACTGGTTGTTCATGTGGTGTAGTTAGAACAACGCTGGTCGAGAAAGGGGATTTGACAGGGCAAATCCAGACCTGTACTCTAATCGATGGCACTGTGAGGGAGTTTCCAGTTGCTAAGATAGAAGTACGTACCCCTTACTTCTCAGGCGAGTTGTCTGCGTTGGTGATGGAGAAACCCCTTCATGATTTGATCATCGAAACATTCCAGGTGCAAGGGATCCAGGGATCCTGAGTTGTTGACTGCTACAGAGGCAGCAGTTCAAACACGGAGCAAGAAGGAGGAAAAGGTTGATAAACCGTTAGTCGTTCCAGCAAGGAAGTCAGGCATAGATGTGTCGCCTGATGAGTTTGGGGCAGCGCAGGAACAAGACCCTTCGCTCGTGAAGTCTTGGGAGTTGGCAAGAGGTGGAGAGAAACAGGTGGTTAGAGGAGGTGAGACAGAATTTCTTGTGAAAGGCGGGTTGTTGTACCGAGTGTTCACCAAGGGGAAGACAGGTAAGGTGACCACTCAGTTAGAGGTACCAGCAGGTTATCGTGACACTGTCATGTCAGTGGGTCACGAGTCGCTCATTGCGGGTCATCTCGGCACCAGCAAAACAGCTGACCGAATCTTTGATGATTTTCATTGGCCAGGGGCAATGGCAGACATAAAGAGGTTCTGCATGTCATGTGATGTGTGTCAAAGGTCAGCCACAAGAGGGGTGAAGAGGAAGGCGCCTCTTAAACATCCCCCTTTAATTGACACACCATTCAGGAGAGTGGCTGTTGATCTGATTGGCCCAATCTCGCCCTGTTCCAAAGTGGGCACGGGTATGAGACATGTAAGGTTGCAAAGGAAGGTTTGCAGGAGGCTAGGGTCGTTCAGAAGAAGCAATATGACAGGAAGGTGAGGAAGCAATCCCTCAAGGTGGAGATCAAGTCCTGGTACTGCTTCCCATGGGTCACAACAAGCTGCTGATGCATTGGAAAGGACCATTCACCATCACTGAAAAGGTCGGTCGGATTACCGAATTGATGTGAATGGGAAACTAAAACTTTTCCATGCAAATTTTCTCCGCAAATATATTCAGCGTGAGACTCAGCACATAGGCGCAGCAGCAATCATTGATGAGGTGAAAGAGGCCCAGCAGGAGAAGGGAGATTTTGTTGCCTAAGTTTCCAGAAGAGTCATACAGGGATGTGTCACTGTATGAAGGGCTAGACAGTAGGAGTTCCTAGGTTTTTGTTGGAGGCGACACAAAGCAGCCAGAAAAGGGAAAGGTGGAGAAGATGATGAATTCAGAGAGACCAAAG
>CM031600.1:17098408-17143408 GCA_018398815.1 Conus ventricosus | reverse complement strand
TCGACTGATTTTTGGGCTCTGACTCACGCTGTCCTACTACCTTGCTTCCATCGTTCTTTCGTCGCTGATTTACTTGATAATTTTTTTTTCCCTTGGGAGCCTTTCAGTAGAAATAGCTCCTCTGCCGTCTGGAAATTCTGTGGTAGTAACTTCTCCTTTTCTATTATTTTCTTTTAGAGAGACCCACCCCACCCCACCCCACCCCCACCCCCCGCCACCATCCTTCCTTTCATGTCTCTCTCTATTGCCTATCTTTTTGGTTTTGCTTTTGTGGTTTGTTTTTCAGTATTGTTTGCCTATACAGCTTTTCATTGTCTTTATTTGTTTGTTCATTTATTCATTGGTCTGTTTATCTATTTATGTATCATTTTACTATAGGAGTAACATTTTAATGGTTTTAATTAGTTTCAAACTAGTTCTCAACCTTGGAGTGAACAAATGAAGGGACTTACCTGGCACTCTTAACGCAGCCTAGTTATATTGGTTATAAAGATGTTAGTGGTATTGCTACCTTGTCAAGACCGGCTAGTGTTTTTTTTTTTTCTCTTTCTTTCTTTTTCCGGGATGTTATCGTTTTTGATGATCTCATCTGTCCAGGATGTGACGTTTATTTCCTGTAAGAATCTGACAGCCTAGAAAAGGCTATGTGTGATTGGCTCGGTTATAATAATAATCAGAAAGAAAAAAAATCACTAAAACTGAACTTGCTGACCTTTCTTCAGCCTTTCAGCTTCCTTTCTATTTGACCTACTTTTCGTGGTTTCGTCACTTGACTATGTGTCGCTATGGGGGTCGGCAGACGCATCTCAGTCGCAAAGTTAAATGACTGGTAAATTCAACTAACACTCTCAGAGGCGCATCCATTAAGTGGATGAAACTCAACTGTCTGGTCCCAGTCGTCCCAGTGAAGCCCGCTGCAAACTCAACTCTGGGTTGGAGCCAGTCGGGCCAGAAAAATCCCACAATTAAACGGCTCTGATGGAAATCGCACCTACGACCTCCCAGCCGCCTGTCCGCGACGCTAACCACATCCCCACGGCGGATGGTGAAATCACCCTGTCTTGCTGAGGCTCAGAAGAATACAGCGAGGTAGATTCAAGACCAGAAGACTTTACGCATCCAGAAGATTTGCTCGTAAGCTGATGACAAACCAGAGTCCACGGGACTCGAACAGAAGAAAGAGAATTGTCCACCTGTGTGGAGTCGAAGATAGCAAGGGGCGTAAAATCTACTGGGGTCTAAACAGGGAGCTGTCAGCCCACGAGGGTGTCTGCGGCGACAGAAGCAACGGAAGACCTGTGGGACAGGCGGATAAGACCCTTTCAGTGGAGGGCGAATGCAGCGAAGGAGTGATTCAAGGGAGACAGCTACTCTGCCAGTATCCGCCAGCTTTGATCGGGCCAAATCGGAGGACTGAGGGAACAATGTAATGTCTTCGTAAAAGGAGGATGAACAACAGGCCTAGAACTGGCTTTATTTTTCTTGTATCAGCTACACTTTGATGTTGTTATTAATGTTGCTTCATTGCTATCATATTGAAAGAAATCATTTTCTTTGACTATCTCCCCCATCCCACCCACCCCACCCCTGCACTCCCTTTTAGCTAAGCTGGAGACAAGGACATAGTCATCACCATGATGCGAGAGTCTATATGCGCCTATGTATGACGCGAACGTTGGTTATAGAGTTCAAAGTCTATGACTGTCAATGTTATCTTGTGGTACCAATATTTGCATCAGGAGATGAGGTTTTCAGTGTACTAATAAGTATTTCATTTATTGCTTCTCACAGCGAGGTCCACTGTGGATGGATTCTTTGTTGATCCCACAAATTTGATCTATCCCTTACATCTCCGCATAGTTACTCATCTTCTATTTTCTTCTAAAAAGGTCCGAGTCGTTTTAAGTGAACGGGATTTTAGATGAAGGTACGCACTGATGACCTCATGCTTTTCTTTTTCAAATTAGCGTCAGGTCTTTCTAGTGGCAAACTGACACACTTACATGTGCTGCCAGTCTTTGAATTGTATTTAAATCTGTATTAGACACTTTGCTTTTCAAGTTCTTCCTTGATTTCATAGCTGTCCCCCATCTTTCATGGATTTAACATCAAAGTTGTGTGTTAGTTTTTCAGTTGACATCTTCTTTCTACGCTGGTGCAATTCCAAGCACAGGTATTGAAGCAGCCTACTTTCTGGATAGTTTTAACAACAACAATAATGATGATGATAATAACAACAACAACAATGAAGGCGATAATGGTAATGATATAAAAATGACGATGATGATGATAATAATAATAATAATAATAATAATAATAATAATAATAATAATAATAATAATAATAATAATAATAATAACAACAACAATAACAATGATTAATATAATGATAATAATTTGGACGGTTTTAAACATGTCATTCTGTCACCTGGGGACTGTACGTATTTTCTCGTATGTTTTTGGCTACTGTGACTGGTGTATTTCCTGCCGTAAGAGAATGGCAGTGCCAGACAATGGCCAGGACACGGAGAGTGACCATCATTGAATGTACCACAGAATGTTACTTTTTATGGCGAAAGGATAAACAAAACAAAACAACGATCGTACATTACTGAAAGAGATCCTTTCTGACCTCTGTCCCTAAAAGAAACATGTGTAAATTGTATTGAAAATTAAGTCAGTTTTCAACAGGAAAATTTGAAAGGAAAAAAAAAAAGTACCATAGACAAGACTATTTAAACGTCGCCGGTGCTTTCATCTCTCTCGTTTTCTTGCATACATCATAATAATGTGTCGGGGGACCTGATATGTCGATGGCTGTCAACTTGCTTGTAACCAGTGCCTGAAAAGACCGTACCTCCCCCTCCCCCTACCCCCCCCCCCCCCCCCCCCCCCCCCCCACCTTTCTGACCCCAATAGCCGTTCCTCCAGCTAGTGTGGCCGGAAAGCTGGGGCACTGGTGGAGTCTGCTACAGTATAAAGGAGAGGGAGAAGACGGGATGTCGACAATTATTGTGGGAACTACTCATGCTTCAGCCCCCCCCCCCCCCCCCCTTACTTCTTCACATTCATTTTTTTCCTTTTGTGTGTGTGTGTGTGTTTGTGTGTGTGTTTGTGAGCGGGGAACCCTAAGAGATTTTGGCTAATGTCTTGCCCACCAACCCCTCCCTCCCCCCCCCCCCCCCCCCCCCCCCCCCCCCCCCCCACACACACACACACAAAGTCATAATTTTGGATGATATATCCGGGCCAAACCCCTACGAGGTTTTACGTGAATCTCACTCAGTAATAAATGTTGCGTCAACAGCATACGCGAAGAAAAAAATAGACTACTCCATAACCGTGGGATACATGCAAAAATCACATGAGCCTGTTACATTCAACGAAGGAACAGAAATTCGAGTGTGATCAATGTTTTATGAGTAATTTAAAGTTTACACTGGTCGTCCGAGCAACATGTTTGGCACATTGGATGCAGCAGAATTGTTTTGTTTGAAATAAAAAAAGAACTTTTTGTTGTTCTCCAACATCCTATTTTTTTTCCACTTTTTTCCTTTCTTCTTCTTTTCCACCCACATTTTTGTGGGTCCTCATTCTCCTGGTTTGTTTTTTGTTTTTCTTTTTTCTCCTCACTCTGTTCTTTTTGGCTTCACCGACTCTCACTTCTCCTTCTGTTCTGTGTGTTCTTTTAATGATAGATATTCTCTTTCGGACTTTAATATTTTGGCATCTGATAGGGAGCATAAATAGAACGATTACTACTACTTTTGCTGCTGTTGTTGCACCTTGTTGTTCTTCAGTTTTAGTGCAGGTTAATGTTAGCGAATTTCTGAATTAAGATACGTAACAAATGTTTTATTTATCTCAAAGAAACATTTTTTGTTCGTTAGATGGGTGGTTTGACGTTTAATCCATACACTGATGTTTGCGTATTTTGTGTGTAATAAAGCCCCAAGTTTATATTGCAAACAGACCAGAGAGAAACCAGAAAATTAATGGAAGTGTTTAACGGCATTCATTAACAGCGCAAAATGGATTGTTTTATTGTAATCTTGACGGAGCAACTTGACGAGCAAGACGTTCCATCAGGGTATCAGAAGACAAGAGTTTGGAGTGGTAACAGACTACGTTAAGGAGTCTTGGACTGAGGGGTCAAACCCCTGACTAATCGTTTCCGCTTGGCGGCATTTCTTCTTAATGACAGGAAGTGATGAACACACCTCATTATGTAAACCGTGCATATGAATAATTGTTGACCCTGCCACGAGGCGTGCACTCCACGGTGACAGAGAGTGGTCACAGGCTTACTGAGGGGGGAAATACGCGCCCACACACATCACGGTGCACCAACAGCGTTGGTCCCAAAGCAAAACTGATTTAATTGATACTTGACATTGAGTGGACGGAACTTGAAGTACGTGCCAATACAAAGTCAGAACACATTGGTATTGTGATAGACCTGATGAAGAGCGGGAGCTGTGATATTGGCGCTGACTAACGCTTCGGAAATAGAGACTCGTGAATCTTATGATATCAGTTGACGTCGACAAAATGATGACGAAGAAGGGTTAAATAACAAGTTTGAACTTTTGAAGTGTGGAGACTAGAAACGCGACTGAAAACTGACTTGTATTTTCTACTTCAGCTTACATTATGCGCAGTTGCCGACGCGTGGCCATGAAGCTGGTAGGGGTACTCTGTTGCAGCCTTCTTTCTGGTGATGACCGGGAAGGATGGTGCATTTACCACGGGATGGAATGCCATGTCTTGGGTGTTCTCTTCCCAGGGGTGTAGTGCACTGGACCAGAAATGTTCAAGTGACAGGAGGGACACAAGTGATAAGAGCACATGATGTTCGGTCTTCCGGAATTCCCAAGTCTTTAGTGGGGTTCGGCAAGGCAGTATACATAGTCCTTTACTTTTGACGATTTTCATGGAACCCCCACCCTTCTCCCTCGGATTATATAAAAAGTACATGCAAAATCTTTGCAGACAACACAAACATGTGTAGTGATGCTCAGGATTGCTATAAACTGTAAAATGATTTATATGAACTGCAGGAGTAGTCAGATAAATGGAATCTGAATTTTAATGCATCAATACATAAAGTTTTTCATGCTGGCAAAAATCATATCCTGTCACGTCTGAAAAGCTTGAGTGTCGGTGTTTCTGTGGGTCCTGCTGCACCTTGTGTACATCTCCATGAATCAGATTAGACAATAAAATGAGGGGGACCTACGTTTGTCTTTTGGTTGATGGTTGTCATTTAACACTCACATCTACAACGCAGTTGGTAAAGGAAATCAAATATCTGGACTTACAAAACGAACATTATCATATCTTGGTTTGCATTTTTCAAACTACACAAAGCACTCGTTAGACCTCACGTGAAAAGTGATGACATTCTTACCTGAAAAGGGTTCAGAAAAGAGCTATGAGACATTGCCTAGGATACCACGCTTATGAGGGTTGGGCATGGTGCACTCCTCACGGGGTTGGGCTCAAAATTGCCCTCTCGGCCGTAGGCTCTGTGGGCCATAGAAGAGACTTGTGCAGCCCTCTAGCGACTTCCATCCTGCTCCCTATTCGAAGCGGCTTCACGCAGCACAGGACCATCGCCACCCGAGCATAAGGAAAGGCCGCCTGGTGGCCCTGAAGACAGGCCTTTGGAGGGAGAAAGAAGCAAAGTAAACCGACGCCATCGTCGGCCGACCAACATCTGAAAGTGAACGTAAGTTCATAAAGAACCAGAGCTGAGAGAGCGACAGACGACGGCCCCCACACTATTGCTAACGACAACAATTGCCACAAACTATGCAGACTTCAGTCTGCAAGTATACCTTGTCCTTAAAGGACTCCGGCCAATAGGACATTAATTTCCGCTGACGGATTCTGTCACGCTAAGGCCGTATACTTGCATGCTCTGCATACGAGGTGACATAGCAGTGAACACCAAGGGAGAGGTGGCAGTTCTCCTGATATGAGAAGTCAGTGTCAGGCGGCGCAGCGAACCTTCCAGCCGTATGGGTGACGGCGAGTCTAGCCTGTGTTGCCGTGGGACGGCTCCCGGAGATGTGGGGCGATCGGTGATGGAGCGCTGCCTGACTACGATTACCGTGGCCTGGGATACCATGCTTTTGAGGGTCAGGCATAGGGGCGCCCCTTTCGGGGTTGGGCTGAAAAATTGCCCGCTCGGCCGTAGTCTGCGCAGACCATAGAGGGGACTCGTGCAGCGCTCCAGAGAGTTTCGTCCTGCACCCTCTTTGAAGCGGCCTCACGCGGCACAGGACCATCCTACCCGAGTATGAAGAAGGCCGCCTGGTGGCCCTGAAAACAGGCCTTTAGAGGGGCAAAGAGGCAAAGTAAACCGACGCCATCGTCGGCTGACCAACATCAGAAAGTGAACTTAAGATAACAAGAATTCAGCGCTGAGAGAGCAACAGACGACGGCTTCCGCATGGAACCAGACACACTATTGCCACAAAAACAATTGCTACAAAGTATGCAGACATCAGTCTGCAAGTAGGCCTATATCTTGTCCTTAAGGGCCTCTGGACGTTAAACTCACCCATCGACGGATCTGTCTCCAATTCAGGCACAGTATGGGTCAAGGGCTGTATATGTTTTGGTAATGACTGATCTTCTGACAAAAGCCAGGTGCAACTTTGAATGTGAGAAAGAATATAGACTGTTTTGGGCTTAAATTGTAACCGTGGACTCGGGCCTGTGCCTACTTCACTGCGTTTCCAGACAAAGGGAAACCACCCTCGATCACCTATTGTGAGAGGCAAAATCTACTCGGGTCGTCTGCATTACACAAACTTGACGGGGGTAAAAGCACGAGTCAGTTGTCTTTCTGCCATGGCCACAATATTGAAGGTTCGTGAATGTTGAACTGGAGGCAGATTTAATATATATCCTATACATTGTCTACAATTTATCAGTCGATGGTTTGCTGCATTCTAATTGCCGCTTTGATTAGAGAGGTGTTCACGTGTGTGATCACAATGATTGTGTAATTTTCTTCTTCTTCTTCAGGGTATACGGCCACAATCACCCAATTGATTTTTACGCCGTTTTGTGGGGGTTGCGGTGAAAGAAAAACAAATTATAGAAAGCGATAGACCTAAAAGTGAGGATAAAAACCTATTCCTGCTCTAAGTGGGTTCTCCGGCAGGCTACTGTTACTTCACTTTTCGCCCTTCCGAGCTAGCTGGTCCCTTGCTGATCTAAGACAGCAGGGCCCCCAAAATAAAGAACAAAACAAAAAGCTATTGGGGTAAGAGGGGGGGGGGGAGGGACCTATTATCTAACTAACTACTGACTGGGGGGCACCCTAGACTTAAAGGTGTCCAAGGTGTCCGCGGCCACAGCTGTTTCAGGCAGGTTGTTCCAGTCACTGGTTTTCAAGACATCCATCTTTTCAATCTCATATTCATTTTCAGCCCACATTGTATAAACTATAATTTGCGATTCTTTCCATTCTAATCTTTCTTCTTCTTTTTCAAGGGAAGCGACCGCAATCAACCGGTCACTGTGGAGAAGTTTGGAAGCACACACAGTGACACACACACACACACACACACACACACACACACACACACACACACACACACACACACAAGCCTATATTGTGAGTCTGGAGGCCCTTAACACAAAGATGTCGATGGTTGTGGCCTTCACGACGCTCTGGGGCAGGTATTTTAGCACGAAGACTGGAATAATTTCTAGTTAATTCCCCACTTCCAACTTTTAACGACCAGCGTATTCAACTTTAAATTTATAGTACTAAATAATATTATGTTTAGTCTAAGCAGCCAAATCATAAACAACAATGAAAATATGTCAGTGTTGAATACTTCATTGATAACACTGAATTGAAAACTTGATTCTTGCTGTCATTAGAAATCGGGAGGGGAGAGAGAGAGAGAGAGAGAGAGAGAGAGAGAGAGAGAGAGAGAGAGAGAGAGAAATTTAAGTATCTTATTTCATTATTTCTTTCAGAGTTTGCTTCAGACTTGCAGGACTGGGATGCTTCATCCACGCCAGATACACTTGTCTTGCAGACAACTTCTGCCAATGATACCGATTGTCATAGAACAGACAGGCAGAGGAGAGCGAGCTTACGACATTTACTCACGATTACTCAAGGAAAGAATTATCTGTGTAATGGGACCGGTACGTGAAAATCAAATCATGAGCAATATTACTGTTCTGTTCTTATTTTGTGTGCTAGGATTCAAACCAGTTCTGTATAGTTTATGCATGCTACAGGGATAACAGACAACAATTGATTGTTAAAGTATGCATTGCCAAGAGACATAATTAGATAGTAACCCTGTGGTAGTGTGTCCATATTTCAGATACAGTAGCCGTCATCCTATGACTCCGAGGAAGGTGACTACAATCATCTTTTATGACGGCCACTGTCTCGACTTGATCTCATTCTAGCTCTGCATCACCTGAGATCTCACTCTAGCTCTGCATCACCAACATGCCACGTTTACAATGTCCAGTTGAAGGGTGTGACTGGGAATCTCAAAACCTTGGAGAGGCCTTTGCGGCGGCACTTAACACGGCTCTGCAGATGCACAACGCCACAGTGCACACCGCCCCAGACCCAACCCGACCAAATCCACAACCTAAGCTGAAGCTAGAACCGCCCTCAATAGCCGCCGGCTGTGATCCTGATCAGTGGTCTGCTTTCACCCGACAATGGAGTATGTACAAAGTTGGCATGGCTATCAGTGATGCCATGATTGCCACAGTGCTGTTCTACTGCTGTGACTCGGATTTGCGCACTGACCTCATGCGTGATATTCGTGGCAACGTCGCAGATATGGCAGAAGCTGACCTCTTGGCCGCAATCAAACGGCTTGCTGTGAAGGATGAGAGCACTCTAGTCCATCGCATATGTCTCAGTAAAATGACCCAGTCGCCAGGCACAGGAATCCGGACATTCCTCGCCCGACTCAGAGGTCAAGCATCCCTGTGCCAGTACAACCGCACCATGTCGAGAATGGGACTGCGACCATGTCTTTGACTATAGCGATGAGATCATCAAAGACCACCTCATTCGCGGCATTGCTGATCCTGAAATCTTATCTGACCTCCTTGGGGACCCCAAAACTGATAGGACTTTGGATGAGATTGTCAGCTATGTGGCGCAGAAAGAGGAAGGCAAAGCAACGAGAAGCGCAGTTGGAGGTGCCATAGCAGCAATTGGTGACAAAGAACAGGCTGCCACCTCATCAAGACCATCACTCCACCGACCATGTTGGGCATGTGGCGGTCCCGGACACGGGCCAAAAAATGATCGACACACGAGATCAAAACTCTGTGAGGCCTGGACATTCATATGCGGCAAATGTGCTGTAAAGGGTCACTTCACTAAATCCTGCAGCAAATGCTCCAGCTGTGGCACCTGGGGTCATAGAGACAGAACCTCCAGAGTGTGCCCTCGTGGTGGGGGGCAGAAAAGCCGGACTTCAAATCACCACCTAAAGGACTCGAGGCCATCACAAGGGCCCGACTTTGATGACAATGCCTTCATGTTTGACCAGCTATGCATGGCCTCCGGCAACTGCGGCTCTTCAACAATGACATTGAACACATCGAGATCACGAAACCCCATCTGTCTAGATCATCACGTCTTCAATGGCCAGTGGATAGCCCGTCCTCCAAACCCCACCCCATGCTGCCGGTGCAAATGTCCGTGCTGCCAGAAGAACATGCTGCGTTCGGGAGCCCTTACAAACCCCTCATAGACTCAAGTCTGCCAACATATCCATGGTTGCAGATACGGGTTGCCAGAGTACTGTCATCCCCTTGTCAGTTGCCCGCATACTAGGCATTGAGGACAGTGACCTGATCCCTGTGACACTCAAGATGAAGGGTGCTAATGATCAGGATCTAGGAGTCCTGGGTGCTATTGTTGTCTCCATCACAGCTTGCGATGTGACGGGCTCTGCTGTCGTCTCAAAACAATGATGCTATGTCTCCAAACAGATCTCCAAGGCATTCCTCTGTAGGGAAGCATTGTCTGCGCTTGGCGTTATACTCCCTACATTCCCTGTTCCAGAGCCAAGCCCACGCTGCATGGCAACCTCATCAGAGACAGTTGAGACAACATGCTCCTGCCCGAAGCGCAGTAGTACACCACCACCCAAGCCCACACAGCTCCCCCCCCCCGGCCTGTCCGCCACGAAAGACGATGTAGAGGCCCTTAAACAGTGGCTCCTGGATTATTATGCTGCAACGACCTTCAACACTTGTGAACATCAGCCCCTTCCCCTCATGTCAGGTGAACCCTTGGAGCTCCACGTCAATCCCGATGCCAAGCCTGTTGCCATCCACAAACCTGCTCTTGTCCCCATCCATTGGCAAGACCAGGTGAAGGCAGACCTAGAACGAGATGTGCGCTTAGGCGTCCTTGAACGTGTTGACCCCAATACCCCTGTTACTTGGTGCTCACGGATGGTTGTGACTGCCACAGCGGATGGCTCTCCACGGCGCACAGTGGACCTCCAACCCCAAAACCGTCAGTCTGTTCGGCAAACTCATCATGTTCCTACCCCATTTAATCTCGCCAACCGCGTCCCACAAGGCACCATAAAGACTGTCACAGATGCATGGAATGGGTACCACTCAATCCCCATTCGGGCAGAGGACCGCCATATCACCACCTTCATCACTCCATGGGGTCGTTTCCGTTACAAAGTTGCACCCCAAGGCTTCCTTGCCAGCGGCGATGGCTACACGCAGCGTTTTGATGCCATCATAGCCGACTTCCCTGACAAGCCTTGAAGGTCAAATGTGTGGATGATACCTGCATGTGGTCACCGGACATTGAGTCTGCTTTCATCCAAGCTTGCAGCTGGCTAGACCTGTGTGCTCGCAATGGGATCACACTCAATCCCAAGAAATTTCAGTTTGTCCAAGACACTGTGCAATTTGCAGGGCTCACTATCACCTCCACAAACATCTGCCCAAGCCCCAAGTTCCTTGACGCCATTCGCAACTACCCCACCCCCTCAGACATTTCAGGCGCCAGAGGGTGGTTTGGCTTGGTGAACCAGGGAGCTTATGCCTTCTCGATGGCGAAACAGATGAAACCCTTTCGCCACTTGCTGAGGCCTTCAACCCCATTTCGATGGACGGAGGAACTGGATCGGCTCTTCCAGCAGTCCAAGGAGGTCATCATCAACGAGATGAAGGAAGGAGTGAGACTCTTTGACCCCTCACACCCCACCTGCCTCGCCACAGACTGGTCCAATGATGGCATTGGCTTCTTCCTACTCCAAAAACACTGCTCTTGTGCGCCTACCACCCCGAAATGCTGTCGTGATGGATGGAAGCTGTGTCTGGTCGGCAGCAGATTCACCACACCTGCTGAGAGCCGCTATGCTCCCATTGAAGGCGAGGCGCTAGCAGTCGCATATGCCCTCCACCAGACACGTTACTACATCTTAGGGTGCACTGACCTCTTTGTTGCCACGGACCACAAACCGCTTCTACAAATCTTGAATGATCGATCTCTTGCAGACATCCACAACAGACGTCTCTTAAACCTTAAAGAGAAAACCCTACCATACCGATTTGAAGTGGTGTACGTGTCAGGCAAGAAGAACCTGGGCCCCGATGCCGCTTCCAGACACCCAGCTGATCAGTCTGAGGCACCCGGCTTGGGCGGTGACCCTTCGGAGCTGAACTCGGTTTCCTTTCACCAGGAAGCCCTGAAACACCTCAGAGACGGCGACAGCATGGATGAAGCAAATGACCCCTCCACAATCACAGCTGCAGCTGTCGCCCTGTGTGCCCTGGACAGTCGCCAAGTTGTTACATGGGACATGGTGCAGGAGGCCACAGCTTCCGACCCCACCTTCCGGCAGCTCGTCCAGCTCATTGAAGAGGGCTTTCCATCCAACTGCAGACAGGTCCCAGCTACTCTGCGCCCCTTCCACAGGTTCAGTAGCAGCCTCTGTGTTGTTGACGGTGTTGTTCTGATGGGCCAGAGGGTCGTCATTCCACTTTCTCTCCGCCCTACCATCCTGCAGTCCCTCCATGCGGCACACCAGGGCGTCAACATCATGTGTACCCGAGCACAGGATTCTGTTTATTGGCCGAACATCACTGTTGATATCACCCGTGTCCGAGAGGAGTGCACCCACTGTCACCGCATGGCAAAATCCAACCCCATGCAGCCACCATCAGACAACAGGCTACCAGATTACCCATTCCAGATGGTTTGCAGTGACTACTTCACATACAACAACACAGACTACGTTGTCATTGTGGACAGGTACTCCCATTGGCCAATGGTCTACAGGTCCGAATCGGGAGCTGATGGCCTCATCCGACGCCTTCGAGAAACATTTGCCACTTTTGGCATCCCAGAGGAACTCACCAGCGACGGAGGACCCCAGTTCACTTCAGGCAAAACACAGGAGTTCCTGAAGTCCTGGGGAGTCCATCACAGGATCACTTCTGTTGGCTTTCCTCATGCTAACTGCCGGGCTGAGTTGGCTGTGAAAACTGTAAAACGCATGCTTGTGGACAACATCGGCCCAACTGGTTCTTTGGATGTGGACAAATTCCAAAGGGCCATTCTTATTTACAGGAACACTATCAATCCCGAGACCAGGACATCCCCCGCAATGGTTCTTTTTGGCAGACCCATGCGTGATGCAATCCCCATCCCGCTGGGCAGATACACACCCCATGAAGCCTGGAGGGACCTCATGACCCAGAGGGAAGCTGCCCTGGCGAAGAGACACTCTCAGGAGCATGAACGCTGGAGTGAACATACACATCGCCTCCCTCCTCTCATGGTAGGCGATCACGTATACCTGCAAAACCTGCGTGGCAACTACCCTAGACGGTGGGAACGCACTGGCATTGTGGTGGAAGTTCGCCAACACCATCAGTACGTTATCCGTGTTGATGGGTCAGGGCGAGTCACCATCCGGAATCGCCAACACCTGCGGAAGTTCATCCCGTTTCACCACAACGTGCATCCATTCCCCTACACCCCACCAGTCACCTCACCTGATGTCCGACCCACATCCCCGAGCACCCATTGCCACTGCCAGTGGCACCTCCACGTGTGGCCTCCGCTCCGGACGCCCTGCCAACATCCGACACACGGCAGCCACCGACACCTGCTCCGGCCTCACCTGTCCCAGCCTCTCCCGATCCACACACCCTGCAGTCTTGGACTGGGACATCCCCAACAGATGGCAGCCTGACCCCTAAGGACTCTGGTGTGGCACCATCTTCACCGACAAAGAGACGAGTACCCCGGGCCCTCGCCCGACTATTACCCTTCAACCAGCCAGGCATGAAGGAGCTCTCTGCACCTGGTACCTCCAGGCGTGGGGTGCCTCTCGCAGAATATCATTTTCCAAGACG
Source organism: Conus ventricosus (assembly GCA_018398815.1). Classification (NCBI taxonomy): domain Eukaryota; kingdom Metazoa; phylum Mollusca; class Gastropoda; order Neogastropoda; family Conidae; genus Conus; species Conus ventricosus. Next base: position 17,129,999 of record CM031600.1, on the reverse strand, counting down.
CTGGAACACTGGGCGACAGTGACATTAATCTTTTAGTCTTTCTGCGCCCATTACACTTGCCCCCAGGGAAGGGGGAGAGACAGTGGACAGTATTATTAATGTGTTTTCGTTTGGCACAGAGTTACATATTCAGTTAACTGTTTTCATAGAAGTTATAAGAAGGTTGGACAAGCATAGATTTTGTTTCAGTTTTAATCGTACCCGTTAAAACTTACCCCTGGGGGAGGGAGATAGATAGTAACCCTGTGGTAGTGTGTCCATATTTCAGATACAGTAGCCGTCATCCTATGACTCCGAGGAAGGTGACTACAATCATCTTTTAATAATATCCTTTTACAAAGTTGCATCAGACTGGTACATCTTTGTGTGAATGAGAAATGATAAGGCAATATATATCTTTTTTTGTTTAAAGGAAGAAAATAATGTGAATAAGAGTAATGGAACAAGAGCAACATGACTTTCTGATTTGATTTGATGCAACTGATTGCAATAAAATGTTATCAAATAGGCAAATAGCTCATGAGCCTGGTCATGATTTCTTGACTGGAAGTTAGCTTTGACTAAGATCTTAAAACTGGGGCTTCTTGAATTTGATAGCGTTTTCACCTGGTCATGTTGAGCAGCATCATATGTAGATTCATTCAGCTGCATGGAGTCAGGGCTTGTTGCATAGTTCCACTTCCAACTCCTTTGTCCTTGGCTGGGGAAGTAGGTTGTGACATGATCACAGATAGATCGTCAGTACTGAGACTTGTGTGCTGCAGGCAGTGCTATGTAGCTGGAATGACTGTCTTTGATGACACATCGCTGTGCTCAGCTTCAGGTGCCTTTTTCAGAAAACTTCTGTTGCAACGTTCCTGTGGCTCCGACATCATGAGAGTATATTAAAAATGTAGTGTCACTGAAAAATAGTTGCTTTTGTCCAATTCTTCTTACCAAGTACAGATTAATGAATTCTAACTACATCTCCTTTTAGAGAGAAAGGCTCTTGGCATATTTGTCATGAGAAGAAACGGCACAGACTTCAGCGACAGTGTCAACATCAGGTTTCAGAGGCTTCAGTCGCAGATCTTGAGATTCAAATCAACTTCCTGGAGCAGTCGTTTTCTGTTGGAGCTGTTTTTAATGCAGAAAACTGTGTCCTGTTTGAGGAATATGTCTTTCTAGCAGTCACAGGAATTGCAGGCAGAAGCAAAGAGTATGTATGGTAAAGTAGCAGGACGATCTTTCACAAAGTCATCAGGTTTCTGATCTTGTTGGTTGAACACATATCTTCGATATGTTTCAATGTTATCATTGATAGAATGATCTTGCAACTGTATTCTTATTAGACAGTAAACCCATGTTGACCCAGTGTGTGTAAAAACAAGGCTTCACTAGAAATATGTATAATTTAATAACCAGCATTTTAGGATATTTTTGCTTGTGAGATAGAAGGAGAAAGCTAGAGAAACAGAGACACAAGAGAGAGATTCAAACACAGACAGTGAGTGATGGTACCAGAAGGCAGATGAAAAAAAAAGAGTGGGAGTGTGTTAGAGACTTGGAGAGAGACAGAAAAATTGGTCATAGAAAGATACAGACAGAGGAGATAACACTTGAAAAAACTTATAACAATAAGTGTTATCTTCTCTGTGAAAAAAACCCACACACAAGCAGAGTGTTATAACACTAACAGAACTCTCCATACATTTCTTTTTCATGGAGAGGCAAACACTGATGCACTGATTTTATTTCTTTTACTTGTTGTTTTTATAAGTTTGAATGCTTATTCACGTGAAGTTGTGAACAATGGCTGTTCTTGTATCCAGATCACTGATGAGCTGTCCAGTCTGGTAGTGGCCCAGCTACTTTTTCTGCAGTCAGAAAGCAGCAAGAAGGCCATCCACATGTACATCAACAGTCCAGGTGAGAATCATCCACATGTACATCAACAGTCCAGGTGAGAGTCATCCACATGTACACCAACAGTCCAGGTGAGAGTCATCCACACGTACATCAACAGTCCAGGTGAGAGTCATCCACATGTACATCAACAGTCCAGGTGAGAGTCATCCACATGTACATCAACAGTCCAGGCGAGAGTCATCCACACGTACACCAACAGTCCAGGTGAGAGTCATCCACACGTACATCAACAGTCCAGGTGAGAGTCATCCACATGTACATCAACAGTCCAGGTGAGAGTCATCCACATGTACATCAACAGTCCAGGTGAGAGTCATCCACACGTACACCAACAGTCCAGGCGAGAGTCATCCACATGTACACCAACAGTCCAGGTGAGAGTCATCCACATGTACACCAACAGTCCAAGTGAGAATCATCAACATGGACATCAGTAGTTCAGGTAAAGTCGTCCACATGTACATCAACAGTCCAGGTCAGAGTTATGCACGTGCACATCAATGATCCAGGTGAGAGTTGCCTCCATGAACACCAGCATGATTATTAACATCCATATCCATTTGGACATCAACAATTAGAAAGAGAAGATATGGTAGTAACTGATGTAGAGGATGGAGGGGGGGGGGGGGGGGAGGGGAGGGGGGCTGACATGTTTTTGAATAGGAGTTGGTGAACCTTAGAGCAACATGCACTTTCTCAAACGGGAATGAAGATCTTTACACATAAGAATGATCTAACTGTCCACAGGTAGGAGAGATGGGATATGACATATATAATTTTGAGCAATGTATTTCATAAAGGTACAATAATATGAACTTCTCGTAAAGGGGTATTAGATTCACTTAAACAGAAACATACGAGCACTGTTGAAAATTTACAGATTCTATTTCATTTTATGCCCTTTTCCTTCACATACACATGCAAATAAACCATCTGACAAAACAACAACAACAACAACAACAAAACACTAAACAGAAATCAGTGAAACATTAGTCCTTCCAGAGCTAAATCTTGACACAGCAATGTTAAGGACTACAGGTTTATCACATACAACAAAGCTTTTTGGTGAAATGATTATTATTGTTTATAAATGAGGTCACCATTGTCCAACAGGTAATTAAGAGAAGGGAATGACACGTGCCTTGAATTTCAAACTGAGCTTAGAAAGATATTGAAGAGGGGAGTCCTATAACCCTGCCTGCAGCTGATGTTTCCCAGCCCAGTTGTTCAGGAGTTTCCTCTTCAGAGTGCCAGTGGCACCAACAGTCCCCAACCGTGGTTGATGGGGTGGACACCAAGGTGGAAGATCGGTTGACATATGGTCATACTTCTTCAGAGTACCCCCACCTCCACCCTCTTAACCCCCCCCCCCCCCCCCCCCCCCCCTCAGAAAAAAGCAGGCTGCCAGCCTTGGAAAAGTCTGAAGGTGGCCACTCTCCTCCAAAACACACCACTAATTAAATTAAGTAGTGAACAGACTTGCAGTCCATCAGGCAAACTTACCTCCCTTTTCCCAGCTAGACTATTCCCCAGAACTACACTGTTTTTAAATTACTGTTGCACCATGAGTTACAAAACTATCTTCATACAATAATGCAGTTTAACTGATCTTCATGACAGTACTTACTGTAGCACCATGAGTTACAAAACTATCTTCATACAATAATGCAGTTTAACTGATCTTCATGACAGCAGAAACATAATAGTTTCCATACCACAAGGGCACTGATATGATTTCTGCAAATGCAACCATTATGTACCAGTCATTCTAATCCACACTATCTCAGCAACTGCAAGTCAACCTTTTTTGGGCAGAGCTTTAGCAATAATTTTTGGGCAGAGCTTTAGCAATAATTTTTGGGCAGAGCTTTAGCAATAATTTTTGGGCAGAGCTTTAGCAATAATTTTTGGGCAGAACTTTAGCAATAATTTTTGGGCAGAGCTTTAGCAATAATTTTTCAAATGTGTTTAGATTTCTGCCTGCATTCGCCTCACTTTGCAACTAGATTTAACTGAAAGAATAAAGTGTCAGACCAATAACTGTCAGTGGGCCACACTTCTGCCTGAAAATGCCTAGCACTTTTCCCACAGAAGGTTCAAGATAATTCCTCCTTGAACAGAAGACTTTCCTACTAAAAAGACCATTCCAGAACATTCTGTTTTCAAGTGTTGTCTGCTCAACACCAGTGAAAAAAAAGTGGAAGGCAAACAGACCTGTAGCCTGTATTCAAATCCTGTCAGTAGGTTGTCCACTCAATGCTTTATTGACCACGTTGATGTAAATTTCACATGCAGTTGATAAGTAATCATTTCAGGCTAAGCTGAAAATGGTAAGCACCTGACATGCTGATTAAAAGGGCAACATTGGAGAGAAAATAGGTCACAGCGACAGCCCAGAATGTGTTCTGCAGTGAGAAGGAAACAGAATTAATCTTATGTCGTCTTTTAGAGCTGGATGATGATGAGCAGACATCTTATTGCTGCTCTAACAAAAATTTAGCCCAACGGCTGGCATGTGTTTGACATGGTAAGTTTAGTTAACCAAACAGGGAATAGAGAAAAACTCCCCATGTTTATGCCGATTAATGATAATGAAGATAATGCTATGGAGTTCTGTCCTGGTCTGAAACAACATAACAGGGCAGTATTCTAAGCCTTTTCTTTTTAAACAATAGACAAGTACAGTAACTCTTGCTCCCACAAGAAAACATATTCATTTCTCCAGAGGAATGCTGCTTGCGACACTGAATCGTCTAGCAGACATGACAGCACAGAGCAAACAGAACAAACAAGGAAACATTTCCCTTCCCCCCCTCCCCCCCTTTTTTTTATTTTATTAAATATCACAGTGTCAGCCAGGCCTGAGAGAAACAGAAACAGGCAATTTGTGCTAAGCTCTCGGAGACGAATCCAATAAGTGGATGAAACTCAGCTGTGTGGTTCCAGTCTTCCCATGTGAGTCCATAGCACACTCAACTGTGGGTAGGAGCCAGTCGGGGCTGAAAAATCCCACAATTAAAATGGCTGTGACTGGAATCTAACCCATGACCTCCCAGCCTGCAAATCTGCTACGCTAACAACAGCAACACAGCTTCTGTTTTTGTTTGTTTGTTTACTCGTTTGTTTGTTTGTGTATGAGAAGTAGTTATCCAGTGGCTGGGGGTTTCAGGTGGTTCGGTGACGGCAGGTCTGGGAATCTACGACACCATGCAGTATGTGCAGCCCCCGATCAACACGTGGTGTGTGGGCCAGGCCTGCAGCATGGCCTCCCTGCTGCTGTGTGCTGGACAGAGAGGAGCTCGCTACTCACTGCCCAACTCGCGCGTCATGATCCACCAGCCCTCTGGACAGGCCGTGGTAGGTGTTCCTGCTGTTTGAGCGCTTAGTGGAATAAAGTAAAGGGTTTGTGAAGGAAGACACAGCAGTTTAGGGGAAAAAAATTGTCGTGGGTCTGAGAATAGAGAGAGGATAATATATCAGTACTGTTATTTCCTTCCATGTAAAAAGGAAACAAATTGTAGATTGAAAAAGATTTGTTTTAAACTTTCCAATTTTTTAAGAACAAAGGGGGGATTTGTTTCATCTTCCTGAGAAGATGGACAGTAAAGAGATTTAGAAAAAAAACACAATTGTTTGTTTGCTTGTACATCTTACACGGTTGTATAATTGACATCATGTACATCTTACACGGTTGTATAATTGACATCATGTACATCTTACACGGTTGTATAATTGACATCATGTTGGAACTTCTCGTCTTATAATGGCCAACTCATCGAGATCCTGGAGAGTGTTGCAGTAAAAACTGTATCCCCACCTAGTAGAAACGTTGTACTAATCATTTTTTTCTTTTTTCATACTGTCTTTGATTGTCATTTAGATGTTTTATCACTTATTTATTGCTGTCCACTGTTCTTTTGTTTGTTTGTTTGTTTTGTTTGTTTTTTGCATCTTTTTAACCTTTGTGGTATATTGGCAGGTCTTCGTTTTAAACAGAATTTTACTCATTTTCCTCTTGTCACACATTATAACATGCTTGTTTTTGTGTAGTAATCTCATACCATACCTTGATAGGTCTTTGCTGCACACAGGCTTTACACAGTTTTCTCTTGTTCCGGTAGCAGGCCTTTCCCATGATCTGATAGCATGCTTAATTCTGTCAGGGTGGGAGCCAGTTGAGGCAAAAGAAAAAAAAAACAAACACCCACAAATAAATGATCTGATGGGAGTTGAACCCATTATCTTCAGTGCTAGTGACAGATGTTTCAGTTGATGTTGGTGAATAGAATGAATGTATGTAGAAGAGAATGAGTGAGAAGGGCCAGGGAGACAAACATGGCACACACAGTGTGGCAGGTGAAGAGCCAGGCAGGATGCAGCAACACTGGTAATTTTGAACAGTTTTTTTTTTTTTTTTTGGTTGCTGTCCCAACCTCTGCGTCACCTCAGAGGCAGTGCACCCACGCCGCTCATTCCCACACCCCATCCACAGCCACAGCCCGGTCGGCCCCACCGCAGCCCCGCCGCAGCCCCCGGCACAGGCAATCCATTGGGAGCAGTTGGTGTCAAGTCCTCAAGAGGCAACCCATCGGAGGAGACACTGCACTGCTGCCGAGTCACTTCGGTGGTGTTCAGTGGCGCCTGTTCTGATCTAACATATGCAGGACACCACCTACTAAGCCCCCTACTGACGACAATAATTGCTTAGTCGCTGAGCCGGCGTGAGTGAGCTCTCCCTCCGGAGGGCGCCACCACATCCGTCCAATGACAGCACCCATGGACTTGCCGATACCGGTGACCCCAACGGAACTAAACCAAAGCCACAGACGTGGAGAGGACACAGAATTTAAGACTTTTTTTATGCTGATTGATGAGAATGAGGATGATTAAGATGATGCTACGGATTTCCATTTCGGTCTGAGACTACATGACAGGGCTGTACTCTATGATTCCTTTCATAATATTATCCCAGCATCAACCAGGCCTGAGAGATACAGGCACCTGCAGTGTTGGTCAGGAAATTTGAGCAACACTCGCAGAAATGCATCCATTAAATGGATGAAACTCGACTGTGTGGTCCCAGGGAGGAGCCGGTCGGGGCAGAAAAACCCCACGACTCATGGGATTCGAACCCATGATCTCCCAGCCGGGAGTCTGCAACGCTAACCACTAATTTTGAACAGTTAACTGGTGTCATTCATACTCCCAGACAACACACAACCAACAGATTTTAACATTAATTGTTTTGCACATTGTACCATGATAATTTTAGTGATTAGCGTGTAAAATTGTTTGTATTTTTTGTCACTTGAAACTTATACAGTTAAATGTACTAGTTAAGTGAGTGATACTTTGGCAAGATATGTGACATTTGTAGAATTGCTTTAAACTAGGAGTTGCTGGACATGTTTGGGTAAAAATATATTTTACTATTTTCCAACTGGCAAATGTGTATGTGGCATATTACATTGTGATTGTTCACTAGAAGCACGATCATGATTTCACCTTTGTTGTTTAACAAGAGAAGAGGACAGCTGTATGCAACATGCAAACAGGGGACACAGATTGACATGCGAAACAAAGTATAACATCAGAATAACAGATCTGTGAAGTAGGGTTGCTCTGAATGACAGATTCCAACTGAACAGGCTTGTGTATAACCATGTTTTCCTTGAAAGTGAGTCTGAAAGAAGACTGTCAGTGGGGAGAGGTATTCTGTGAGATGTTTAAAGGCAAAGTGGTCAGTGTGGCATGCACCCTGAGAGGACACAATGGGGTTGACTGGACTAAGATGGGACTGAAATCTTTGTTTGACATAATAGAATTGAAACATGTACTGACAAAATGGAACTGAAACCTGTCATTGAGTAAGTTTGCCTGGTGGGTGGGTAGTATGTAAAAGGCTTGATGGGTATATGTTTGATTTTCATCAGGGTCAGGCAACAGATATCCAGATCCAAGCCGAAGAAATTGTGAAATTGAAGAAACAAATCAACGACATCTATGTGAAACATACTTCCCAGTCTCTGGACATCATCGGTGAGTGCCCTCCTTGCTGTGTTCTCTCTTCACAGATATCCACAGTGTGTGAACATGTATTGAACAAAGTGATGGGGTGATGTCAGTCTGAAACATTTAGAGACTGACTGTACTGAGAATGCTTCTCCATGACCGAGAATGGTACTTCACAAAACAATATTGACACATTTATCAACTGGCTTTACTGAGAATACCATTCTCAGTAAAGCCAGTTAATAAATGTGTCAGTACACAACACAACAAAACACAACAAAACTGAGACATTTAGAGACTGACTTTAGTGAGAATGGTATTTCATAAAACACAACAACACTGAGACATTTAGAGACTGACTTTAGTGAGAATGGTATTTCATAAAACACAACAACACTGAGACATTTAGAGACTGACTTTAGTGAGAATGGTATTTCATAAAACACAACAACACTGAGACATTTAGAGACTGACTTTAGTGAGAATGGTATTTCATAAAACACAACAACACTGAAAGATGTAGAAACTGTGTTTACTGAGAAAGGTATACATAACACAACACCGAAAGGTTTAGAAATTGTCTTTACTGAGAAAGATACTTAGCAAACACAACAACATTTAAAGATTGAGAGACCGTCCTTACTGAGAAAGTATGCAGAACAACAGTACCAAAAAGAAAGATTTAGAGGTGTGTTTACTGAGAAAAGTACGCAGAACACAACAACACTGCTCATGGTAAGATTATATTTAAACATAATGAACAAATTTAGATGAAAAAAAAATTCAGCCATACCCATAACCTGATGCAGGGCCAAGGCCATAGTTTCCCATCCTTTGTTGGTGGTGGGCTCTGTGGTAGAACTGTTCGTGTTGCCCACACTTAGAGATTTTGGAATGTGGTGCAAGTATGGAGGTGGCCTTTCTGTGTCTGTCTCGAATTCAGGGACACCCATTTCTTGAATGCAGAGACCAAGTTTGTGTTGCTGCAGTCTTTGTCTGTAGCGCTGCTGATGATGCACACTTTCCAACTATTTTGTACGTTTGAGCTCTAATTCACTTTTTTTCATTTTCAAAGCATGTGTAAATTTTACTGTTTGAAATACTAAATCATGCATTTGGTCACCCTTTCAAAGTTCAGTGAATTTGTTTAGTTTACAAAGGCAGGAGTGAGGTTTCGGGCACCAAAACTCAGCGTATCCACTTTCACAATTTTTGTCAGTTCTTTGCTGATCTTGAAATTTGTCTGAACAAATCCATCATTCCAGCTGTGAAGGTAGCCAGATTTATGGGAGCTTTCTTTGATCAAAAACTGAACTTCAGAAGTCACATCCAGTACTTGAAAACTTCATGTCAGAGAGCAATGAACAATCTGAGAGTTGTGGCACAGACGGATTGGGGCGCTGATGAAAAAACTCTTCTCCAACTGTACAGGGCTCTGATCTGCTCCTAACGGGACTACATTTGTGTAATGTGTGGTTCTGCCCCATCTTCCAGCTTCAAGGGCTTTGACCGACTCTGGTTGCATTCTGCACCACCCCTGGTTACAGTCTGTATGCCAAGGCAGGAGAACCATCCCTCTCTAACCATTATCTGAAACTTGCCTTTAACTACTGTTTGAATCTCTTTCCTGAACCCCCAGACCCTGCTTACGACCGTCTTTGACCCAAACTTCCAGAAGAAATTTGATGACCACCCCAGTTCCAATCCATCCCTGATAATTTGTATTCTTCCTCAATTTAACAATCAGGCATGAAAGTGACCAGCAGTAAAAAAAAGGCTGAAAAATCGGCGGGGTCTGGGGGCCACCGTAGGCCCCCAGTGGGGCCCAGTGGCAACGTCCCGGCGGGGGTCAGGGGGCAGAGCCCCCTGAAGCTGAAGCTTTTTTATGAAATAAAAGGCCTAAAACTGCAAATAAACCCCAATTTCAGCGCTGTTAAGAAGGGCAAATAAGCCACATTTTCATGTTTTCAGTAATGAAAATTATACTTCAAAAGATCATATATGTGCATACTGACTCATTCACTCGCATTATTTTGTGTTATTTTATTTTTACTTTTTAACATGCGCGCTGGTGACCTACTCGTTTTTGAGTGAACCAGTATTTTAGGAAGAAGAAGAAAACAATGAGGCAGCCTTCATCACAACATTGATTCAGTCGGTCAATCTTTCCACATGGAACACAAAATGCAGCGCCTTTTTCGTCTAATTTGCGAAACGCATCGCCAACTCGAACATCGTCCACTTCCTGGTCTAGCCAGTCCCACCTCCAATCGTTTCTCATCCCTTTTTTTTTGGCGTGAAATCGTGACGCGCTTGACAAACTTCGGCAATTTAACGATGTCCGACGTTCGACAGGCGCGAAAAGACCGGATGTTGATTGACGGCGGAAGTGACCGGTTGACTCTTTTGAGATAAAATTGTCCAAATGGGAATAGCATCGAACGAAAGTTTATTTCAGGATTTTTCTTTTCTTTTTTTTTTTTTCTTTTTTTTTGGGCGGCACATTTTTTTGGGGGGCGGCGCAGATGAAAAAAATGGGCGGAAAATCCGCCTTAGGCGGACGAATTTCATGCCTGAACAATGCAGACGTAGACCAAGGAGTTGTGTGCACTTCTTTTTGTTCAAGTTTCCTGATGATCTATCTTGGACTTTCCTCACTCTTGGGATCCAGGTAGATTTAGCCTCAGATCACAAAGATACCACTTGCTCCTTGGTATGTTAGTAATTTTTTGCCAGGTTGTGTCCTAAATTTCCATCCTGTAGAAAATTTTTTTACCAATGGCTCCAAATCTGAAGAGATGTTCTAAACACATTCTCACCGACGGCTCCATCTACACTGCTGAGTTGACAGCCTTGGTCCTGGCTCTTGAAATGGTCTCCAAGACATGAAGATTTCTTCATTCTGTCAGACTCACTTTCTGCTTTGGAGGCCATTGCTGGCCGTGACCTCAAGCATCCTCAGCTTCTGAAATTGTTTGAACTGTACACCTCTCTTATATCTGATAGATACAATGTGGTTTTTGCTTGGGTTCCTGGTCCTCCGCGTACATCAATGAGCTGCAGAAACGCTAACGTCATCTTCGGATCCGAAGGACTACCATCATCCTGGTCATGTGGGCTGTGTAAACTGTACACCTCTTTTACATCTGACAGATACAACATGGTTTTTGCTTGGGTTCCTGGTCATGTGGGCATTCGAGGCAGCGAGGTGGTTGACCAGCTTGCCAAGAATGCCATGAAGAAGGAGTTGAAAAGATTGTCCCTCACACTGACCTGAAGCTGGAAGCTCAGGTGTATGTCAAAGACCTCTGGCAAGAAGAATGGAACTTGCAGATGGATAACAAACTCTTCCAAATCCATCCAAATCTGGAAGAGTTTTTACCATGTTCCAGGGGCAGCTGTAAAGAGGAAACGGTGTTGTGCCATTTGCAAACAGGTTCTTGTAAAGTGTTGGGATGTGCATGATGTCAGACATAAACACTTTACAGCAGACTCCATGAAAACCACCTGATGTGATTTTTGAATTTCTGAAAAGAGATCAGTATTTTTCATCCGATTCAAGATTTTACGGATGAGAGTTTTTAATTAAATTTTTGGTGTGTTTTTAGGTGTGTTTTAATGAGTTGTGTGTTATGTTTGTGTGTGTGTGTGTGTGTGTGAATGAGATGACTTGAGAGTTGACTTTGACGCAGTGACAGCCCTGGTATGGCCTATTGCAGTTGGCGCAGCTACAAGCAATGTTATCTCTCTCTCTCTCTCTCTCTCTCTCTCTCTCTCAGAGTTAGGTGTATAAAAGGTCCTGTCAACAGGGTTTCTGATCATGAAAGATTTAGCTGTCACAAGCAGCACTGGACTAAAAAATAGTCACATTAGCTGGAGAGTAAGTGCATTCAACAAAAGTTTTGCATATTTCATTGGACATGGTTACCTTTGCATGTTTCTTCTGTTTTCGTGCATTTACAAAAAAAAAGAAAAATCAATGTCTCTCTTGAGATGGTGCAAACAAAGCCCCACCCCACCCCGCCCCGGAAAAAGTGAAGGAGTTGTCATAAAGGGATTTCAGATCTGTGGAAAATGGTCTCCAAGACACAGTGTATTGAACATTAAACAAGAATTGAATAGCTCAATGCATGTTTTGGCCTTCAGCATGGTTTACTTTATTTTTTTCTTATCATCAAGTGTCAAATCAGAAATGTGAAAAGTAAGCAGATAAACAGGAAAATGAAGGATGTCAGAGAAAATGAATGGTGCTTCGCAACTGTTGTGCAGAGAATTCGATGGAGAGGGACCGCTTCATGTCGCCTCACGAAGCCAAGCAGTTTGGACTGATCGACAATGTCTTGGAACATCCTCCCTCCTTGGAAGAAGAAGCCACCAGTAAATAGTCTTTCTCTTCCTGAACATCTGATGTATGTATCTGGATGGTACTTTTGTGTAATGATAAATCATTTGTGGTTTCATCAAATAGAACAACAACAATAGAAGATAATGTATTTGGAACATTGCATCTTAAAGGCAAGATGAGCAGAAACTCGATCTGTAATTGTTTGATCAATGCACATTTGAAAGAGGTCATGAATATGTACATTGAATAAGTTTATAGTATTTCAGTGGCTTTCATGGCAGGACTGTTTCTAAATGGCTGCATTATTTTCATATGCAAGTTTTGCAGCCGACCGATTCAAAGGAAATTACCAAACTTATCTTGACATGGATATAGACAAGAAAATCACGACATGGGGTCATACATATATCACATGGTCAGAATCTACACTGATAATGTGACTTGCATGTGTAGCTGTGTACAAGGTTGACTTGCTGTCCCCAAAGTGAAAATGTTTGTTTGTGAATCTTGGATGCTTGGGTAATTGTAGTAAAGACAAACACTGTGCTGAGCGTGATGTTTGACTATGGTTGGCATGCATCAGCTGTGAAATAAGTAGCATGCAACTCGGTCAGGTTTGTTTACTTACAACTTTGTTTTCTCCACTCCATATCTTTTCCCTCCAGTTTTCTCTGACCCCCTCATTAACACAGGATGACATACATGCGGACAGCTGCATGTCAGCTCACACACGCACACACTCACACATATGTAGGCATGCGCATTCACATGCTCACGCATACACATACATGCAAAACATCAGCGCGCACGCACACACCCACGCGAGTACGCACATGCACACACACACACAATACAGTTCATTTCTCAGCAAAATGAAAAACTGCTTTAATAAAAGCAAAATTGCTGTTGCAAGGACTTAGAAAAAAAAAAACACTGATAAATAAAATAAACAAACGTTAATGACTTAATCATTCACAGTTCCTACCACAAATAGGCATGAACACAACATATTCACTATGTTGATTGCTGTGTTTGCATCCCTGAATGACCGGGTTTGAACCAAGCAAAAAACAAACAAACAATACACCATAACAGTAACATGTAAATGTGGCAAACTGGCAATGAAGACTTTCCTTCCTGGCTACAACATGAAGTCCCAGTCAACAGAAGCGCAGTTTATTAAGGTACCTGTGATTTTGTCACAGTGTTCTGTTGCATGTAAAACTAGAGTCATACTAGCATTTGGGGGAAAAATGTTTGTGGTTCAAAAGTATAAAACTATCATTGTATTGAGAGCTCAAGTGTTTATGACTAAATTATCACACTTCCTGTGACAAATGAACATAAGATATTGGGGAAATTACTGTGTATACAACTGAATGTGATGGTTGAAAACAGATCCATTTTTTTCCATGAAGGAAGACAAAGGAAAGGGATGACAGAATGAAAGAAGACATTGGGATCATGTGAAGCATGAAAAGTATGAACGAACTGTGTATACTTGGCGTGTGTGAATGCAACATTTTTTTAAAACTTCTTCCCCCACACCCCTGCACTTAGAACATTGAATTTAGACGAGAGAATCTCGTGTATAAATGTGGTTCTGGCAATGTGTCCAGTGAATCAGAAATCATAATTTATAAGAACTTTATGCATGCCACATGCATTCGTTCATCTAATTTGTTAATTTAGGGAAAATATGCAGATCTATTGTCCAGACCAGACCAGCTTTCTGGATAGTATGTATGTGTAGGCGTGATTTGTTTTTCTCCTAAGTTCTTCATTTTCAATATTTAAACTACATAAATTTCCTGGCTATAAGACAATATTTTTCTCAGCTAGCACCCCTGTCGCTGGTAACAGCTTTCTTTTGGTTTTGTTCTCCTCTGTTCTTAGCTGGATTATCTTCTGATCTGGAGCTGATCAGACCAGTTGAGAAGCATTCTATGGAATTTGACTCCTCAGAACTTATTGATTTGTGCATGAGCATTGTGCAAAGTGAGCATTGCTAACAATATTTGAATTTTATTTAGCTCGATCAATTCTTTATTTTCTCATCAATTCAAGGACCAATTCATTTGTTTGGATATTTTCTTGGCTGCCAATCTGTGAAGATCTGCCTGATTATCTCCCCCTCCCCTTCCCCGGCAGTCTGGAGTCCGTCAGTTATTCAGGTATCAATGGCCATTTGTAGATTCTGTCCCCTGTGAGACCCATCCTTCTTTTGACATGTGTTAGCTGTGTAAAGTCTGCCAGTCACTTGCTGGAATTCTTCGTGGCAACTTCCCAGTCATCTCCAGGCTATGTGGGGTTTGCTTCAACTGAGGGCACTTAGTGGGAGTTTTGTCAGCGCACAGTGAATTGAATGACCGAACACCCCTACTTAATTCACAGGGATGAAGAATCTGAGCAGCAGATTTTTCTTTGCATTGTCTGTATTGCCATTTTACTGTTTGCTTGCCAGTTCACGACAGAATATTCCCCTGAATACACAGGCTTTGCTTTACATTGTGTTGTGCTGCTCTCTATCGATTTTCACTGCTGTTTTCTTGCAAGTAATCGGCCAGTCGCTGTTGATTTTTCTGAATTATGAGGAAAAAAATCTGGCATACAAATAGGTTTATAATATGGAAACAATGGTCAATATTGACTTCTTCATAGATGATTTTAAGGAGTAGATTTTGTCTTCATTTCAAAATAATAACAATATCTAATAATTTTGAGAGCCAATGCATTTGTGACATGACATGGGTCATAATTTCTCATTTATATAGAATGATTAATCAAGTTTTTGACATTTTCAGCTGCCTCATATTTTTTTCCTCCAATATTCTTTAAGCACAACTTTATCCAAAATAATTTACTGAAGACTGTCATGATCGAGGAATATTGTCAAGTTTCCATAATCCATGCAATACTGATGAGGATCACATGGCTTCTAATGTGAGGTTTTCACCCGTTTATGTTGATATATTAGCAGGACACAGACAGGCGCAGATCTGCACAGATGTGGGAAAGACATTCCTCACAGACTTGTGATCTGTCAGTTTGGCTGTCCTACTCATCTAGGACAATACTGGCTAAATCTGTATCAACAGTGTCAATACTGGTTTCAAATGTTCTGAAGAAAATATCACATGACTTTGCCATTCGTGTTTGTTTTTAATTTTTTGTTGTGTTCAGACCTTCTTGCTGGCAACTGATTAATCATGAAAATGAATGATAACACAATTTACGAAAACCACATGAAGAAAACCTGAAAAAAGCGCAGGCAACAATATACTCCCACCCTCACCAAGTGAATACAAACAGAAAGGAGCATCCAACTTATTAATAAGGCAGACTGATGTTCTTATGTCAGAAACATGACATGAGTTTACAGTAGGAAGCACATAAATCATGTATAGATGTAAACTGGATAAGGAATTGCCAGCATTAGACAGATGAATGCATACTAGTGAAAGGAAAGAGAGAAAAAAAAAAGCAGTGGATGTTACCAATAGAGAAGTGCCTGCAATAAAATATCAAAACCATACTTCACCTCCTCAAGGAACATCATTTCATGCGTTTAAAGCACAAAACATTTATGAAACTAAGCTAAAGTAAAAGAGGTTACTCAGTGATGTCTGTCCCATCACACACAATTATGTGGACGTGTGTGTGTGTGTGTGTGTGTGTGTGTTTGTGTGCAAACAATTCTCTGTGTTATCTGTTTCTTTTGCCTCCCTTCTTTTTATTCTAGGAGAACACTGCACAAATGTACATCAAAAGAGAAACACAGGATAAACATTAATTGAGGTGTAGCACAGAGACCTGAAGCAAACAGTACCTATTACATTGTCCCATCGTCACTACAGCAGGCAGTCTTCAATACATGGTAAACAGAAAAACTCCAACATACGGGAAAATTGAGCCATTGTGCATGAAGGACTAGACAGAGTGAAAACTTTGTGAAACATGGTGCCGGAAGTTTGTCAGTCTGCATTTTCTTGGTTGGGTGGAAATCATGTTGAAGGCACTCCTTTAAACAAGAGTCAATGCAAATGAAAAGTTGAAAGCTATATGCTATGGCTTACTACTGCAGAAACTACTGACTGGAAAGCTAATCTTCAGCTTCTTGCATTTAAACATCAAAATACTTCCTCTACACTGGATGGTTTCTTTTTGCCCTACGCATTTACACAGTATATTATATAAAATGATTCTAAAAGTCATTACATCACAGAAAAAGAGTGGTCTAATGTTAACAAATTCATTAAACTTTTCTCTTCATTGATTAGAAAATATTTATCAATGATAATATATAAACTTAAGTACACAATAGGTTCTATAAAGTAAATCATAGTCTAATATTTTGTTTTAAAAAAGAAAGTGAAAACTGAAATTCATATATTTTATAAAAGCAACAAGGAAACAATCTCAAACACTTTTTTTCAGTCTTCAGTACAATAATTAATCACATTTCAATCATAATTTATCAGACTGTTGAAAGGTTAGTGTATAAATCACTCAGGCAATATGTATGTGAATTGATTCACCTGGTGTTTTGTTAGCTAAAGCTATCTAATCAACTACACTGCCACAGACCCTGACAGCATGGCCAGTTACTGTGCAAGAAGCAGCAGAACTCGAAAACCCATCATCATCTCCCTCCTCCTATCCCAGGTTCACCTCCAAAATTTCGGTATGAATTATACATTGACAAAGTGTGCATGGAATCATGCAAAAGGTGAAACTATACAGAAGTGTATCACACAGACAGTATTCTCAAATTTGTTATATGGCAGAGCCTTGTGTTATGGCTGGTGTGAAGAGAGGGGTAGTTTTACAATGGTTGAACTAATCATTCGTGTACACATTATGGAGTAAAAGCAATTAAGATGGAAAGATAAGATGATAGCTACATCCAGTCAACCAGTTTCATGAGCTGAAAGTCTTCCAAGGATTACAAGACACTGATATACGTACTGGGCGAAATAAGATAACCCTTCTATTAAAAAAAGAAAAGCAGTATGAACGTACTTAAAGCATTTGATTACAAGTCTTGCTCACATCTAAAACAAGGACGAATACATGGCGTTCACTGCACCATGTCATTATCAGTGCCACTGTGGCATCAACAGGACTTCACTAGACAACACTAGAACAACAGCCAGCAAGCTCTGGTAGATTAACAAAGGCCTATTAGCTGTTACTACAAGCAGGTATATATAGCATACAGTCTGTGGACTGAGCAAGAGAGAAAGCTCTGCTTTGTTGCATGCAAGGAGTGCCATTTTGACCATGCTCCTTTTCATCAATCACTTCAGCCACTGTTATCCATCCCTTTATTTTTTTTAAAAAAGTTTTCATTTTTACAAAATCTCGTTTTTCTGAAAATGTTTGCAAACATATGTGCATATGTCTTTCGTACCAATTTCTAATCACAAAAAATCTCACTGCCAGACACAAAGACTGATTTTTGTTTCTACAGTTGTACCATTATTTTTTACATCCACATGCACACATCCACACAGAGCTCTGTTCACAAGCGTTAGCAGTTACTACTGATTTTAAACCACATCATTCACAGACAAAAGAAATCAATGCATTCTATGCTTAAAAACTGATTATGTTACCCCCCCCAAAAAAAGCCACAATGGAATGTGTTTGTATGCGGGTGTATGTTTGTAAACAGAAAATGTGGAGATTCAACCTCAATGTTGGTTCTAAGGAAGCCTGGCTTATTCGGATCTGTCATCACTAGAGGAGCTAGGAAATACAGACAACAGTTAGCTATGTAAACACACGGAACATCACATATGACAAGTATCCAGTTTACAAAATCAATGACCATTACAGTGTGATCAACCTTGACTATTACACTGCACAAGGCTTACAGATACAAAACTTCAAAACATTTTAAATCAACCGCATGTACATTGGTGATTGAAACAAAAGCACAGCAAATTGCCATACAAAAGGTGCATTTAGTAAACATGTTCCTCAAACATTGCACCAAAGAGATCATCAAGGATTCACAGTTTGCGGTAGTTTTGATCTAGTATATAGTGCTTCTGATTCCAACTATTTCAGATTGCACTCAAACACTGACAGGCCCACGCATTCATAACTGAAGAAGATTTAGACAGATGAAACATACCATGAGAATACTGATGGTGTCAGAAGCACATTTCTGGATTTTTTTTTCTTTTTATAAACCAAGAAGAGTACGAATATATTTTCTTTTAAGGAAATCTATTTTCATAGCTCCACCTCAGTTTTTAAAAAAGATGAACTGCTGTTTTTTATGTAAAAAAAACTGTGTCCGGAAATTGTTGGTACATACTGTTTACGTTAATGTAAATTTTGAGAATATGGTTAATGTGTAAATACTTCTTGTTGGATATACATGTAACTAAGCTTCACATCTTTCTTCCCTACTATTATACATCAATTTGCAACTAGTTCCAGGAAGTGGCTTCTCTTACTTCTTTTTCTTTGTGTATCTATATCCAGTCATTTACAAAAACAAAACAAAAAGAGGTTTAACAAGAACACTTCAGCTCTTCACTACTGGCATCTTGTATGCCAAGTTCACTTACACGTCAAATATAACATTCAGTCAAGTCCAAAGAAAAACAGACACACAGAGGAGTCTATATATTCTAATGACCCATAACATCTCAGCAGTTATAGATAAATACAGCTTCAGTCCTAGACCTTTCTTACTGATGAAATGCCTGAAATCATGAAAAGAGCACTCACAATAATCACAGCTCAAAATGAAAAGATCCAATGTTTCTTTCCGTGTACATGTATCTACAGAATTTTCAAAGGTTGCAAAAATCGGTTCCACAGTCGCAGGGAAGGGGTGTAGACAAGAAATTGTTGAACTGTTGCTAGTTGTTAGTTAGTGTCAGTTGTAAGTTTCCATTGACCAGAGCTGTTTTGTGACTTCTGGTAACTTCCTTCATTCAAATGTTGAGTTTTTACAGGCAATAATTTCCTTGTTCCTGATCAGTGAATGATAAGTCAACTGTGGAACTCTTCCTCTGCTCTGTGATGCAAGATGGCAGAGATTCACACACATGAAAGAGAAAAAAAAAGCAAAAGTCAGGACTGTCATGTCTGAAACTGGTGAAGTTTGAACAAACATAGGCATATAAAAAAAAACTAACAAAAACAAACAAAAAAGAACCTTGCAAAGTAGAAGGCCTTCATGCCATCTTGCACGGAAAAAGGTCCCCACACTATCAAATTAGAAGCATGACCCAAACACATAGCAGTCATGGTTCTAGTAAAGCACAGTTCTTGGAAGCAGTTTGCTGAGCTACACTCACATGTACATAAAGCGACCTCTGTGAATGGAAATGGTGTTCACGAACACTGGCAGGTAAAGCTGATGAAACTATATAACACTGGTGACTGACAGAAGATCAGAGGATAACTGATGAAACTATATAACACTGGTGACTGACAGAAGATCAGAGGATAACTGATGAAACTATATAACACTGGTGACTGACAGAAGATCAGAGGATAACTGAGGTCAAACCAAGCCAAGGGATTGTATTTTTGCTCTTCATTCTAACCAGACCCAAATACAGACAGAAGTATTGATGGTAAGCAAACCAAACTGATCCTGCAGAATTCTGTGACCAATGTAGCAGTTAAGTAAAGAGGGAAGGATGGTGGGTACAGTTTACACTTCCTGGAAGAACAGTCATGAATTTTCAAGAATTTACATCCAGAAAACGTAACAAATATATTACAATACTCACAACTGCCCTGAATTGCAAACACACTCCCCAATTATTTCACATGAAATCTATTACACAGATGGAAATATACATAAACTGAAATAACTGTTAAGATTCAAACACATTGCACTTTCTGTTTGAACAGATCTGAGGAAAACACACACCAGAAATCCAACACTGTACTGTCAGGGACTGCAAACTCTGACACTGTCCAGCTCAGCCGCAAAAACCCTGACCAGTATGGTCAGTCGTCTTTACTCTGCTAGCCGGCCTGATCATATGGTCATCCATCAGCATCCTCATAACAACAACACTCTGTGGCTAGAAAAATCAAAGACATCAGCATTAACAATGGTCAAATTGCATTTTCTCTCCTTTCTTTCTCTCTCATTCATGTACACTTGAATGCAAGCATGCATGTGTATAAATGCACACAAAAATGTGTGTATCTCTTTCTCTCTCTCTCTCTCTCTCACACACACACACACACACCAAAGTTAGCCCTCTTTCTATGTGAACATTAACCACTTTTGAACACAGTCAATCAATCTGTCTGGAGCCAAATACTTTATGATATCTTAATCAAAATAATACAAGGACCACTCTCTATTTTCCCTGTTTTCAAAGTAGAAAAAAAAGATTCTTTAAAATCTAACTATTCAAATTAAACCATATATGTAGAAAAAAAAAAGATTCTTTAAAATCTAACATTCAAATTAAACCATATATGAAGTCGTCCAAATACTTAAAAGCAGTTCAAAAATCATGATTCCAAAGTGTTCTTGGTGATCCATTTTTTAAAAACTTAAACATACAGAATAACTGAATATTAACTTTTATGAGTGACTACTTTCCTCAGGAGACTTTCCCCCCAAAGAATCATGATCCAGGCCCTTCTAGACACTGTGACCTGTTCTTGCATTCACAGAGTGTGCTGGTCAGAGAAGGCTTGGTCACAAGCATGCCACTTATGAGACAACTGGCAAAAGAAAATGAAAGTGGTCCTGAATTTCTTTTGAGTAGGATGCAAAAAATGGATTAATATCCAACAGTCCCCCTTCAGAAGTATGATATGATGGCAATGACAAAAACGCTGAAGTGGACACGACAATGAAATATAATACAACTTTGTACAAGAGTTGATGAAGTAAAGCTACACTGATGACTGTAAAGGAAGGGGGGGGGGGGGGGGGGGGGGGAGGTGTGAAACGGTAGCTAAGTGGGCGTGGTGCTGGGTGGGAGCAGCCTCTTTCTGCTCGGAGAGGACAGGTAGGGGGAGTCTTCCATGTCGCTGCTGGACACGCTGAACGGGTAAGGCTTGGCTTCCGCTGTGTCGTCATTGCCATCGTCAAAGTCGTCATCCACCTCCCTGTTGGAGTGATGTCCTCTTCAGTGATGTCAGGGCGAGATTCTGCCTCGTAGCCACTGTCGCCGTTCCCGTCCAGGATACTGTTGGGCTTGCCCTGAGATTCATCAGCCGAGGGACTGCAGTCTTCAGCTTTCTGCGGTAATGAAAAGAAACGTATACATGGCTCTTAAGACGCTCTGCTTCTTTCCAAGTCCTCCACAAGCTAGGAAGATACATAATCTGTGAGCACCAGTGCAAATAACTACTTTCAGACACATGCATTATATTCTTGATAGTTATTTTCTGCCTCTCGCAAGTTTTTCCATGTCTCTAGAGGCTGCGTTCTATGCCTGAACTTCGTCGTAGGTAGGTGAAAAAGTGACAGACGTTTTTTTCTGTAGCCACAAAACTGCTGTGAAGTGCCTTTTGATTCTTCCATGTTCTTCATGATGTATTTTGAAAACTTTTAAGTAAAAAACTAAGTATGAATTTCCAACACCTTCCCTGTTACTATAAACAGTAAACAAGTGGGGTATGTTTTGCTCCCATATGGGAGCAAAACATACCCCACTTGTTTACTGTTTATCGTTTACTGTTCCCTACCTCATTTCATTTCCGAACCTGTTACTATAGCTCCCAGAGAATCTGGATTACAGTGTGTACATACAATGCAATTCAACAGTTCCCATACATTGTTGGTGCAGAGTTTAATATTTCGTCTTAACGCCCTCTTTTTCATCCCATCCCTGTTGTATCGCTAAATGTCGCAATTCCACAGTATGTCACAACGTGCAACAAAGCATAGTGCGCTGTTCTTCTGGAATCGCCTTGCAATAGGAAAACACTGTCAGAGGCGCCCCAGCAATTTATCGTAATTTGCAACAAACCATGGCAAAAGCATCCATGTTGCTGTTCATTTCTTTTTCCTTTTTATGAAGCAGAAGAATCTTTTCATCAGAGCTTTCTTATTGTCCCTCCCTCTCTTTTTTCCCCTGTCTCTTTCTTTTATTTCTGTGCCTCTTGCTCACTCTCTCTCCATCTCTTTCTTTCCATGTCTCTCTTTGTCACAGCTTCTCTTTCTCCCTCTTTCTCTCATGTTTTCTCAGTCATCTTCTCCCTCCTTCCCTCCTGTTCCTTTCTTACTGTCTCTCTCTCTCTCTCTGTATTTTTATTTCTCTGTCAGTCGTGCTCTCTTCCCTTCTGTCTCTGTATCTCTGCCTTTGTCCACCTTTCTTACTGTTTCTCTCTCTCTGTATCTTTATTTCTCTGTAAGTCGTGCTCTCTCCCTTTTCTCTCTGTATTTGTTTGCATATTTCTGCCTTTGTCCATCTTTCTGTCTGTTTCTCTCTTTGTATGTCTTTGTATCTCACTTGTCTCTGTCTTTCTCCTCCTTCACTCTCTGATTATGCATTTCTGTTTTTACATGTGTCTCCTTTTTGTGCTCCCCCCTCCCCCCCCCCCCCTCCACTTCATCTCCCATTTGTATAATTCTCTTTGTCTATCTTTCTCATCTGTTGGCATCCCTCTCTCTGTCTGTCTTTCTCTCTCTTTAGTTATCTTTCTTAATTATCTCAATTATTCAATGGGCTGCCCACCTGGGTACACCCAAGTCACAACAGCCTGATTGCTCTGCATAAATCACTTGTTTTCCATTTCCACTATTGGGCAGAAATCATCATGGTAACATCTGTGTTAATTTGTCATTTTTATTCAGCAGGGAGCCCTTGTTGTGTGTCTTCTTTCAGACAGCAAGCATGCTGGTTATTTTCAGAGCCTCAGATGGATAACGGAGAAGCATGGGGTTTTCCTATGGACGTCATTTCAGAGTCCCATGAAGGGTTTGTTCTCCATCCCATGAAAAACAGGAAATTGAAATCAAACCCTGAAGAACAGAAAACTGTGGTAAATACTCATGAGAAAACTTGCATGTTAACTTTCTCCAAGAACAAAAAGAAATAAGTGATTGACTCAACTGCATTGTAGAGAGACAGACCATGATATCACAATCAAACATGAAAGTGTCACACACACACATGCACACACACACATGCACAGACATATGCATGCACACATATATGCACACGCATGCACACACACACACACACAAATATAGAGACACATACACACAAACACAGATGAAGAAAAAGTGAGAGAGAGGGAGATACAATACACACAATGTGTACACAGCACCGAAACCTCGGTTACAAGAAACATGCCTCTCAAAGCTATATATTCACGGTGGGCCTCCTTTCATCACAGAAAGAGGCAGACATATAGAGGCAGAAGCAGATACAGAAACACATAGAGAGGAAACAGGCGAGCATGCATGCGTGCGCACACGCACACACACATACACACAGAGCAAGAGACAGACAGAAAAGAAGAGAGAGAAAAAAAAAACTGGCTAATAGCTAGGCTTTTCAGCTTCTTTATACAAAAAAAAAAGGAAAAACAAACATCTAAAAACTTGTGTCTTACCACAATAAAAGTCTTCTCACCTCTATCTGTGGCATTGCAACAACCTGTGGGATTGCGACATTGTGTGGGTGCAACATTGCCACTCCCTAACCATCCCTCATCAACCTACCGCTGGTAGCCCCTTCCCTTTTCTCCAAATCCTTCCCAAGTCATTTTCATAGTGACTAAAAATGTGTTTGCCCACCACTACTTATTGATCTTCCTTGTTTTTTTTTCCCTTCCTGCTGTGCCTGAAGAAAAATGACTGGTCAAGGCTCTTAATTTCCGTGTTTGTCCCATATATTTTGTAGGCCAACAATCCACCATTTGTTTTTATATCTAAATATAGTTTGAAAAAATGCACACAAGTTTCACTAAAACAGAAAAAAAATCCAGTCTCTTGAAAACAAATAGAGCATAAAAATATCAAAAGCCATAAAAACATCAAAAGTGACAACATGCAGAAAGTAAATGCTCGAATGCACGAAAGCTCAGAAAATATGACCAAACAGTTTATCAGAGCAAAGTAATGTGAAAAAAAAAAAAAAAAAAAATCAAAATGGTGCAAGAACTGAAAGGTAACAGAACCAGTTCAGTTTCCCAAAATGCCAGTGCCATTTGGTTACAGAGACAACACGGTAAACATCGGTGGTGCCAGTACTTAAGGCTTCTACATGACCACAACACCAGTACTTAAGGCTTCTACATGACCACAACACCAATCCATGACATTTCTTTCTCTTTGCAATCTGACATGTGTCTGAAATAACTATTTCCAAGTGATAAACTGCCTATGGTTGTCACTTTATACTAGTACATTACAAAATAATCTGTATGCCATGTCGTGATAAGTGAAAACAAGATGTATGATATTACATGAAATGTTGTCAGGGTAGATATAGTGTGGAAGAGTACAGAGTGGAATGAGATGGTATAGAATGGTTTTAGGGATGTATACGGGGGTATACTCTTTATCTACACCCCATTTTGAACAACTTTTTTTTTTCTCATACAAATGTCTTGTTTAGATTGGGCTCATCTGAATTCACATGCTTAAACACTGTCATGCTAAACATGACAACCACCCGTAGTATAACGAAGTCAGAAAACTGCATCTTGTGTCAAAGTGATACAAACCTCAGCCAGGACAGAAGGAATTGTGCTGATCAGAGAGGCTACAGACATGTGAGTCCTTCCCCCTAGTCAGGAATGGGAGGCACCACAGGAACATCTTGAACCACAACCTCGAAATACGTAATCTCTGCCTAAAAGAAAGGCACACACACACACACATGCAGATAACGTGTTGCCACACAGGGGTTACAACGTCACAAAAGCATGCTGCTGGAAAACAAAATACACCAAGACCTCCCCAAACCGCCATCCATTTTGCACCCAGGTTGAGGAGATAAGTAACTGTTAGTTCATCATTTTCACCGTTTCAAATGTTGTTTGTCTTGCTTGGGGAAGACCAAAGAGATCGAAACGTGTTGTGTAATTTGTTCATTTCGTTTGTTCAGCGGAGTAGTACTTTTTCTTTTGTTTCAGTTTCTACCTGCAGTCATTTCACTTTGAAACTGAACATTGTTCCAGTTAACACCCTCCCTTTACCACTGGATTTTCGTCCTGTTCTATTTTGGTCTGACTAATTCTGCAGTTACCTCCTCATATAGGCTCTTTCCAATTCAAACATCCTGTACACCAATTTTTCTGGAGGCCTTTACAGTGACCTTCAACTGTGGGGTCACTCAAGTGATGATCTTGCCTTGCGTATAGGTCTTCAAAAGTGTTAATGATTCTCTGAAATTAAGTGTTGGAGGAATTTTTGTCAACGCCAAATCAACAAAATTACATAAACAACGAAAAGCAAACATGCAACTGAAGAAAATAAATACAACCAGCCCAGTTTATACAACCAAAACATACAGCATTCCTCCAAAACAAAAACCACAATGAAAGAAAAATAGGAGCAGGGGATGGAGACAATTAAAACAGTAAATACCATGGCTGGCTACAAAAAAACAAAAACAAAAAAACAAAACAGAGCACACACATCTCTATAAAACGATCACACAAACACACACACTGACTGACTGAAACCATTGTATTGTCAGATTTACCTTAGGTTATACAAAATTTAAGAACTCACTCAGAAAAAGAAGTAACACATACACACACACACACACACATGTAGAAAAAAACCCATCTTTTATCAAAATCAAGAAAAAGTCACTCTCCTTCTTTCCAGTTTTTTTTTATATTCGCACTCTGTCATCTTCCCTCCCCTTCGCCCAGCCCCAAACTTACTCTCTCTCTCTCTCCAACAGAGAGCTGTCCTTCCTTCAGGGCTGTCTTTTCTTCCATTCTCCAATTCCAAGCACAACACTTCAACTAATTTGAGCATTTAAGATATATGGGGGAAAAGGATGTACATACATGGAATATTTCTACACACACACACGCACACATGCACACACAAGCGTATCCATGCATGCTCATGCACACCCACACAAATATGTGCCTGGATGCCAAGTAGCATTGCACACTGTGATACATCCCTTGTGCTTCCAGTCTGAACATTGTCCGTCTTCCAGGTGAGATTTCTCACCATCCTTTTCAATTTCTGATATCTGGACAGGTAAGTATGAAGAAAAGGAATTTTACTACTAACAGTGGTATGATATATTTACCTGTCCAATGCTAACCCCCCCTCCCCCCCCCCCCCCCCCCCCCATCCCCCCCCTCGATGCGCACTCCCCCTCCCTGCAGGATGCAAAAGCGGAAACTGAACTGTTTCGGGCAGAGTGAGTTGATTTTGTGTCGGTCAGGGAAGACTCCTCATGTATTCCTTCCTGTAGGCTGGGTAGAGTTAGCTCCCCAATTTCCATTTCGATTTTTTTTTAAGATGCAAAGTTAAGCGACTGGAGGCGGAAATCTAAATAAATTTGGAAAATAATTTATAAGGCTCCCCCCAAACATATGGACAAACGAAGCACAAGACAAAACATGACCCCTCCCGACCTCTTAGGTCTTCTTCAGGCAAGATACACAACACTCAGGACAACGAAAATGAACGAGCAATTTTGTTGTTGTTGAGATTCTCGACGTTAGCATGTTCCAAGTCAGGTGGAGCTATGGCATTTTTTAACAGGTAAGTAGGTCATAAAACTACTTCTAGTAATAACATTCCTTTTTTTTTTAATTAAGATCTACATAAGAGCAGATGATTTCAGCCTGCTCTGCCAACCAAGAAGGTTGTGAACAATCTGGTAGAACGGCAATGCCATCAAAAGACAGATCACAGCTCTTAAACAATGGGGAAACATCATCCAACGACATGTACACTGCTTTGTTATGGATCTCTCTAAAAACAAAGGTACTCCGATCCAATCCAGTCATGACTGAATTTTGGATGGTTCTAGCTCTCACTGTAAAATTACAAGTGCAGATTAACCTGTGTTCATTTAAGGGAAACACACTTGCCTCATTGTACGTTAAATCAGCTGAAGCTCATCAGGGAAATCCTAACGCAGTTTAAAAGGCTAGCAAGTCAGTACTAGTTCGCTTATGTAAATCTGTCTCTGATGCTGTGAAAGATACTTCTGGGACAACCAAATTTGAATGAACTAGCCCTGAAGCAGCCTGGACAAGATTAGAACCCCAGTTAATCGGAGGTATGAAAGAATGTATTAGTAACACACACACACACACACACACACACACACACACACACATTCTTTTCCTTCTCTAAGATGATCTTTACCAGTTTATGTCCATTTGCATATGTGCATTTTCTAAAAAGTACCCACTCACACTTGTACGTTTACAAGCAAGTTCACGCCAGATCACAGAATAATTTACTTTTAGCCCAGCTGATCACAATCAAATAAGAGCCAGTGCACAGATACATAAACAATGACACATCACAACAGCAATAGCACAACACAGCTGCTAATGGGTTAAGGTCAAACAAAACTGAGAATTTGAAAAAGTGCAAACCAACTGTGTCATAAACTTCTAGAAACCTAAAATATAAATAATTCAACAATACAAGGCAGAATCCTTTAAATAATCGACCAAAAGGAGACCCTTAAAAATAAATAAACTTCCACACAGAAAACATAACAAAGTTTACTGGTGGAAGCTGATCTCGGTATACGTACAAGACATTTTGAAACTTAATTAAACAGGTATCCCAGTCACAAAACAGGAAAACAACAAAAAATGTTCTGTGGATTTACCACTACTTTGTAACTAAAATTTGTATTGGAACACCGAGTAACAAAAATCAAGAAAACATTGTTGGCAAGAAACTGTGCTTTTTTCACATTGTGTAAGAAGTAAGAAAAGTAGATAGCTTCAGAAGTACAGTAGTGTAAGGAAAAAGAGACAGCATGCTGTACGCACAAAAGACAGGTTAGGGCGGGCTGCCTTGGGTGTCCGTTCCGGCTCTGGGTTTTCTGGGACACACTCCACACTTTCCACTGGTTCTGAAGCAAATAGCACATACAGAAAAGTCTGTTAAAAAACAACAACACTACATGAAGAACAGAACGATAAAACCAAAGATGAAACATGGTTTGCATTACTGATATAGATAAATATGTAAATGAAATAAAAGAAAACTCTTACACCCTGCGCTCCCACTCATCCCGACTCCTAATCTCTCTTGTCGAAAACTGCATTCAGACTTTTTTGTTGTTCCATCTTCATAGTTCTGCCAGAGACATTACTCCAATGCTGTTCCATCTTCCTACCTCTCCCAGGGATATTACTCCAATGCTGTTCCATCTTCCTACCTCTGACAGGGATATTACTCCAGTGCTGTTCCATCTTCCTACCTCTCCCAGGGATATTACTCCAATGCTGTTCCATCTTCCTACCTCTGACAGGGATATTACTCCAATGCTGTTCCATCTTCCTACCTCTGACAGGGATATTACTCCAATGCTGTTCCATCTTCCTACCTCTGACAGGGATATTACTCCAATGCTGTTCCATCTTCCTGCCTCTGACAGGGATATTACTCCAATGCTGTTCCATCTTCCTACCTCTCCCAGGGATATTACTCCAGTGCTGTTCCATCTTCCTACCTCTCCCAGGGATATTACTCCAATGCTGTTCCATCTTCCTACCTCTCCCAGGGATATTACTCCAGTGCTGTTCCATCTTCCTACCTCTGACAGGGATATTACTCCAATGCTGTTCCATCTTCCTGCCTCTCCCAGGGACATTACTCCAATGCTGTTCCATCTTCCTACCTCTCCCAGGGATATTACTCCAATGCTGTTCCATCTTCGTTGCTCAATGTAGCACCTGGCTACCTTGCATTATCAATGATGTCAATAACAAGAGTTTAGGCACAGTGAGTGGATCACACTCATTAACACAACTATGAACTTAAAAATATGCATTGTGAAACTGAGAAACATCACTGCAAAACACATGAGCAGGATCGTAATATTCATTTGACTGGCTTCTTCATGCCAATACTGAGCTAAAGATGGGCAGAGGATCTCCTCAAACATCAGTCTATCCACACGGAGGTGGCGTTTTCTGTCAGTTGTTCTGGAAGTGAATCACGCCGTTCAACAGAACCCATTCACCAACTGTGCATGCACACGTTACCAATGTTTTTAGCGTTCTGTCGTCTCTCCAGCTCCTCCAGCACTTCAGAGATGGACGACGCTGGCCGCTGTTTCCGTTTGTTGAAAATGGGGTGTTCAAAGATGAAGTCTGTGTCTGGTTTGGGCTGCACATCATCAGCAAATGACTCATTTGTAGTATCTTATGTTTAACAAGTGATGAATTTAGTAAAAAAACAAAAAAAAGTATGTGTTCCAAAATACATACTCACACAAATAAATAAGAGTTAAATGGTGGAAAAATGTCTGATGTATAATTTTCAGCAGTAATAATCACAATGCTTACTTCATGACTCCATCTAGTGCTCAGCTGATATAATGATTCTAATCTGATTCAGTATGTCTGGAGAAGTTCACTCATCAGCCAACTTTCTGCTGCTTCAGCTGAGAAACTTGCTGATGCAGATAAAACTGCACAGAATGACTTCATAGCATATCCACTTGATTGTATGTCTGTGCGTATATGTAATGTACATGCGTGAACATGTGTATGTATTTGCATGATTGTGGATCTATAGAGTCCAGTCCATGCAAGTGCATTCTCATTCCATGGAACTTTACATACCATGCTTCCCACGCTGTTCCTGTTGGAGGGGGAGGCTCCACGTGATTGGCAGTATCAGGTTTGGCAGTGGCTGAAACCCAAAGCATAATATTCAGTTTTAACTGTCTGATCATTAGTCTTTCTGTCTTTTTCATGACAAGACACTGGTTGACTAAATGACCACTGTGCCTAGATTTTGGTCCTGGTACTATGTGGAGGTCAAAGTTGACAATTAGTACATGGGCTGTGTGCACAGGTTTATTTTAAAGGGCATATATGCAGCAGCTCTGGCTTTTGCTTACACTGCTACTTGGTCTTTACTGAGATGGTAACAGTCAATAACCATCCATGCAAAATACTGAATCACTGCATTGTTCAGTTTTGGTTTCATGCAGATCTTTGTACAATGTCCTGTGAAATGCAGTCAGCAAAGTGCTTGGGCTGGAATCAGTGTTCGTCTTTGCCATGCTGTTTCATGAATAAAGCAGGCAATAAAATAGCAGGTACACTCACTCCTAGGGCCAAGGGTGGCAGAGATCATGCTGAACTCGTCCAGCTTGGCCAGATGGTCTTTGGGCGTGGGTGCAGAACGCAAGGGAGTCACAAAGTGATAGTTGAGGGGCTGCATCAGCTCAATGTCCTTCTCCTTTTTCATGTCATAGCGACGACGATGGCGTTTGCAGCACAGCAACAGAGCCACGATGACAATGATCAGCAAGATGCCAGCAATGATGGCCACGATCAGGACTAGAAACAAACAGACAAGAACGCAAAAACAAAGTAAGATTATTTGATGCATAATAACTTTCAGTAAAGGTGAAAGCCAAATCAACACACAAAAAACATGCGGTAAAATAATGCTGATTTAATATTGAATACGAACAAACAAATAAATGTTCTCCAGACATTATAAACAACAGGAATGAAAAAAAAATATGCATAAAACGTTCCCAAGGTAGTGGCCAAAAAGAGAATCAGGGATAGTTTTATTTTCATTTTTTAAAAATGCATTTTTCTGAACATTGCCTTCACGTCTGCCTGCCCTTAGCTATCATGCACGTTACCAAACTGGTGTCTGCACCACTGAAATACCAGTGAGCCTGAGACTATGAAAACCAAGACTTTCTTTCTTTTTTATACTTAACTTTGAGCTTATCTTGGAGCGTTCTGTTTCACAATTGGAGTGTTTATTCAAGTGTGGTGTTAATACTGCATATGTGATGGTGGTTTGTGGTGGTGATGTGTACGCCTGTGTGTGTGTGTGTGTGTGTGTGTGTGTGTGTGTATGACTCTATTTTGGCAGGGTGTGTGCCTGTGATTCTGTATTGGTGTGGTGTGTGTGTATCTGGGGTGGTGGGGGGTGGGGGAGGGGCGGTAGGATGTGTGCATGCATGTGTTTATATTTATGTATATGTACAGACTGACACAAGATAGATAAATAAATTGACAAGGAATGACTGAGCACAGTGGAAAGAGTGGAATATTTCTAATGATATACATGTTTGTAATTTGTTGTAATATGTGAATTTTTAATGATGGCACCACAAACAAATTTTCCTTGTATTCTATGAGGACAAAAAAAAAAGTGTA
>CM031600.1:17073408-17093408 GCA_018398815.1 Conus ventricosus | reverse complement strand
ACCAGAGCCAAAAAAAAAAAGGTGACTTTTTAAATTTATATGAGTAACACTGCATGACATCACACAGGTAAAGGGACAACGAAAAGAAACCTACTGGAGATACAGCCTGTGAAGTTAGTGATGTGGTCAAAGGTGTCTTCATAGCCGGTCAGTAAGCCCCCTATGACGATGGTGTCGATCTGGTCCAGGTCATAGTCTGGGTACACGATGCTGGCTTCTTTCACTCCATCCAGCTGTAACATCATTTGTGTGACATTGAAATCACATTCAAAATTAACATATTGAAGTGCACGCTTCGAGTCATTAATGGCCATTGCTTGCCATCACTCGTTTCAGAAACAGTACATGCAAGTGCAGCTAGGTTCTTTTCTCCGTTGCTTGAAAAAATGCATCATGGGCGTTTCAGAGAAAAAAAGTACACACACACACACACATACACACTCACATACACACTCAGAGAGAGAGAGAGAGAGAGAGAGAGAGAGAGAGAGAGAGAAAGAGAGAGAGAGAGAGAGAGAGAGCTGTTAACAGTTCTGATGTGACCATTCTTTTATTGGTAAAAATCAGTAGTTCACAGTTATGCCCCTTTGGGAAGTTTGGGAAGGGATGCATGCCCGCACACACACATATGCATGAATATATATCTACCTGTACATCTGCATGTATGTAACTGGATGTGCTGTCAAGAAAGAAAAAAGTGAATGTGGTCTGGCAGGCTGAAAACCACTGAGCTCTAATCAGTCACCAATAATTAAATTACCCTGTAAATGAATGATGAAAGATCATAGCAAAAATGATGCGCATCAGAGGACAGTAATGTGACAGGCGTGGGGAGTGGGTTGGGGTGATGGAGAGGTTAGAGAAAGTAAGGAAGGAGGAGTCAAACTATTGTGGAAACGCCTATATGTATAGTCATTACACAAAAGCATATACATATCCTCCGTTTCACACCTAAAATTTCTATTTACAAAAGCATGCATGCATTCTCATCTTTCATTGCTTTCAGATCCTACATCTGAATTTTGTGATGCAATCAATTCTTTTTTTTCCCCCAGCAAAACTGCTGTTTACAGAATGACAATAAATCAGGATATCAAAGAACATCATTTCAATGTGTATTTAAAATTCATTATTAAATAAATCACAGAGAGAAGATATTAGTGCAGCATATCATATTCTGGTAAAAAGGCATAGCAGCACAGTACTTTTCAGTATTTTATTTGGCTTCTATATTCATGTACTAATCACCAACTTGTTTTGTTTTCTTTGTGTTTTTATTAATTTTCATTTGCTCTTCAAGATTTGGGAAAAAGACATATCTTTTGTGGTCAAACTGAAAAAAGTGAATATTCAAATCAGATTAAAATTTCTCATTTGCAGCACATAATATACAAACTGAAAAAAAGTAAATATTCATACCAGATTAAAATTTCTCATTTGTAGCACATAATATACACAGAAACAGACACTATACACAGAAACAGAGACATTTAACATAAGCACCCCTGCCCCCCACCCCACTTCCCTCTCCCTGCCCTGCCATCTCTCTCTCTCACACACACACACACACACACACACACACACACACACACACAAGCACACACACACACACACACACACACACACACACACACACACACACACACACACACACACATATATACTTGTGCTGATCATCATCAACTTTCACGAATCTTATTCACGTATGAAACAGAAAAATTCCTCACAGACATATGTTGCAAAAGAGAGCAATTCAATTTTGAAAGCATAAAAACCAAGAGGTGACAACAGAACGCTAGCAAAGCACATTATACTGATAACTCAACATGCAACACAGAAGACAAAAAGTATCATTCTTGTGACATCACAAAGAGAATAGAAAAGAAAAAAACGATGGTTGAGATGGAAAGTCTGGCTGCTACTGCTGTGGGATAGTGAACAAACACAGAAAACAGCCACGTCAACTGAGAATCTGTTCACAACAAACAGACAGTGGCCCAGTGGATATGATATCTTGCTAGCAAGCGAGAATTTTCACGCACTAAGTCCATGGTTCTGTTCATGCAGTTTAGATTTTTCTCTGTCAACCACAAGACACTGAGGGACGGTTTGGATGCTATGATAAAGTGTCATACACAGCTAATGCAGTGAGACCATGTTGAAAACATTCTACAGCAACAATAGTTGTGTCAGGCATCATTCTGTACAAAATGCTCCTTGACATGTGAACCATGACACAAGCAGACTGGGTCAGAAAGGGACAGCACTCTCCCTGACAGAGCAGCCTCAATGTCACACAGACAAAAAGTTAAACAATATCATTATACATAATGCCATACACTTTCTAAAAAAAAAGTACTACAATAATCCTGTATAACTGATGAGTGAATACAGCCCTTACACACAGTCCTATTCATCCCATCTCAAATATCAGAGCCCTGGTTACAAAAAGAAAAAGAAAAAGGAAGATAACAGAATGTGAGCTTAATTTCCTCTCCTGGAAAGAATGTTCTTGCAATGTTAAAAAAAAGTTATGATTATGTTTGTCGTTACCTTCTTTTTACATGATTTATCTGCTAGCAAAACTAATCCCCTAATCTGACAAATAACCATTTAATTTCTTCATTTACCACTCCTTAAATGCAGTCAACAATAAAATCGATATGTCCCAAGGCACACCATTACATGTTGATTCTATTCTGATTGTAGGTGATTCTAATCATGATTAGATTTGAAAAGAGAAGGCGAGGACTGACAAATGATATATGTAAAACAAACCAATACACACACAACAATCTTAGATCCCATCAGTCACAAGTTCATATGCGCAAAACAACCTCCCTTTCATTCCATGCAAATCAGAAGGGTTGGCCTATGTCAAGAAGAGCACAACTAAGTGACAATTCTGGCAAAAAGACAGGTCAATACCATACAAAGGTACTACTCACTATCCCGTCGCCATACAAATCAAGTGGTGCCACCTGTGATTGGGCCAGTGCAAAACATATGCTTCAAACTCAAATAAAACAATAACAGAAACAAACTGAACCCACAAGATGAATGACACCATAGCAATAAAAAGACAACCAAAAATCGTTGCATGAAATCATGACAGGAAAATAAAAAGTACAAACACTATGAAATCATAAATAAAACAAATAAGCAGTACATATGAAATGAAACAATTAATAAACACGAATGGATTTGAGCTATAAATGTTATGAAATGATTAGCAGATGAGAACAAAAGCTAAATAATCATGGAACAATAAACAGAACAAAATAAAGCCACAGATACTCAAAAATAATCCAGGAATTAAAGCTTCAACAACCATGAAACATTATGCATACAAAATTAAAAAAACAAAAAACAATTACCACGAAGCAATATGCAGAACAAATAAAAAGCTACAATACCATCAAGCAATAAGTAGAACAAATAAAAGCTACACATACCATAAAACCATAGGTGGAACAAATGAAAATTGCATGTACCATGAAACAATCAGTGGACTGGAATAAAGGCCGCGAATACCATGAAACAATAAAAAGACAAAGATGAAAGCTACAAACACCTTGAAGTAATAAATAAACCTGAATATACTTTCTAACGATCATGAAACAACAGGTCAACAAGAATCAAAGCTACAAATGCCCTGAGGTAATAAATAAACCTGAATATACTTTCTAACGATCATGAAACAACAGGTCAACAAGAATCAAAGCTACAAATGCCCTGAGGTAATAAATAAACCTGAATATACTTTCTAACGACCATGAAACAACAGGTCAACAAGAATCAAAGCTACAAATACAGCAGAAGTATAAAAATGAAAGCTACAAATCCTGGAAAACAATAAACAGTACAGAAGAAATGAAAAAAAAGAAGCAAATTCCATGACACAATAAGTAGACAAGAACAAAAACTGAAGTCACAATGAAACAATTAGTACAAATGAAAAAAAACACATTCAAGTATCATGAAACAATCGAGTAGATAAATTAAAAACTGCTAACTACCATGGAACACACTGAGCAGAACAAATAAAAACCACAAATACCACGAAAAAATGAGTAGACCAGAAACAAGTTACAAATACTACTTCACAACGCACAGACAAATATGAAAATAAATACCATGAAACAATGAGCAGACAAGAATCAAAAGTATAAATACTACGACAGAATGAGTAGAACAAACAAAGAAAGGAAAAACTACAAACACAATGAAACAATAATGAGTGGACAAGAACAAAACCTACAAATAGCAAATACTTTGAAACAATGAGCGGACAAGAATAGAAACTACAAACACCATGAAATAATGAGTAGAACAAATAAAAACAACAAATTCCATTAAACAATTAATGGAAGAGAATAAAGGCCTGCCACAAACAAAATTTTAAGCACCAGTGTTCAATGCAAAAAATGACTACATTAATCAAATATGAAAAATAAATTCTAAAAAGCTCGAAGCACATCTTCCA
The DNA here is from genome assembly GCA_018398815.1 of Conus ventricosus. Taxonomy (NCBI): domain Eukaryota; kingdom Metazoa; phylum Mollusca; class Gastropoda; order Neogastropoda; family Conidae; genus Conus; species Conus ventricosus. The sequence continues at coordinate 17,088,922 of CM031600.1, read as the reverse complement.
AAGCGATGTCTAAAAATTACAGAAGCATCACATGTAAGGTTAAGAAAATCATACTAAGAAAAAACACACACAAAAACTTAAACAACAAACACAAAGTGTAAGCACATTGGGAAATAAAATGGACCACAGTATCAATCACAACCTCAGTTTCTCAACATTTAGAAGTATTCATCAATAAAAAGAAGACAGAAACTGGAAAAAAAAACAAAACATTTCAGCAGGATAAACATCCCAAACACAACAAGGGTAAACAGTGGTGACAACTGTCCCATATGACGGGCTGACATATAAGCAAAAAGCACTGCCTGCACTTAGGACCCTGACATAACATCAAAGAGAAAACTGGAGACTTTAAAAGGAAGCAGGCCAGAAAAAAACACTCACAGTCAGGTACATGTTGGTTCCTTCTCTCTTGTACACCAACTCATGCTGCTCTCCGTTGGTGAAGTTTCCCGACACCTTCATGCGATCTGCAACAACAACGCTGCAAAATGACTTTCCTCTGGGCGACCACTGCACTAGGTCATGAACAATCATGAGCAGTTTACAAGTTTGATGGATTGCAAGGTACATCGTAAGAGGACGATGAGTGCAGTAATATCTGATGATGAGATTACTACTGATACAAAAGCCATCCATACGTGTTGAACCCACTACAAGTATGTGCAGTAAGCAAAATGTTACGACTGGGAAACCTTTAATACACTGTCTGATCTGTTCTTCCCCGGAGAAAAGCTTTCAAATACTCTTTGAGTACACTGGTCTATTTCAAGCTGGAAAAAAGCCTCTGAATACACTAACATTAATTTAATCTATTTTTCAGTTGCAAAAAAACTTCCAAATACTCTATGAACACATTGATCTATCTTTTGTGGGTAAAAAGCTTCAAAGCACAATCTGAATATGTTGAGGTATTCTTAGCTGGAAAAAGCTACCAAATCTACTGTGAATGCACTGATCTATCTTCAGCTGAGAAAAAAGCTTCCAAATGCACTATGAGCAAACCGTTCTATCTTTAGTAGAAAAAAAAAGCTTCCCAATTTGATCTTAACACAATGATCTATTTTCAGCTGAAGAAAAAAGTTTCCAAAACACACTGAGCAACACTGATCAATTTTTAACTAAAAGAAGCTCGCACATACACTCTTAACATCTATTACTATGTGGGAAATAAATGCTTCTTAACACTCTCAGGACAATTCTTCATGCCTCCTGCTTCATCCATTCTTATTACTAGCAACATTTCTCTTCTAAGTGAACATTAACAGCTGAAGACACAAGTTCAGGTCCATGTGCACATGCATGCAAGCATGTACATTTGCATACAGATGCAGACTTACTCGCGTGCGCACACGCACACACACACACACACACACACGCTCGCATGCAAGCACGCACGTACGCACATACAAAGTAACCCATCATGTAACATTGTTTCAAGTTAAAAGTTGCCGAAGAGAAGAGCTAAGACACACACAGAGAACAGGTGCTACTTACATATTCCAACACCTTGATTGGTTTCAATCAGGACATTGCCTTCCGCATCCAATTTGGCCAAGATGTAATCACCAAATCTGCAGACATCAATATCCGATTCATATGAACAATTTCCCTGTGGTTATTCTTCTAAAATCCTTTTACATATGGCAAAATCATGGACCCCTAATATATATCATTCCTTTATGTTGTTAATTATCATTTTCATTGACAATTAATCGGAAAACAGACACAATGATGTGGTAAGGCATGGCAAAGACAAAACATAGTATTACAAAGACAGAGCATGACATCACAAGGATGGAGTATGACGTCAGAAGTATGGAGCATGACATCACAAGGATGGAGTATGACGTCAGAAGAATGGAGCATAACATCACAAGGATGGAGTATGACGTCAGAAGAATGGAGCATGACATCACAAGGATGGAGTATGACGTCAGAAGGATGGAGTATGACATCACAAGGATGGAGTATGACATCACAAGGATGGGACTTGACATCACAAAGATGGAGCAAGAGGCTATACCAATGAAAAAGGACATTAGAAGGACGGAACATGACATCCAAAGAACAATTATATCACAAGGACAGAGCAAGGTGCTACACCAAGCACATTACACAGATGGAAATGACATCAAAAGGTGGGAGCATGACATCACAAGGGCAGGATATGACATCACACGCACATGACATCATAGGAGTGAGACTTGACATCACAAGGGTGGGACATGATACCACTAGAGTGAAATTAAAATGTTTGAGAAAAAAAGAAAACGTTTGATAAAGAAATAGTAGCATGATATCGCAAAGGTGACATATGACATATAAGATAAGATATGACACTGCAAAGAAGGAACATGACATCATAAAGTTGAGACATGAAAATAACAAAAATGACACCATAAGAATATAAAATTGAAACATTCATGATATTTTCACACCTGCGCACAAACCAGTTAACTAATATATCATTACGGGTCTCACAATGGTGTGTATTACATTCAGAGCGGTAATCTATATATCTAAATGAACTTTTTAGGAATGCAAATATTTTGATTTATGTAAAATGTTTCATCATAACATGTAGCTAATATGTGTGACTGTGTGTGTGTGTGTGTGTGTGAATGTGTGTGTGTGTGTGTGTGTGTGTGTGTGTGTGTGTGTTCTTCAATTTGACATCTACTCACCACATGTCTTGATTTTGCCCCCTTGCACCCCCTGTGTCATATGTGCATTGCTTGTATTGATCTTTCTTCCTCTCTATGTGAACAATGAGTGTATGTGTTTTGGAGCACTGCAGAACCAAAATGATTTCCTTTTTTTAATCCATTGGGTGATAAAGAATCTTGATCTTGACTGATATGTGCCGCAGCACATCCTTTTTTAAGAAAAAAATAAAAAAGAATAAAATTCAACTGAAAAACTGGTACACAAAATCGTAATTACATAAATAAAGATCCACTGAACTGAACAGACTGAAAAATGGCATCAGACATTAAAACAATGAATGACTCATGAATAGACTTCACCTCTCTGCCATTGACAATCGACTCTGCCATTCAAAATCGACTCACGAACAATGAACTCACTTGGAGCTAACGATGTAAATCAAGGCCATGTCCAGTCGTCTTCCATGCTGGTCGGTCACCTGGCTGCCGGAAGTCTTGAAGGTAAGCATGATCTGTTCTGTCACGCTGCGCTGGGCAGAAACAGGCAGACTGAAGGTGTGCGTCAACACTGACTGGCCATCCAGCATCACCGAGGCCTCTGAAGACAGAATTACAGGTACCGCTCTTGGCTGTGGGTTAACGGAGATTTAATGTACCCATCCACATCAGGAGGTACGGTTGTATAATGATAACTATCTGAATGGGGCAAAAAGGAGTCAAGGGGTTGGGAGGATGGGAAGAAGGGCAAATGGGAGACATAACATGACATGAAATCATATCTACTTCAAACTACAATGACACCACCAGAACAACAAGTTAAGATTAAAAGCGGAAATATCAGTTTTATGTTAGGTGGCTTGGATTTGAACATACCAGCTTCTACATACAAAATCAGTGATCTGATCTGCTGAGCTGATCACACACTGAAAGCCATTGCTTTTAGTGTGAAGAACTTCAGAGTGGAGGTTTACACTGACCTTCTGGCTAAGGTGATCTTCAGCATGGTGTCTAACATCTGCTCAAGAACTCAGCGTCGATGGGATTTCATAAATTTACCTTTTGCTTATCTTGACTAAGTCCACTATTGTGGACAGCTACACAGACAATGATAGTGTGTGTGTGTGTGTGTGTATGTAAGTATATCTCTGTGTGTGTGTGTGTGTGTGTGTGTGTGTGTGTGTGTGTGTGTAAGTATATCTGTGTGTGTGTGTGTGTGTGTGTGTGTGTGTGTGTTTGTGTGTGTGTGTATGTAAGTATATCTGTGTGTGTGTGTGTGTGTGTGTGTGTGTGTGTGTGTGTGTGTGTGTGTGTGTATGTAAGTATATCTGTGTGTGTGTGTGTGTGTGTGTGTGTGTGTGTGTGTGTGTGTGTGTGTGTGTGTGTGTGTGTGTGTGTATGTAAGTATATCTGTGTGTGTGTGTGTGTGTGTGTGTGTGTGTGTGTGTGTGTGTGTGTGTGTGTGTGTGTGTGCATGTGTGAGTTGATGTGTTGTATGTATGTGCGTGTGCATACACATAAGTAAGCAGCCATGCAGACTCATTGCACTACTGGATAAGAGCTAAAATCCCTAAAACTTATGTGATACAAGCTATTTTCTAACACTGATGATGCAACATCGTGCCTATGACTTGATCAATGAAAGCCAATCAAAAGATTACTTTTGAAAAGTTTGTACTTTTAGACACTGCATGTTTGTATTATCATTCAAATGAACATAAGCATTTGAAAGTCTTTACCTTTCTCACAATGTATTCCTGAATAGTCACTCTCTGAGCAGTCACAGGTGAAATTTCCAAAGCGCCAGTGCTCATAGCAGTAACCCTCGTTCTTGCAGGTGTCTTCTTTGCACCCAGTCTCACAGGCAGGTGTGACCTCTGTAAAGACAGCAAGTGAACTCAGCAAAAAATTTGGAAGTTTATCGAAAGTATTCATTTTGCACAGGTTATGTTTCTGTTTACACTTTTCCTCCAAGAATGGAAATATGCACATAATCATTATTTCAAAAAACCATTTTCAGCAGATAAGATAAGATACAACCAATAATAATTCATAGCATTACAGCATATTTTGTTGTCAGACTTGTGACTGGACAAGCCTTTCTCTCAGGGTGTGTGAGCATGGCATTGCATGCAGATGCATCAAAACATCACATCGTAGTTTGCTGATGTGTATCCCTTTTGCTGTCCTGTCTATTACAAACCACATATGTGACCTCCAAGAATAAGTGTCATGTCACCCTGTGGTCATGTTCCGGGTTTAACTGTACATTAGTAGATTTTTTTTTATCAACTCTGCAAACTGCTATCCACTCAGAGCCATAAATCCACAAATTCACATATTTTAAAAGAGGCTCTCCACAGAATGTGTTTAAAAACTCTTTCCAAACACTATTTGCAGTTCCATAGTAACAGTATAAAAAAAATAAGACAGCTGAATAAAAAAAAAATCCAAGTCACTGTGTTGGAAATTGGCATCCGCTGACATTTTTTGTGCCCATAGAAAAAGATTCAAAGTACCCCCACCCCCTCCCACACACACACACATACACATGCGCGCGCGCGCACACACACACACACACACACACATACACACACAAGCATTTCTATATTTTTTCTTTCCTACAATTCCTTACCACCATGTTTCATACCTGCTGTGTTGCCCCTGGCCATCACTCCCTGCCGCAGCCGAATCTGATGCCGGCCGACACGCATGCCACGGACGCACCCTTCAGGAAAGGGCTGGCTGTTCCACCATCCTCTATCCCTCCCACATACAGCTTCAGAAAGGGACTGGGCTGTTGGAAGGGGCGGGGGATGAAGACGGTCTCCTTCTGCACGCTGTCTTTGAAGGGGTCCATGGAGTAGGAGGTGATCTTGGAGTGCCTGTACTCTATGATGTGGGACTGGTCACCGTAGATCAGCTTGGTCAGGTTGTAGTACTCCTGGGCCACCACCTGTTGCCATTCCCCATTGTTCAATGGCTCTGCATAAAACACAATGAGAACACAAGGCAAAATTACAACAACAAAATGAAAAAGAAAAAAAAAAGCATGATATGCATAAAAATGAGAAATATTATCCGTTTTTCCATGCCAGTAGATTATATAGAGCTGTTACAGACATTGGGCTGTTGCAGACACTGGGCTGTTACAGGCACTGGGCTGTTACAGGCACTGGGCTGTTACAGGCACTGGGCTGTTAGACACTGGGCTGTTACAGACACTGGGCTGTTACAGGCACTGGGCTGTTACAGGGACTGGGCTGTTACAGACACTGGGCTGTTACACACACTGGGCTGTTACACACACTGGGCTGTTACAGACGTTGGGCTGTTACTGACACTGAGCTGTTACAGGCACTGGGCTGTTACAAGCACTGGGCTGTTACAGACGTTGGGCTGTTACAGACACTGGGCTGTTACAGACACTGGGCTGTTACAGGCACTGGGCTGTTACAGGCGTTGGGCTGTTACAGACACTGGGCTGTTACAAACATTAGGCTGTTACAGACACTGGGCTGTTACAGACATTGGGCTGTTACAGGCACTGGGCTGTTACAGGCACTGGGCTGTTACAGACAGTGGGCTGTTACAGGCACTGGGCTGTTACAGACGTTGGGCTGTTACAGACACTGGGCTGTTACAGGCACTGGGCTGTTACAGGCACTGGGCTGTTACAGGCACTGGACTGTTACAGGCACTGGGCTGTTACAGACGTTGGGTTGTTACTGACACTGAGCTGTTACAGACACTGGGCTGTAACAGACACTGGGCTGTTACAGACACTGTGTCGCTACTGGACACTGGACCGATACTGAACACTAGCTTATTACTGACACTTTGCCATTAGACTTTGGCCGATTAAAGACACCATGCCATTACAAACTGAAGACCAGTCGAGAGAAGAGTCGTTACAAACACTGGACCAGTACAAACGCAAGGCCATTACTGACACTTTGCCATTAGACACTGGTCCACTAATGGATGAAAATTGAAAACTATGCTTCCCATAACTTGGCAGGAAATATTGATTTCAGAGAGATGAGGGTATTCTAATCAAACATTGTTGCAATGACTGGGACACAATTTTCTTTTTCAAAATTTCAGTTATATAAAAAGTCTACATCTTCACAGGTTCTGAAAGGTTTATATCTTAAAGATCTGTACATCAGTTTACTCCAAATATGGAGGTAGGTCTAGGCCTGAAGATTTGCTGCCTGCTAAACTGGGACTTTAACAGGAATGATGTGCATGTGCACTCGTATTGTAGTACTCGACAACATCCTGGTCAGAATTTGGAAAACAAACTAACAAACAAACAAACAAACAAAAAACTGATCAGAATCTGAAAAAAAGTTCCTTCACAGACCAGGAAATTATGACCCCATACAGTTATGTAGCATACTGCAGAGCCATACCTGGAGCAGTGATGGATCCACTGACGATGGAGTGGTAAGAGTTGTAGGTGAAGAGAATAGTGTTCCTCTGCTGAAGCTCCATCTGAACGAAGTTGGACAGATGATCCTGAGCAAAGAAGAGAAGGGCATCACTCTGGAACGTCCGGAAACTCATCACAATGGTCTTCTGCAAAGGACTGGCTTGCTCTGGCATGTCAAAGGTCAGGAACGACCCGGACGCCCCGCTGAATGTTGCAGCATCCGTATTGAGGTCTGATCACAAATAAACACATCCAAACGTGGCAAGCAAGATCACCGACTCTGAGCCTGTTAGGACCACAGCTTGACTGGGTGTTCATGTGTGTGTTTGTATGGGGATGAGGTGGGGATGTAGACCTGTCTTCAGGCACACAATCCCTGTACATATGTGTGTCTATGTGTACCTTTGCACTGGTGGGGTGAGAAGGGTGTGTTTTGTGTCGTGATGGAGCAGAGGATGGATGGAAGGGAGTGGAAGATGGAGGATGACTGCTTGTGTCCATGTGGTCTTACATCTCTGCATGTTTAATGTCATATTCTTTTTTTCATTATAAGTCTGCTGGCACTGCATCATGACAGACACACTGACCTACCATGAGTGAACAGCTTTACACATTAGACTGTGTTAATCGGGCTGTATTTTTCAGCTGTTTGTATTGTATGGGAGTGACATCTGCAGTTTTGTTTGTACATGGGCGGAGAGAATGTGGTTGTGCGCATCTGTGAGTGTGACTTTTTTTTTGTTTTATGTCCCTCTCTTTCTCATAATTCCATGACTTTCTTGTGAATAACTACCCTTTGAACTGCCTTTCCAAACAAATATGTCTACACACACACTGCCCACAGAACTTAACTGCTATTCCACACAGATATGGCCAAGCACATACTGCCCTCAGTCTTGCATATACATGTACTCATGCACACCCATAAATGAAAGCCTGCATCTGGCACATATACATACACGTTACTACGCAAGTCAGGCCTCTGCTAGGAGCCCCTCCACCCCACTCTTTCCCAAGTGGTTCCTTCACTTCTCTATCATACTGATTTTGCTGTTAACCCCAGTACAGTGCGGCACCTAGGTAATTCAGGTGTGGTGTATAGGGACTACCCTGCACCCCTTCAACCTCTCTACAGTGAGGCCCCAAGGCTAAACACACCTTGTGTGGTGTATAGGGACTACCCTGCACCCCTTCAACCTCTCTACACTGAGGTCCCAAAGCTAAACACACCTGGTGCAGTGTATAGGGACTACCCTGCACCCCTTCAACCTCTCTACACTGAGGTCCCAGGGCTGAACACACTTGGTGCGGTGTATAGGGACTACCCTGCACCCCTTCAACCTCTCTACAGTGAGGTCCCAAAGCTAAACACACCGGTGTGGTGTATAGGGACTACCCTGCACCCCTTCAACCTCTCTACAGTGAGGCCCCAAAGCTAAACACACCTGGTGTGGTGTATAGGGACTACCCTGCACCCCTTCAACCTCTCTACAGTGAGGTCCCAAAGCTAAACACACCTGGTGTGGTGTATAGGGACTACCCTGCACCCCTTCAACCTCTCTACAGTGAGGTCCCAAAGCTAAACACACCTGGTGTGGTGTATAGGGACTACCCTGCACCCCTTCAACCCATCCAGTGGGGCCCCAAAGCTAAACAGACCTCATCTGCACCCATGAGGCTTTGTTCATGGAACTGAAACTGAAACACACATCCATCTGTACTCAGCAACATTTTGTGATACAGCAGCGGAGATGGGCTGGGAGAAGAGGGTAGAAAAGGGAGGAGGGGAGGGAAATGTATGTGTATACTTGCAAACAAATGCATGTTTGTGAGACAGAGACTAAGACAGACAGACAGAGACAAAGACAGACAAACAGAAACAGAGTATTCTGGGAATGAGTGTGTGTTTTAAAGACAGAGAGAAAGACAGACAAAAAGGAACAGAGACAGAGAGAAAAACATATAAACAGAAACAAAGAGAAAGACAGACAAACAGAAGAAGACAGACAAACAGAAACAGAGACAGAGAGAAAGAAAGACAAACTGAAACTGAGAGGAAGACAGATGGACAAAGATTACAAAGGGCAGGTGTGGTCAGAGGACTTACTATGTTCACAGTAGTGTCCTTGATGTGCCCAGGGGTCTTGGCAGAGGCAGGTGTAGTTGCCCCAGTTCTCCACACAGGTGCCCCCGTGCTGACAGGGGTTGGGCCAGCAGGAGGATTTGCAGCCTGTGGACACTCCACTGGTCCTGAAAACACAGCCTTCAGCAAATCAGCTGGCTTGTCTTTCTGTCTTCATTGATTTTTTTTCTTCTGTTTTTACCTCTGTCTTTTACCACTCTCCAACAGACTATCATGGCAAATACACACATACACTCGCACATGCGCTCTTCTATGCCTACACGCAAGTACATTCAAGGAACCACACACAGAGCCAAGCAAACACACCCAGCAGCTAGCAAAAATTTAATGCACACTGCCCACATGTGCGTGCGCACACATACACACCAAAACATCACAACAAAGTCATATTGTCCCGAAACACAAATGTTGTGCTCAATCTAAGCTTTCAAGTGTACTCCTGACCCCAAACCCCACTTGTGAAACTAACTGATCCATCCCCACCATGTACTGCCCTCACCTTGTGTGTCTAAACGCAGGTAACAAAGTGCTTAATTAAGACAACGTTCTGTCATACAGCGTTGCTCATGTCTCACAGATGACTGTTTCTATGAATAAAACTCCCACCTTCTATCGACAAGTGAGGAGAGTTCCACTTCCTGGAGGTTGTAGAGGAAGGCGCGGATGCAGCCGGACATCCCTGGGGTTCTCTCTCCGTAGGTCTCTGCCACACTGGACACAATGGGACAGCATCAAATCTGTGTGTGTGTGTGTGTGTGTGTGTGTGTGTGTGTGTGTGCGCGTGCGTGCGTGCATGCGTGCGTGCGTGTGTGCATGCGTGCGTGTGCGCATGCGTGTGTGTGTGTGAGTGTGTGTGTGTCTGTGTGCATGTGCATGTGTGCATGTATGAGAGTGAGGGAGACAGAAAGCGAGAGAGAGAGAGAGAGAGAGAGAGAGAGAGAGAGAGAGAGAGAGAGAGAGAGAGAGAGAGATTGCATATGTGCATGTGTGCAGTTATGTATATGTGTATGAATAATGTATGCAAGTGTGTTTGTTTGTTTACGTATGTATGCGTATGTGGAAGGGTAAGGACAATGGGGGACTGAGTGTTAGATGTGAGAGAGAGAGAGAGAGAGAGAGAGAGAGAGAGAGAGAGAGAGAGAGAGAGAGAGAGAGAGAGAGAGAGAGAGAGAGGGGGGGGGGAGAGAGAGAGGGGGAGAGAGAGAGAGAGAGAGAGAGAGAGAGAGAGAGAGAGAGAGAGAGAGAGAGAGAAAGTGTATTTGTGTGAGAGAGAATGCGTATGTGTGTGTATGTGTGTGTGTGTGTGAGAGAGAGAGAGAGAGAGAGAGAGAGAGAGAGAGAGGAGAGAGAGAGAGAGAGAGAGAGAGAGTAGAGAGTGTGTGTGTGTGTGTGTGTGTGTTGTGTGTGTATGTGTAGGCGCATACGTGTGTGTGTGTATGTGTGTGTGTGTGTTGTGTGTGTGTGTGTGTGTGTAGGCGCATAAGTGTGTGTGTGTGTGTGTGTGTGTGTGTGTGTGTGTGTGTGTGTGTGTGTGTGTGTGTGTGTGTGCATACACGCATGTGAGTGCTTGTGCATCCACACACATTTACATATGAAAGTGTGCACTAATGCATGCCCAGGTACACTCTCACATACATACACACACACACTCACACACACACACACACACACACACACACACACACACACACACACACACACACTCACACACACACACACACACACACACACACACACACACACACACACATATATATATCCCAAACTAAGATCAAATCTCACTCTTCAGGAAGCCCGCCCAGGTAGAGAAGCCCATTGTAGTCGACCAGGCCATGGACCCCAGAGTCCAAACTGACCAGCACCCGACTGGTGTCCAGGCTGAGCCGCACATTGTGCAGGTCATGTTCAATCAAAATAGAGTGCCAGTCCCTTCGTTGATGGAGTTGGGCACTCGCAATCTTTCCCGAATAATCGTTCCATTCAAGCGGAAGTAGAACTCAACTGCGTTTTCTGTTGAAAAACAAAAATTAATAATTGAAAAAATAAAGACAAAGATCTCAATGACTCTAACGGTTATTAACATAACTATTATGTATCATATTTTTTTTAGATTCAGGTAACACCTTGCAATAGTATATACTGATCAACAGTGTAACTGGGAAGGAGTTGGTGTCAGGTAACGACTTACAACAGCATTCACTGATTAACCCTTACGCTGGTTGTCTCAACATAAATTGCGTTATTACATCATGGCTGTCACTGGTTGTTGCGACATAAATCGCGTCATTACATCATGGCTGTCCCTGGTTGTCGCGACATAAGTCATGCACGCTGTAGGCCGAGCCTTGCAAGCCTTGTTTCACTGACACACAGAGATACGAAACTATGGCTCAGTGAGAAACTATTTACTTGAATGACTAAGCGAGCCCTGGAACATGGATTTTCAGCGTTTTAGCTTAGTTTATGGTTAGTAGCAGCTTGTAACGCATAGTGCGACTCAACTCGTTTGGCAAACAAAAATGGCAGCGCCCAAAGGAGAGCGTGATAGAATTACGAACTTGTTGGAAGATGTTTTTGCCAAATTTCTTGTGGAAAAAGCACGTGAAGAAGAAGTTATGGACATTTTGAATGGACTGGGTGTGGTAGGTGATAGTTTTGATTTAGACCAAGCACCATGTAATCGTGATTTTGAGATCAACACCGACAATGACTGGAGAGTGCCTAAGGGTGAGGAGAATCTCAAGATACCATTCAGTGGGGAAGAAAAACTCAGTGTAGCACTTACAGATGATCCTAAACCTTTCAAACGTAAATGAGGATAGTGTGGGCTAACTATTACATTTGTTGATAGCGACCATTTTTGTGTGTGTGATATCAGCACGTGATTTCAATGTGAAAACTGAACTGGAAGACGGGTATAATCCACACTGACTTTCCTTTGAAAAAGGCTGTAACTTATTTCTGGATACTGTGGAATATCATTGACTGGATTTGTAAGCAGTCAAGGGCAGTCTTATTTGTGAAAAAAGCTCTTGAGAATGACAAGCAGGATGTGTCACCTGCTTTCACCTGTTATTTTCACATTCTAGACAAGTAAGCACTGTACTCACAAGCACACCAGTTCTATTTACATTATTTTTTATTCAATTATTACTAACAATTTTTATTCTGCATGTCATGTTCAAATACTAACTGTTGAAAAGTTATGCATATTATACAAATGTAACAATTTTTTTCAAACTTTCCTTCTGTTAATTCACCAGACAACATACTTAATGGTACGTTGTTAAATAACCAGTGTAAGTGTTAACAATGTGACCATGAAGGAGCTGTTGTTAATCTGGCCTGAGAGATACTTTAAGAGCTACCAGGAAGATATGTATACAACGTGGATGAAATTTCTGTCAGTGTCCATGGTGCCTGTCTTCCACGGGAGCCTATAGCACTTTCAGCTGTGGGTAGGAAGCAGACCTGACTGTGGCCACTGTCCCTGTGTCACATGGGAGCCCAGAGAACACTTGACTCTTGGCTGGATCAAGACAGGCCACAAAACCAACCCAAAGTGATCGATAGTTCTGATGAGGTTGCAGCCTATGATCCTCAACAGCTGATCCACGATGCAAATCACTGCAACATGGGAGCGGGCGATTCAGGCTGGCTGTTGCTAGGGCTTTTCTTCATGTCCTCCTGTTTCTCCTTTTCTCTTACTCTTTGGGTCTCCTCCTTTCCCATCCATTCTTCAGCCCTCCCCCACCTGTCCCACCTCCATCCATCCACTCTCCCCAGCTCTCCCCCCCCCCCTGCACTCCCCAAAACACACACACACACACGAAAACACACACACCAAAAAGGCCCACAAACAATAATAAATGCCACAGCTTTACTAAACACAGCCTTTCCAGTGGCGTAGTTTCTCTTACCTGGCATCTCTAACAAGCTCTGGTGGGGCGAGTCATTGTTTTCCCTTCTCTGCAAGAGCCTACTCTGGCTCACTAAAAATACTACTACTGTAGCAACAGCTTGCACACACACACACACACACACACACACACACACACACACACCACACACACAGTGTTATATCCGAGCAAGCCACTACTGAAGTGGGTTCACAGGGTCAGGTCTCCGTGACCTGACAGGTGTCAGAGCAGTACAGCGTGCTGTTTGTTTCACATGTATCGAGCAGCACTGTGCCAATGTCATCTGCAGTGATGAAAAGGAAAGCTGACCTCCACTCTTACCTCCAACCGTGGCACCGGAGAGTCGGGCTGAGCCTCTCCAAACCTTAAACAGAGTGGTTTGTTCTTAGTTCCACATTGCTGGGAGTTGCACTGGCCTTATCAGCTGATGGAACAGGAGAGCTAAGGTGATTCATACTGCCTTTTACAGCCTGAAACCTAGAAGCTGGGTGTTGTAAAGGTGTGGTGCTGAAATTCTGACCGTTTTCGGGTATGAAAGCGTGTGCTTTGACATGATACATTTAGCGTGATCATATTAATGGTCCGTGAATGACAAACTGAGACTAATTTATATGTGTGTGCTTGTATGCTATTAGTGTGTGTCAACTGGAAGCAAAATAAGAGACGACAGGTATTTAAAAAACAGGTCACAACCAGCATTGTGATTACTATCACAAATCACTCACTTACCAGATACGATTTTCACGCTGAACATGTTTCCAAAGAGTGTGTCCTTGGAAGTCAAATCACTCACTTACCAGATACGATTTTCACGCTGAACATGTTTCCAAAGAGTGTGTCCTTGGAAGTCAAATCACTCACTTACCAGATACGATTTTCACGCTGAACATGTTTCCAAAGAGTGTGTCCTTGGAAGTGTGCATGAGCAGGAGGGCGTTGTGATGGTGCGTCTTGAAGTGGAAGCTCAGGTCCCCTCGGTCCAGCGATGCAGCCTCAGGTGGCTGTGTTCCGTGGTGAAGGTGACTGTGTTGTCCAGACGTTGCTTGGCTGGAGGACATACAAAGAGCACTGTCCAGTCCTTTGTTAGTGTGGTTAAACTGTAACTCACCTGCATGGACACTTTACATCATTTCGGTCAACACACATTGTTATTTTTCTTTCAAACATCCAATTTACATCTTTTCAATCTACACACTTTGCAATGCTTCTTCTCAGCATCGACTTTCCATCACTTCGATCAACACAATATCAATATCATCCCTGTACTTTATTGCTAATTTCTGTCTGTGGGGCTACAGCTCCCAATTTTCTTCTTTTTTTTGGTGGTGTGGGGTGGGAGAAGAGAGCTGCTGCTTTTGTTATCAATGTGTTTGTTGACTGAATAATACACAATCACTGACCATTTGTTTTCTTTGCAGTTATACCCTGAACACCATGCACGATTTTTAAAATCTAAAAAAAAAAAAAAACAGGAAAAAAATGACAACAACAATGACAATCTTAACATGAATTGCAGAAGAAGAAGAAGAAAGCTGCCTCATGTCAAACAATCATGTAAACGAAACAAAACAAAGCTTACGATCATGGGGAGTTCCTATCATACAGCGTCTCCTCTGATAATTGCCTTATGATTTGACACTGACTGCTCCTAAGGGACTGTTAATGTTGAAGCAGTCACAGAAAAAACCTGACTTTGGTTGTGCATGGGAAAACAGGAATGAATAGTGTGAGAACAATGCCTCAAAGATAAGATAACAGAAAGTTCATCAACTTTAAGCGACCATCCCCCAAAGACAACTAACGTCCACCCACCACTCCCCCAGCAGGTGAAAGGTCCCAGGGTCATGTTGGCGGTGCCGGAGTTGACGGAGGAGAGGGCACGATGCTGCAGGAAGGTCATCTCCATGATGGGCAGCTGAGGCTTGTTGTGACTGAAGCCCTTGTCTTCCTGCCACTCCCTGCCCCTGGCTGCTGGAACCAACAACGTGGAGATAGAACTGCAGTTTGTCCACCTTGGCTTAAGGGTGTCTCAGGCCACTTGACATAGGCTATAACACCAAGGCTACGCGGGGATTGTCTTCAGTTGTGACAAGCTCCTAGCATAACATTATCAGTCTCCAAAATCCCCCAAAGTAGGAGTGTGGCTGCCCATGTGGTGGGGTAATCACAAATGGTCACACATGTAATGTTCTCATCCCCAGCTGATGCAACTGTACCATAGTGTTCAACTACTTTGGCTGTTTGGATGATCCCTGGAGTCTTTTAGCCAGGGTACGACAACAACAACAACTGCAGTTTGTTAGGTGTGGTTGTCATGGCTGTGATGCTGGTTGTCTGTGTCTCTGGT
>CM031600.1:17063408-17068408 GCA_018398815.1 Conus ventricosus | reverse complement strand
ACACACACATACACACCACATGACATTCTTCCCTAGACAGACTCACGGAAGTGGCAGGCTTTTCCCTCGTAGCTGTCCCCTGGCACTCACAATGCACACCGTTCCAATCAGACAAACACTTGCTGTCGTGTTCACAGATGTTGTGCTGGCTGCAGTGGTCAACCAGGTAACAGCCGTCCAGCTTCAGGCCTATTGCAGCATGGGAGTCCACCACTGTGATGGGGTCCACTGTCTGCCCCTGGATCTCCACCTTCTTCAGGCACCCCACATAGCCTTCATTTTCTGTATGGTCACACAACACACACATAGCCTTCATTTTCTGTATGGACACACAGAACATACAAACACTGCCTTCATTTTCTGTATGGACACACAGAACACACACACTGCCTTCGTTTTCTATGTAGACACACAGAGCACACACACTGCCTTCGTTTTCTATGTAGACACACAGAACACACAAACACTGCCTTCGTTTTCAGTACAGACACACAGCACACATACTGCCATATATAGCCTTCATTTTCTGTATGGTCACACAACACACACATAGCCTTCATTTTCTGTATGGTCACACAACACACACACAGCCTTCATTTTCTGTATGGACACACAACACACACACAGCCTTCATTTTCTTTATGGACACACAACACACACACAGCCTTCATTTTCTGTATGGACACACAACACACACACAGCCTTCATTTTCTGTATGGACACACAACACACACATAGCCTTCATTTTCTGTATGGTCACACAACACACACACAGCCTTCATTTTCTGTATGGACACACAACACACACACAGCCTTCATTTTCTGTATGGACACACAACACACACACAGCCTTCATTTTCTGTATGGTCACACAACACACACACAGCCTTCATTTTCTGTATGGTCACACAACACACACACAGCCTTCATTTTCTGTATGGTCACACAACACACACAGCCTTCATTTTCTGTATGGTCACACAACACACACACAGCCTTCATTTTCTGTATGGTCACACAACACACACACAGCCTTCATTTTCTGTATGGTCACACAACACACACACAGCCTTCATTTTCTGTATGGTCACACAACACACACACAGCCTTCATTTTCTGTATGGTCACACAATGCATACATTGTCTTTGGTTTCTGTATGGACACACAACAACACACAATTGCCGTAGTTTTCTGCATGAAACACACAACACACATATAGACATAGTTTTCTGCATGAAACACACAACACACATATAGACATAGTTTTCTGTATGGACAGACAACACACAATAAGCCGTGGTTTTCTGTATGGAAACACAACACACATATAGACATAGTTTTCTGTATGAAACACACAACACACATATAGACATAGTTTTCTGTATGAAACACACAACACACATATAGACATAGTTTTCTGTATGAAACACACAACACACATATAGACATAGTTTTCTGTATGGACACACAACACACACAATTAGCCATAGTTTTCTGTATGAAACACACAACACACATATAGACATAGTTTTCTGTATGGACACACAACACACATATATAATATAGCCATAGTTTTCTGCATGAAACACACAACACACATATAGACATAGTTTTCTGTATGGACACACAACACACACAATTAGCCATAGTTTTCTGTATTGACACACAACACACAATAAGCCGTGGTTTTCTGTATGGACAGACAATTAACCATAGCTTTCTGTACGGACACACAACACGCACAATCAACCATAGTTTTGTGTATGGACACACAACACAATTAACCATAGTTTTCGGACACACAATACACACATAGCCTTCATTTTCAGTATGGACACACAACATACACAGCCTTTGTTTTCTGTACAGATGCCCAGTAGACACACATAGCTTTGTTTTCTGTTTACAGACACAGTACACACACACATAGCCTTCATTTTCTGTACACACACAGTACACAAAAATGTGTGTCCTAATCCCTGCTAGCACATAAAATCATAGGCAGACACAGTCAATCATCATCACTACCATCACCATCAATAAATACAACATCAGTAACAAAACTCTGATGTGAATCAAACAAAACTGTACTGTGACTCAAACAAAACTGTCCTGTGAATCAAAGTCCCACCATACACCTAAAACAATTCTTTCTACAGAAAGAGAGAGACTCACGCCTGTATCCCCGAAGTCCAAACCCCAGGATGACTTGCCCCTTGTGACTGAGAGGTCGGCTGTACTGCTGTGTCTTGGTCGACAAGCCATCCACTTTCAACGTGCCCTGACTGCAACCACAACCAGCAGGACTGTCAAAACACTTACCAAAGGAATCCATGCAGATTTCCTTTTCTGTATTACAACTTCCAGCGCAGAATTGCTTTTTTGTGTGTGTCTAATTTCATTTGCTTCTCACAGTATTTTCTAACAAGAAAAATAATTATAAAAAAAGGAAAACATGACAATGAAATAAGCTCCATGAAGAAAAAGGCAAACTGCACATAATCTTTTACATTACATCATAAAGACACATTCCCATATACATAGAATTGTATAACTTTCAGATGTTTGAGAGAGAGAGAGAGAGAGAGAGAGAAGAGAGAGAGAGAGAGAGAGAGAGAGAGAGAGAGAGAGAACAAAACAAAGTTTTAAAGTACATCTGCTTTGTACTATAATACAGGGAAATGATGAAATTCATATATCATGATAAAAGAAAAGACAGTAATTGTAACAGTCAATCCATCAATCAATTTAAAGTGAGTTTACAAATTAATGTAATGTAATTCAATTTGAATTTTTTAAAAGAAAACCAAAATAATGAAAGAGAGAGAGAGAGAGAGAGAGAGAGAGAGAGAGAGAGAGAGAGAGAGAGAGAGAGAGAAGAGAGAGAGAGGGGAAACAACTCTTGCAGCATTCTTTCCACCACAGACAATCAACTTAGAAGGCATACGTTTATCATCACAGATTTTGATGTTAAGGTATAAAAATTTGTTCATCTACAATTCCATTAAACAATTCTAACAAGTTTAAAACATTCACTCATGCACTCACACACACACACACACACATGCACCACACACACACACACACACACACACACACACACACACACACACACACACACACACACACACTAACACAAACACTAACACACACACATTACCCTCACTGCCCTCTACCTTTGCCCTAAATGTATGTGCATGGTGTGCCACTGCTGGTCGTTGACAATGGCAGGAATGGTGATGTTTTCACTGTTCTCCTCACTGCGAAGGGACGGAATGAACATCAGCATCGGGCGCCCCTTCCTGATCCACACCTGCAGCATCACCAACATGGTCAGACTGGCAGACTGTACTGTATCAGGCAGCAACAAAACAGAAAACCACTCAGCACATACCCGCTGAAATTAGCAATGAAAAACCAAAGATCGGTGCCCTCCGGAGGGAAAGCTCACTCACGCCGGCTCCGCGACTAAGCAATTATTGTCATCTGTAGGGGGGCTTAGTAGGTGGTGTCCTGTGTATGTTGGATCAGAACAGGCGCCACTGAACACCACCAAAGTGACTCGGCAGCAGTGCAGTGTCTCCTACGGTGGGTTGCCTCTTGACGACTTGACACTGACTGCTCCCTGTGGATTGCCGGGGCTGCAGTGAGGCCGATCGGGCTGTGGCTACGGACAGGGTGTCGGAATGAGTGGTGTGGGTGCACTGCTTCTGAGATGGCGCAGAGGTTGGGACAGCAAAAAAAACAAAACAAAACAAAAAAAAAACCAAAGAAAGAAAAAAAAACAACAACCAAAGATCAATTTCTGAGCAGCATACAAATTTTACTTATGAAGATTAATCAGATAA
Source organism: Conus ventricosus (assembly GCA_018398815.1). Classification (NCBI taxonomy): domain Eukaryota; kingdom Metazoa; phylum Mollusca; class Gastropoda; order Neogastropoda; family Conidae; genus Conus; species Conus ventricosus. The sequence continues at coordinate 17,064,559 of CM031600.1, read as the reverse complement.
TACAATACACATAATACTTGCACACTCTTGAAACAAATCAGTCCTAAAAAAATGTTTGGTATTACAAAAAAATTGTTTCCTGCTCTGAAAACTATCACAAGCATAGCTTAATGTCCAGAGCATTCTGATTTTATACGATCTACAAAAATAAATGGGGCTGAGCAAAATACTAATCAGAACAACCAACCACTGCTTGTTAATGTCTGGTTTTCAGCTTTTTCCCTTTCCATACTGAACACTGAAATCACAAAAGTAAGTTTCCAGCTCTTATTTCCAGTCTGACAACACCTCTCGGTCCTTAGTTGCGGGTCTGCAGCTGACTTGATAATCTCTTATGCCTATATATTACTCTTTCATCATTTTGATGGTGTCAGTACAATGTAAGTTATATGGAGTCATAGCTAGTATGCTGTCCTTTCAAAAAACAATGCTATGGTCTTTTCCCATGTGTTTCCTATACAGAAGACCTGTGAAAGGTAACAGAGGAAGACATGTTCAGTTTACAGACTGAAAATGAACAGAATGGGTTTAACCAAAAACAAAACAAAAAGACAGACAAGCTCAAGATTTAACAAATGCGTAGACAAACCTCCATCAATCCATAATCGGAACCACCTCCCTCTCTTCGTGACAGAAGCTCCACATAGAAGAGAATGCTGTCTTCCCGAACAGTGCGAAAACTGAAATCTACAGTCAAGTTACTTCCCCTTGAGCTAAGCCGCCAGCGCAGCATGGAGGCAGCATTAGGGAAGGAGATGGGAATGTCCTGCACTGGGTTGCAGCCAAACGTGGGCTTCTCCCCTCCGTGGTATCTGGAAAATTGACACAGAGGAAACAAAAGCAGTGAAATAGAGGTTATAATTCTACTGCCTGGGGTGTTTGGTGTTACAAGCTGGTCATTGTGTGAATGTGTTGCCTTTCACTGATATGAACTAAAAAATAAAAAAAAAGTAAAGAAAACTAGAGCTTGAAATATAATGCAGAAAGGGAAATTAGGTGTGTGAGTGTGAGTGTGTGTGTGTGTGTGTGTGTGTGTGTGCATGCATGCATATGCGTGTGTGTGTGCACGCTCGTGCGTGTGTGCGTGCGTGTGTGCATGCATGCATGCGTGCGTGTGCACATGTGTGCGTGCATGCATGTGCGTGTGTGCG
>CM031600.1:17033408-17055908 GCA_018398815.1 Conus ventricosus | reverse complement strand
CCTTTCCCTTTCTCTCTAAAACCTGTTGTCGTTGAGGCCAGAGCCGAGGGGAAAGTTGAGGTCCTGCTGACCAAAGGCCAGCGACACGTGCAGCTGGCCGGAGTGCAGAGCGGCAGTGATGTGGTTGTGGTAGGGCGACCCTCCCACCGCGTACACCAGGATGCCGGAGGGCTCCTCCGTCTGTTAGCACAGGAAATGAGTACACAATTTAGTCAACAACATGTACTCTGTCTTGGTAGTCAGTTTTAATCTCATGTGTTTCCGAGCAGCTCATTTTCGTTCAAATAAAAACGATTTCAGGGCCAAGAAAATCGGGATTAACAGATCAATCCGTCCCGATGTGAAAAGATAAAGTGAGAAGAGGCCAGCCCAAGCGGGACCAGAGTGACTTTATCGCTGTTCTGTGTACTCTGATCTTTGAAGTATTGTGCGTTCACAAGTTGTGTGAATGAATGATTTGCGGGTTGATTTTAACGTGGTGACAGCCCTGGTATGGCCCCTTGCGGTCGGCTGGGCTAAGCAACATTACCTTACCTGACTTGAGTTGGCCTGTTTGTTGTTCATACATCATTTCATGTTTGAACACTATTTCTGTCTGCCACACGGAGCACAAGCACTTTTAAGGGCAAAAGCCTAAGGTGAATTACTCCAGAGGCATTCTTGAGTATTTTGAACAGCACCCAAAAAAAATTGTCGCCGACAAGCACCGGAAAGTTGCTCTTTCCATCACTAGTAAGGGAATGGGTGGAGGTGCATTTTGATATAAAAACTACTCGCTAATTTTCATAGAGAATACACGCCGAGTCCTTCCCTAGACAACAGCACCTGCCATCCTTGCTCGCCCCAGTGTGTGGCCTGAATATCTATCTTCTTTTCGTTTTCTTTTTCAAATGACGGCAACTCAATTTCTGGTCATTGTTGTGTCAGACACTTTCTTAACTGCAAGAACTTTCACAAATCGCAGTACTTATTTGAACACGCAGTTGTATGACATTTGCAGGCTTGGTGATCTTTTCACATGTGAAAGTGATCAGATCGAGAGGAGGGGGGGGGGGGGGGGGGGGGGGGGGGGGGGGGGGGGGGGGGGGAGAGCGGGGGGCAAACTGGTGGGGAGACAGTTCGGGCATGCCACACAGCCAAATCTGTCCAGGGGGAGATACCCCAGGCGCTCAGAGGATAGCATGTACAGTCGGGGGATAGGCAAGGTTTAGACGGGCGGACAGTTTTGGCTGCGTCACCGGGCAGTGACCCCTTGGCGCTAGGGATCAGACCATGGCTTTCTGCGGTTCATCCTTTCTCCTCCCTAGTTCTGTATGTGTATGTCAATATTAATCAACACTGGTACCAACACTGGGAGGAATAAAGGAAGCTGGTTACGAAGCCTTCTGTGGCGCCCCAACGGTCTTCAAGACTCCGGGATAGATGATAGGTTCCATTCATCGTCACGTTCACCGTGCCGCCATCTTTTGTGGTAGAACAGATCCACCCCTCCCGTCACGCCCTATCCCAGTCCCCACCCTCTCCGCCACGTGGTCCTCTTCTCTGTCTCTTCCTGCTCCCACTGTCTGTTTCTGGTGTGTCCTGACTTTCCCACTTTTCCTTCTCCTGCTGTCTCTTCCTGCTCCCACTGTCTGTTTCTGAACTGTCCTGACTTTCCCACTTTTTCCTTCTCCTGCTGTCTCTTCCTGCTCCCACTGTCTGTTTCTGATGTGTCCCGACTTTCCCACTTTTCCTTCTCCTGCTGTCTCTTCCTGCTCCCACTGTCTGTTTCTGATGTGTCCTGACTTTCCCACTTTTCCTTCTCCTGCTGTCTCTTCCTGCTCCCATTGTCTGTTTCTGATGTGTCCTGACTTTCCCACTTTTCCTTCTCCTGCAGAGGGCCATGTGGGGAGCGTTATTTTGTGCTTCTTTTTTATGTCTTCTTATTTGTGACTTCTCAAGAAGACATTAACAAACAAACAAACAAAAAATCACTTGTCTGTTTTGTGTTACGTGTACAGCGTGCGTTGCTTCTCTTGCGATGCTTTGTGCTTTTATTGGTAGACTGGCTTACGTAACAGGAACTGAATTTTAACTCACAATAACTGAGCGAAAAGATCGTTGTTGCAGACATCAAAGAATTCAGGAAGCCATGAAAACAATGAATTTTCTACCATAAATATACAATAATTGATCGTATGTCTACTACGGTCATTTTCCTTGCAATAAAGACAATTGTTCACGAAGGAGAAACAAAACAGGACATTTCAATCACAATGTATTTCAGTTCAGGAAATGTGGGTGATACATGACAGGTCCGTCAATTTTCGGCCAGTCCGAAAATGACTTAGAATGAAGAAAACTATCTATAAATATCAACAAAATATATTTCTAGCACAGCTTTCAAAAGATGGGGAAACTACTTGTTATGAAAGAAGCACGGGGCACTGACTCCCATGAGGGAGGCCAATTACGCGGAAGCTCATGCGTGTGGTCTAGTAAAAGTGCAATTTTGACGCAACGCTGGATCTATATCAGAAACCTTCACTTCAGTGTCAGAAATAACTGAATGCCACAGACGCGCGACAGAACTCCATGTGGACGACGGGCTCCAGAATCATCTCGAGCTAGCGAACAAAGCAGTTTAGACACGTCCGCTATTTTTCCTTACCCCATGCTTTTCTGATGCTGTGTTCACACATCCTGCTATACTTCAGTTCTTTTGTCAGCTTCATACCAAACAACTAACTTCCATGCGTTTACTCCATCTTGCGGGGGACAGTCTGTCAATAAAGTGCTGGAATATAACACTCATTTTCTCGTAAAAGCATGTCTGCATGGAATATGGGGAACTAGGTAAGTATCTGATGTAGCTGTGGGCTTACTGACACCATGACTATTTCAGCAATTCATGTTGGCCCGTATCCTTCTTCCACTTTCACTCATTTTCCCATTTTTAGAAACCAGGTGTCCATGGAACCCAACCACGCTGATTCACGTGTGTCCAGAATGCTTTCCGACAAAGCTCGCGCATCTTCAGCGCTCTGGAACTCTGTGGAGCTTTCACAGGTACTGTCATGATGCAGCAGAAGACCCCGATTCCTGTGCAAAAAGGCGTTCTGCACTATGCCCTCCGATACTTCAGGTGGACAATGGTTGACATTCCTATCCGAGTTCACTGTCTTTCCGTTCTGAAGTGGTATGATGGTTAAGTGGCTGAACGCTGAAAAGAAACACGTCGCCTGCCCCACTGATCTACCTGCACTCTACAGCTTTTCAATTTTGCATGTGGATTCTCAACTAGGATTGTTGCTTTGTTGAGAGGTAACTGAGTTGAACGCCTCATCTCCATTTAAATGTCCCACATGAGGCATATGTGAGGGTATCAATCAACCTTTGCCTCATCCGTTCACCATTCAGGGCACCAATCAACCCTTGCCTTCTTTTGTTCATCATCCAGGGCACCAATCAACCCTTGCCTTCTTTTGTTCATCATTCAGGCACAAGGCACCAATCAACCCTTGCCTTCTTTTGTTCATCATTCAGGGCACCAATCAACCTTTGCCTTCTTTTGTTCATCATTCAGGGCACCAATCAACCTTTGCCTTCTTTTGTTCATCATTCAGGGCACCAAGCACCCCTTGCCTTTTTTTGTTCATTATTCAGGGCACCAATCAACCTTTGCCTTCTTTTGTTCATCATTCAGGGCACAAATCAACCCTTGCCTTCTTTTGTTCATCATTCAGGGCACCAAGCACCCCTTGCCTTTTTTTTTATTCATTATTCAGGGCACCAATCAACCCTTGCCTTTTTTTTTATTCATTATTCAGGGCACCAATCAACCTTTGCCTTCTTTTGTTCATCATTCAGGGCACCAATCAACCTTTGCCTTCTTTTGTTCATCATTCAGGGCACCAATTAACCCATGCCTTCTTTTGTTCATCATTCAGGGCACCAATCAACCTTTGCCTTCTTTTGTTCATCATTCAGGGCACCAAGCACCCTTGCCTTTTTTTTAAAATTCATTATTCAGGGCACCAATCAACCCTTGCCTTCTTTTGTTCATTATTCAGGGCACCAATCAACCCTTGCCTTCTTTTGTTCATTATTCAGGGCACCAATCAACCCTTGCCTTCTTTTGTTCATCATTCAGGGCACCAAGCACCCCTTGCCTTCTTTTGTTCATCATTCAGGGCACCAATCAACCCTTGTCTTCTCCGTTCATCATTAAGGGCACCAATCAACCCTTGCCTTCTTTTGTTCATCATTCAGGGCACCAATCAACCTTTGCCTTCTTTTGTTCATTGTTCAGGGCATCAATTAACCCATGCCTTTTTTTGTTCATCATTCAGGGCACCAAGCAACCCTTGCCTTCTTTTGTTCATCATTAAGGGCACCAAGCACCCTTGCCTTCTTTTGTTCATCATTCAGGGCACCAAGCAACCCTTGCCTTCTTTTGTTCATCATTAAGGGCACCAAGCAACCCTTGCCTTCTTTTGTTCATCATTCAGGGCACCAATCAATCCTTGCCTTCTTTTGTTCATTGTTCAGGGCACCAATTAACCATGCCTTCGTTTGTTCATCATTCAGGGCACCAATCAACCCTTGCCTTCTTTTGCGCATCATTCAGGCACCAATCAACCCTTGCCTTCTTTTGCGCATCATTCGGAGCACCAATCAACTCTAACCTTCTTTTGTTCTTCATTCAGGGCACCAATCAATCCTTGCCTTCTTTTGCTCATCACTCAAGTAATGAGGGGCCCAACAGGCACAACGTTTTCAAAGGCCAGGTTCATCATGGAGAATGACACAGACTCTTCCTGATTAACTGTTCATGATTTCAACATGGGTAATTCTTGGATTCTCCTCAAGCAACTGTCGACCTTTTATGGGACACCTGTGGAGTAAACAACGGTTACTGGGCGATTGCTTACAACGGTTATCATCTTTGAGTGCTGATCTCTCAAAGCTGAATTTTTTTTTTTGATTCAGTAAAACAAAACAAAAAAACCACTGTTTTGCAAAGCAGCCGTTTCCAAATTAATGTAATACACTTACAAAGCTTTCGTTGAACGAATTCCCCTGGCACCAGTGTGAGCATGAAAATCACTCTGTGAAATCGCCATATTTCCTTGAAGAAGACCATCACCATGACGCCTAGTTTGTCCTCCTAAGCGGAACTGGTTTCCAAGAACGGAAAGATATTTGATGCTTTAACTTCGATGTGAGTTGGTGTAAATTACTACCCTACTCATTGTTTCAACAGTACTTCTGTTCAGCTACACAACGAGCCCCGCCTCGCCCCCCCCCCCCCCCCCCCCCCCCCCCCCCCCCCCCCCCCCCCCCCCCCCCCCCCCCCCCCCCCCCCCCCCCCCCCCCCCCCCCCCCCCCCCCCCCCCCCCCCCCCCCCCCCCCCCCCCCCCCCACCCCCAAAACCCCCCTTCCTCCACCATCAATTTTGCCACCCACCCGTTTTACTAAAGCCACATTGTACTAGCTGAGAGGTCGGACGATATCGTAAACACATGATGTTTTATTTTCTAGCTACGGGTAAGACTGGGTACTGTAAAGACTGGGTTCCCTAAGAACGCAGTTCGCCAAATTTGCGACAGTGTTAGAGAGGAGCGAGCAAACGCTGACGTCAGAGAAGCTTCAACGAGCCAGACTTGTTCCATGAATACATTTCTGTTGTCTAGGCATTGTGGAGGTTCTGTCTTTTTGGATTCATCATTCAAACGTCGCGCTGTCTGGCCTAGAATGACAGTCCTTATCAACGTACACGCAGTGCTCACTGTGGCTGTAGTGGGGGAGACCGGGGCTATCGGCAGTCGTGCCACTGGCTTTAAGCTTTTAATCTATTTGGTCACGTAACTAAGTTACAAGACTGCCTGCCTTCTTGCACCGAAAGTATGGCGCCTACATGTTGCAGACTGGTGATATTAATTCTTAAACACGCGCACACACATGTGCACACACACACACACACACACACACACACACACACACACACACACACACACACACACACGCCCTAATTTTGATCAGTAAATGTGAAATTGTTGAAGATGTGTTCGTATCAAGTTTCATGGCGAGTGAATGAGGTTATCAGTCAGATATGTGTTCGCATCAGGTTTCACAACAAGTGAATGTCATCAGTCAGATATGCACAGCCGCGAGCAAAAACGTATATATCAAGGTATCGTTGGAGAGTGACGCTAGTGTCAGTTGTTACTGACATCCCACTAAAAATAAACATTTCTTGTTGGTGCAAGTTGGTTCCTGGCACCAACATGCCCGTGTGGGATAACATGATTATCCCATATAAAGCATACGCAATTTAAGTCGGTCACGTACTGACTTATGGAAATAATGAGCCCCCCCCCCCCCCCCCCCCTCCGATTTAACGAAGACTGTTCTGATTAAAGCCATATCCGTGATAGCAAGAGAGTATAAAGAAATAAAATCAAATTATACAAGTCTATAGATCATCATCATTGTTGTTCATCCCCTCGGTGAAAAGGGGGTAAGAATGGGTCCACTGCATGCTGTGAAAAAGCACTGGCTCGTTTGAAATGGACGGATGCTGGGAATAGCCCAATTTAATCTACATTGGCCACAGCTATGACTCTGCCATGGACTCTACATTTGGAACGTGCAAATCCTGATAAAAGCCCAGTCTACCTTGATCACAGCTGTGACTATGTCTCGGACTCTCCATGAGCAGATGACGCTATGAACTCTAAACAGTATTTTCCCCTGATTTCCTTACCTTCTTATCGCTTTGTGTCAAATATGCACCTACGTTTTATTTTATCTGCTGATAGTTATTTTTTTCAAAAAGGTGCTAATAAACTTAACACAGACATCTGTTTTCTCTTTTCATTATTTTTCTGGTGATACAAAGCTAAAGTAATGCCAAAGTATTGCTTTCTTTTCTGCTGGTGTTTGATCAGGTAGCCTGGTCATTGGAGTCCATAGGAATGAAGAGAAAACTTTATATATACTGACTTCCATAAAAAACGCGAAAGCAAAACAAGCTGAAGGTTAGGGGCGAATTATATTGGTCACAATTGTACAGAGTGGAAGCGAGATTTCAACGTGATTTGATTCATTACACCGGTAATGTGTGAAAATGTCATAAGCAATATGTCTTTGTGTGGAAAATCCAAGGTCACGTGACAAACCAGCTTGAAGTCCTAATACCATGTGTGGCCACTATTTGCATGGACAACTGCTTGACACCTGCGGCTCATTGAGTGGACCAGGTGGTTGAAGCGTCCCCTTGGCACACCAGCCCACACATGGACGATGGCCTGGTGAAGTTGAGCCGCTGTTGCTGGTCGTGGACGCAGGAGGTCCAACCGTCTGCCAAGTTCATCCCAAAAATGTTCTATTGGGTTTAAATCGGGACTGAGGGCTGGCCAGGGCAGCACACTGACGTTGTTATGCTGAAGAAATTGCTGGGTGGCCCTGGCTGTGTGTGGTCTTGCATTGTCCTGTTGAAATGTCCAGTTTGGGTGTTGCGCAAAAAAAGGAACGACATGGGGTCTGAGCACCTGGTGGATGTAGCGCTGTGCATTGACACCCTGTCCGCGACCAGGACCAATGTTCTGAAAGATGACTGGTCCTATGGCGTGGTTAATGCCAATTGCACCCCATATCATAACGTTCGGGCCTCCCCAGGGGTTCCGCACTACCACACAGGAGTCAGCATAGCGTTCACCAGGTCGACGCCATATTCTGACACGACCTTTAGCCGTTGTCAATACAAAAACGGCTCTCATCTGAGAACAGTATGCGTCCCCACTGCTGCCTGCGCCAGTTGATTCGGGCTTGTGCCCACTGCAGCCTGTCCTGCCGGTGTCTTGGTGTCAGTACCGGACCTCTGTGAGGACGCCTACATGCCAGCCCGTTCTCCTGAAGACGCCGCCGCACAGTGTTGAGGCCGATTCGTTGCTGGAGATTCCCAGGCACCTGTCGAGCAGTGTTAGCGGCTGTTTGCCGCCTGTCCCGCAGATGGGTTCGAACAAAATGGCGATCCTCTCTTGGTGTGGTGACCCAAGGACGGCCTGGCCGGGGACGATCATCAGTGGTACCAGTGACTCACATGCGGTGCTGCAGACGATAGATGGTTGAGATGTGGACGTTAAAGATGTTGGCGACCTGCCTGGCATCCACACCAGCCTCCAGATGGCCTAGGCCACGATTGCGTTCCTCTGCTCGTAGTCTTGGCATCTTTGTAGCGCTCAGACGGCAAGTCGTTTTGTGAACCTTGTAGCGCGGCTTTATAAAGGCTGCATGCCTGCGTACTTGTCGCTGGTTAACTTTGCTCTGCATGGTGTGCACGTGCCTCGCATGCAGCAACCAGTTTGCCATTTTGCCCGGAATGATGTGTTGCTCACACAATTTTTTCACTGCACGTGAGTCTTGGACCCAAAAAACTTGCCACAATGGTTCAACATTGTATATTCACCCCTTTTCACCCGAAAAAATAGCCTTTCAATTTTTCGCGTTTTTTTATGGAAGTCAGTATATATATATATATATATATATATATATATATATATATATATATATATATATATATATATATATATACTTCCCGCAACAAGTTAAGGAACGCCCTACGTTTTTAGTACCTTCTTAAATGAAATGAGTAAAAAAGGCCAGGCCGCCCATTTTCGAAAAAAATGCAGCAGAACGGTACTTGAAACATTGCTCGACACACCGGTATGATTCCTGTACTCACCACTCTGCCACTCATTGCCTCGCCAGCAGCGGGACATTCGTGCAAATGAGGAAATTGCACTGACCGTGGAACAAGCCCCTGCTGACCAGACCGGGCATGTGCAGCGATTCGGCAGGTTGCACGTGCAAGCACTGACAACTGTGAACACTGATCCGCACAAACTGCACCAAAATGGGTATCAGAAAGGGCATTAAAAACGACACAACCAGACATGCCTCCAAGAAGACGACTGAGTGCAGTGCACTGCGGGCGCGCTCTGGCATGGCTAGCAGAGGGTGTGTCTTTACGAGAGGTGGGCAGACGTCTTCAGGTGTCGGCCTCAGTCATTCACAGACTCAATGAACGTTATGCGACAACAGGCAGGACGGAAGAACGGGCGCGCACTGGACGTCCTCGTTGCACCAGTCGACGGGATGACCGATTTCTCTGCCTGTCAACTTTACGGGACAGAACAGTCACAACACCCATGCTGAGACGTCGCCTCATGCAAGCAGCAAATGTCAATGTCAGCGTTTCCACTGTCCGCAACCGCCTTCATGAATTTGACCTCCAGTCTCGTCGGCCAGCCATCCGCATTCCACTGACTCAGGGTCACCGACAGGCCCGCTGGCGTGGTGCCGCCTCCATCAGCATTGGAACAGGCAGCAGTGGTTGAGGATCCTCTTTACCGATGAGTCACGTTTCACTGTCTCATTCAATGATGGCAGGAGACGAGTCTGGCGCAGACAAGGAGAACGATTCACTGCCGCCACCATTCGTGAGGTCGACCGTTATGGAGGTGGTTCGGTAATGGTGTGGGGTGGTTTTCATCTCCATGGCAGAACCCCCCTGTACGTCATCCAGGGATCTTTGACTGGTCAGCGTTATCGGGATGAGATCGTCCGCCCCATTGTGCAGCCAGCTCTCCAGGCCATGGGTCCTGGTGCGACTTTCCAGGACGACAACGCCCCTCCGCATCGAGCCCACGTGGTACGAGACTTCTTCCAGCAGCAGGGGATCCAACGCATGGAATGGCCATCGCGCTCTCCAGACCTGGCACCGATAGAGCACCTGTGGGACGTCCTGGGTAGACGAGTTGGTGACAACCACCCTCCGCCCGCTGATGTGGCCCAGCTGACCCAGTTCCTGCAGCAGGAATGGCAGGCCATCCCGCAACAGACCCTTACAACCCTGGTTCATTCCATGCGGCGTCGGTGCAGAGCATGTGTGGCTCAGAATGGCGGCCACACCCACTATTGACTGCTGCTGACTTTTCAAATGGGGGTGTCTCTTTTTTATTACTGATTGTTCAACGACGTGTGAATGGCTTTCATTGAAATTGTAGCCACAGGTGGCTGAATGACTGGGCGAAACATTCGAGTAAACTGTTTTCCTCTGTCTGTATTAAAACACATTTAACAGCAATTTCTGTAAGCGTTCCTTAACTTGTTGCGGGGAGTATATATATATATATATATATATATATATATATATATATATATATATATATATATATATTACTGACTTCCATAAAAAACGCGAAAGCAAAACAAGCTGAAGGTTAGGGGCGAATTTTATTGGTCACAATTGTACAGAGTGGAAGCGAGAATTCAACGTGATTTGATTCATTACACCGGTAATGTGTGAAAATGTCATCAGCAATATGTCTTTGTGTGGAAAATCCAAGGTCACCTGACAAACCAGCTTGAAGTCCTAATACCGTGTGTGGCCACCATTTGCATGGACAACTGCTTGACACCTGCGGCTCATTGAGTGGACCAGATGGTTGATGCGTCCCCTTGGCACACCAGCCCACACATGGACGATGGCCTGGTGAAGTTGAGCCGCTGTTGCTGGTCGTGGACGCAGGAGGTCCAACCGTCTGCCAAGTTCATCCCAAAAATGTTCTATTGGGTTTAAATCGGGACTGAGGGCTGGCCAGGGCAGCACATTGACGTTGTTATGCTGAAGAAATTGCTGGGTGGCCCTGGCTGTGTGTGGTCTTGCATTGTCCTGTTGGAATGTCCAGTTTGGGTGTTGCGCAAAAAAAGGAACGACATGGGGTCTGAGCACCTGGTGGATGTAGCGCTGTGCATTGACACCCTGTCTGCGACCAGGACCAATGTTCTGAAAGATGACTGGTCCTATGGCGTGGTTAATGCCAATTGCACCCCATATCATAACGTTCGGGCCTCCCCAGGGGTTCCGCTCTACCACACAGGAGTCAGCATAGCGTTCACCAGGTCGACGCCATATTCTGACACGACCGTCAGCCATGTCAATACAAAAACGGCTCTCATCTGAGAACAGTATGCGTCCCCACTGCTGCCTGCGCCAGTTGATTCAGGCTTGTGCCCACTGCAGCCTGTCCTGCCGGTGTCTTGGTGTCAGTACCGGACCTCTGTGAGGACGCCTACAAGCCAGCCCGTTCTCCTGAAGACGCCGCCGCACAGTGTTGAGGCTGATTCGTTGTTGGAGATTCCCAGGCACCTGTCGAGCAGTGTTAGCGGCTGTTTGCCGCCTGTCCCGCAGATGGGTTCTAACAAAATGGCGATCCTCTCTTGGTGTGGTGACCCGAGGACGGCCTGGCCGGGGACGATCATCAGTGGTACCAGTGACTCGCATGCGGTGCTGCAGACGATAGATGGTTGAGATGTGGACGTTAAAGATGTTGGCGACCTGCCTGGCACCCACACCAGCCTCCAGATGGCCTAGGCCACGATTGCGTTCCTCTGCTCGTAGTCTTGGCATCTCTGTAGTGCTCAGACGGCAAGTCGTTATCTGAACCTTGTAGCGCGGCTTTATAAAGGCTGCATGCCTGCGTACTTGTCGCTGGTTAACTTTGCTCTGCATGGCGTGCACGTGCCTCACATGCAGCAACCAGTTTGCCATTTTTGTTGACCCTCCAATGCCGGGAATGATGTGTTGCTCACACAATTTTTTCACTGCACGTGAGTCTTGGACCCAAACAACTTGCCACAATGGTTCAATATTGTATATTCACCCCTTTTCACCCGAAAAATAGCCTTTCAATTTTTCGCGTTTTTTATGGAAGTCAGTATATATATATATATATATATATATATATATATATATATATATATATATATATTATATATACACACACACACACACATATATATATATATATATTTGTTAAAAATATTATTAAAATGAAGTGCTAAAATTCATCTACAAGCTTGTTTCAAGATATGTCTCTCTCCTCAGGATGACTTTTTTGTGGCACGCCAATGGTCTTTTATGGCGTGCGGGACCTGATCTTGTCTCTGTGTGTGCGGGCCTCGTTTGCTGCACAAAAAAAGTCATCCTGAGGAGAGAGACATATTTTGAAACAAGCTTGTAGATGAATTTTAGCACTTCATTTTAATAATATTTTTAACAAATGTTGCTCCCCAAGGGGTTTGAGCTTTTTCAGATTTTTTAAGGCCGTTTTTATACTGTTTATTATATATATATATATATATATATATATATATATATATATATATATATATATATATATATGTTAGTGAGTTTCCTCTCTATTGCAGATTGTCTTCCCCTTGGAGACTATAAGCTTGCTGAAGGCTCATTTTGAGAAGCATTTATTATTCCCCATTCACCCTCTCAAGCACATACTGTTAGGCAGAATTAACTACCACTGCAGATATGAATGCTTATCTCCCCCTATTTCTTCAATCTAAGACATAAGAGCAAGTTTTGTTTTATAATTGAATATATATACATATATATATATATATATATATATATATATATATATATATATTTTTTTTTTTTTTTTTTTTAAGTTCAAATCTTTGCCAAGTCGTTACTATAACGACTGAAGAATTGTTAACCTGCACTTGTTTTCCCCCACTACTTAATTGTTCAGCATTCTATTGTTTGGTCAATCAGTGGGAGACTGCATCTCTTAGGAGATCCAAGTAAAGGTTGTTCTATACAATTCTTGGCCACTCACAATGCTTGGGTTATTGAACAGCAGAGCTGACCACTCAGACTGTTCCATATCTTTTGATCTCCCTTGCATCCTTGAATAGATCCTCAAGCATAGGCTCAAAGATTGTCCCCTACATTGTATACTGTTTGAATAATGCTTTTAGTTTTTCAGCAACTTTTTTCCTCTCCACACCTTTGTTTTGTTCCATTTTACTACCCTTCACTGGCTGCTTTGGGGGTGCTGTTGGATTCTTTTTTGAACCCTTGGTGGTGAGAACACCACAGAATTATGGACTGTGGTGTGTCTCTATTTGACACCAAGAGCACAGACACGATCAGCCGTGTCTCCCTGATGAGTCCGATCCAGCGGACGAAAGGCAAATGTGCCTTCGAGAGAGATTACGATGGTTCCCTCAGGCAGCTAGCGAAGGGCTTCTCATAGTTATAATATAGTCCCCATTTTCTTCATCTTCAATTAATTTTTTTTTAAAGTTCAAATCTTTGCCAAGTCGTTACTATAACGACTGAAGAATTGTTAACCTGCACTTGTTTTCCCCCACTACTTAGTTGTTCGGCATTCTATATATATATATATTATGAACAATATAAAAGTGTCCTTAAAAAATCTGAAGGTGCTCAACCCCTTGGAGAGCAACATCTGTTAAAAATTTTTTTAAATGAAGTGTTAAAATCTACAAGCTTGTTTCAAGCCTTGCTATCTTCCTAAAGACAGCACGCCTTGAAACAAGCTTGTAGATTTTAACACTTAATTTTTAAAAATATTTCTAACAATATATATCTATATATATATGTGTGTGTGTGTGTGTCTTTTTTTGCGCAGGCGTACTGAAGAGTTAGGAACGATTCATGCTTTAAAACGATGGCCAATAATGAATGCCAATATGTGGCCTACACCTGTTGCGTCAATGAAAACTGGTCAAATCTAAATCCTTGCTGACATAATGACACAGAAACAATGTGCCCCATGTTGGGGTAAGCTGGACCACGGTTTGAGGCAAGTCGGCTACTCGTTTTCAATTAAAAACAAACACAAAAAAACCCGACTACACAGCAGTTCTTCATCTTTGAGAGAAAAAACAAAACATTCGGTTGCAGCCAAGCACGCATCAAGATCTTTTTATACGGTTTAATAAGTAGCCTACAATTGGCATCCAGACTGAAGAGATAAGTGTCTGTTAGTTTGTCCTTTGTTTCCACTGGCTCGAATGTCGTATGTGGGAATTTGAATGTTGAATCAGTCGAAACGCACTGTGTCTGTTTTGTGATTTGTTTGTTCCTTCGTTTAGCGATTCGGCATTGCTATTTTTGCTTTTATGAGTCAATAAAGGTGGGTCTTAACTTTTTTTTTCTGTCCCACCTTCTGTGCCACCTCAGTGGCATTGCACCCACGCCATTCATTCCGACCACCCCCACCCCCCATTCCCCCGTCCACAGCCACAGACCGGCCCGTACCGCCGCAGCCCCGGCACGGGCAATCCATTAAAAGCAGTCAGTGTCAAATTGTCAAGAGGCAACCCACCAGAGGAGACACTGCACTGCTGCCGAGTCACTTCAGTGTGTTCAGTGGTGCCTTTTCTGATCAAGCATACGCAGGACACAAGCTACGAACCCTCTATTGACGACAATAACTGCTTAGACGCGGAGCCTGCGTGAGTGCGCTCTCCCTCTGGAGGGCGTCATCACGTCCGTCCAATGACGGCCCAATAAATATGCCGATACTGGTGACCCTGCCAGAATTAAACCATGGCCATAGACGCGGAGAGGACACCGGAACTGAGGTGACCATGAGAGTAGGGCATGAAGGACCACAGAATCTGAGACCTTTTTTTTTTTTAATGCTGATCAATGAGGATGATGAAGATGATGCTACAGATTTTCATTCCAGTCTGAGACTGCATGGCAGGGCTGTACTCTACGCTTACTTTCATGATATATCCCAGCATCAACCAGGCCCGAGAGATACAGATACCTGCAGCGCTGGTCCGGAAATTTGAACAACACTCTCAGAGACGCATCCATAAAGGGGATGAAACTTGACTGTATGGTTCCAGTTTTCCCAACGGAGCCCATAGCAAACTCAACTCTAGACAGCAGCAGGTCGTGGCAGAAAAATCCCACAAATAAATAGCTCTGATGGCAACCGAACCCACGACTACCCAACCGGGAGCCTGCGACTCGTAACCATTCGGCACGGCGGCTGGTGTGAGTCAACAAAGTCTGTCAGAGGAGGGGCCAAATTAAGTTCCCTTTGATGTTCTTTTGATATATTTTTCTTTTTCTTTCTTTTCTTTCTTTTTTCTTTTTTTTACACGGAATTATGAAAGGAACATGGAAAGCGCACGCGACTTGGTTTATCAGCGGCTCCCCCTAGCCAAGACTGCCGATCGATGGCTCAGCCGACTGTGTGCATGACAGGACGGACGGAGTGGTCGGGGGAACTGTGCGCGCGCGCATGCGCGCGTGTGCGTGTGCGTGTGTGTGTGTGTGTGTGTGTGTGAGGAGGGAGGGGGAGTGAGGGAGTGGGGGGAGGCTGAGGGCTTGTGTGCTGCATAAAACTGGTCTCAATAGTCCCATGGGCCGACGGGAACCTGGCTGCCCTGACCTATTATTCAGCTGGGCATGATGACACTCAGTTCAGCAACAGAATCTTTCTATCTTCCTCTTCCTGATGTTTCCTTTTGGGGGGTTTGCGTTCTGGTTTATTTGTTTGTTTGTTTGTTTGTTTATACGTAATCAATAGTAACAATACGCGCAAGCCTGACATTCAAAGTGTCTGTGTGAACGCTGTGCACATGTGTGTCCCTATATATTATGGTGTCTGTGAGCCCGTGTGTGTGTGTGTGTGTGTGTGTGTGTGTGTGTGTGTGTGTGTGTGTGTGTGTGTGTGTGTGTGTGTGCCTCTGTGTGTGTGTGTGTGTGTGTGTGTGTGTGTGTGTGTGTGTGTGTGTGTGAATGTGCTCCTGTTCGTAAGATCATTTAGTAACAACACGCATGTGTTATGATGAGCTGCGGTGCTTAAACCAACAGCCATACTTCTAAACAATACAGGCCAAAACAGAACTACTCATTCACTATCACTACCCTCGACAAACAATCTGAACCTTAACTCAACACTTCACTCGCTTCTTGGGACAAACAATTCGTCTTCTCCTCTCGGTCCTCTTTTGCGTTCTCCTTTGTAACCCCTTCCCTCTCCCCGCCCCCTTCCTTTCCTCTCGACCCACTTTACTCAAGTGTGTGTGTGTGTGTGTGTGTGTGTGTGTGTGTGTGTGTGTGTGTGTGTGTGTGTGTGTGTGTGTGTGTGTGCGCGTGCGTGCGTGCGTGCGAGTGTTCCAAATTCTGTACGTACTTTGTCATATTATTCATTTTACTGTCTACTTTCATACATGCTAATTGTTGTACGTTTTAGTACATTTCCATGTCAAATTATTAATTTTACGCTTAAATACTACTTTCCATTTCTTTTGCTCCCCCTATCCCTTCCACCCTCTCTCTCTCTCTCTCTCTCTTTATATTTTTTGCTCCACCCCCCCCCCCCTCTCTAAATTCCTTGTCACTTTGCCAAATACCTTCTACGCATTTTCATGCCTTATGAAAAACGATTACATGTTGTGCCTTCTCTCTCTCTCTCTCTCTCTCTCTCTCTCTCTCTCTCTCTCTCTCTCTCTCTCTCTCTCTCTCTCTCTCTCTCTGCGTGCGTGCGTGCGTGTATGAGTGTGTTCCAAATTCTATACGTACTTTGTCATATTCATTTTACTGTCTGTTTTTATACATGCTAATTGCTGTACGTTGTAGTACATTTCCATATGCTCCCCCAGCCCACCCACCCCCATCCCCACTCTCTTCTTCTCCTTCATTATTATCATTTTTATTTTTTGTTTGATTATTTTTCTTTTTTTTTACATTTCTCTTTTATTTTTATTTGATGTTCCACTGTGATTGCATGACCGCCTTGTTTGCTTTCTTACATTGTTCTATTTCACTGCATGTTGTAGTCCCTAGTCAGGGCGAGGACTGGATGTACAAAGCGCGTCAGTGCATATCTAAATATCAGTAAATAAAGAATGTTGTCTTGTCTTGCTTCTCTCTCTCTCTCTCTCTCTCTCTCTCTCTCTCTCTCTCAAAACTACACATATACCACAGCAGAAGATACGGTTGATTATTCATCCACTGACTGCGACAAACACCTCAACAGCGAAAGGATACGAGTGGAAAGGAGGAGAATGATCTGTAGTTAACAGTTCTGTCCAACCAACTGTTTGAACACCGAGTGGAAAGGCAAGCTTGTCTTGTCAATCGGCGCCTTTGGAAAACTAGATTCAACAGGAACGGGTGCCACTGTTGAACTACTGAAGAAGACAGAACATTTATATATATTATTCATTCATTCATTATTTATTAATTGGTTGGGTTTCAAGATATTGCACGGTTCAGGAATGTCGAGCATGTATTGGTTATTCTTATTTTCTTCTTTCTGTCATTCGCTTGGTTGTTTGTTTAAGCTCTATACACATTTTTCATCACTGAAATTTCTGGAACACATCAACACCAACGCGCATCAAGATCATGTCAGCAAAGTCGGCATGTTTCAGATCCATCTCAAAGTTAGATGTAGGCTGTTCAGATCCTCTTGAAAACTATAAGGCCATTGTACTTCCAGCAATGTGCAGACTGAACTGATACGAGTATGATTCGTTTTCCGATGTCAAAGTTTCGCTTGCGTCCCGTCACGTACACTGTATCTCTGAGATGAGGCGGAGGCTTCCACAGGGAACGTTCTCTCATGGTCCTGAGCAAAGTCATCTGATGCAAAGGGGCCGAGGCCAAACTGTTTCCATTCAGCAGGTGTTCCTGTTCCTAATGACTCAGTGACTAACAGTTTTGTGGCTCATGGCAAACACATCATTCAAGTCTTGTGAGTCTGATGGAACTGAGAAATTTTGTTCAACTGAACCGCGTATGGACAATCACAGACGTTTATGGCAGTACATGATAAGGCCTCTGGAAAATACTATAAACGTATTTGATTCATGATTTTTCTCTGCGTGGTCTGTAATATCAAAGGGTTCTACATCCCACATCTATGTGATTTAAAACACTAGAGCTGGAGGATGAATCATATAACGAACCTACGATTTGCAGGTAACATCGATGGCCTGGCATGCATTGAACAGGAACTTGCCATACTTTTAAACACTCATACTGGATGAAACATCGATAAGATATGGCATGGAAACAGACGCCAAGAAGACCAAGCTGAATGCCAGCTACAACACAGCCCTTAATACTGATATAATGTCCATGGACTCTGGCCAGAGATCATTCAACAATTAACTTACTAGTTCTCTCAAGTTAGCAATGAGGGATCCAAACCAGAACTCCTCTCAAGGGCATGACAGACAACCACAGCACTTTTCAGGTTAAAACCTGCATGGGACAGGAGCATCTCCATGAAACACAAGATCAGGTTCCTGTGTACGCTGGCCTGTTCTATTTTCCTGTAAACATGCGAGAAACGGCCACAGCGGATCTGGAAAGGAGAAACCATGCCATGGACATGACACGTTGCAGCAAGAGACCGAACATCAGACATACTGATCACATCACCAATGTGCAAGTGCGTCCAACTATCAAGCGGCACTTCGGACCGTAAGAAACTTTGCTGACGTCAGGTAGAAGAAAATGCCACGTTGGTATGGCCACGTAACATGATCCAATAGCCTTGCTAAAACTGACAATTCTCCAGGGAACTTTTCGTAAAGAGGGAGATGGAGGACCAAAAAAAAAAAAAAAAAAAAAAAAAGAAAGAAAGAAAGAAAGAAAGAAAGAAAGAAAGAAAAAACGATGACTAACAACATTGTCGAATGGCCAGGAAAAACATTTACAAAGACCCAACTTTTGGGACGGAGCAGATCGGATTCACCTATTCCCGGTTCGCCTTTTCGAGGGTACCACCACCCTAAACATCCTCTTGAGACAGATAGGGGATTTCTCCTTGTTTCTTCTGTGAGCTCTATCTCGTCATTCTGTTAGGCGATTAGCCGGAGTGAGCAGCATTTGTGTTCAGAGCTACGGGCCTGTAGTTATTTCATCGTGGGAGCTAGAGTTACCCCACTTGTTTGCGATTAGACTCTTGAGAGTTTGATTCGTAGTTCTGTTTCGCATAACTGTCATTTTCGTTCACGACCTATTGTAATTTTCAACCAGTACTGAGACAGGCAAAAAGCATTTACCAATGTATTCAGCCGACTGACATGACTCCCCAAAGAATGTGTTGCAATTCTCTTCCTCCCCTCCTCTCCCTCCGCCGCCCCCAAACCTCTCTCAAACATACCCGGACACACATGCAAGCGCTCACACGCGCGCTAAGCACACACACACACACACACACACACACACACAGAGAGAGAGAGAGAGAGAGAGAGAGAGAGAGAGAGAGAGAGAGAGAGAGAGAGAGTCTCTCTCTCTTTCACACACACACACACACACACACACACACACACACACACACAAGAGAGTTTCTATAAAACACATGTAACAGGCCTGCTTGTAAACTACAACCTGTCTTGAGACAGGTAAAGTGTTATGCTGTTACCACTCTTTAACATATCTTTAAACACTTGGTTTGGTGCTGTCTTTGTTTTCGTTGGGTTTGGGGTAAAGGAACGGACCGTGGCGACTGACAAAACCAAGGCATCATACAGCGGGGCTGTCCTTGTATAGTTTCTTCACTTGCTTGCTTTCTTTTTCTTTTTTTCTTTTCTTCGAAAACATTTTTAGCATGCTTTACACCTTCAAGCTGACACCACTTCTACAGTCTGCTGCGCACTCTAAAGAACACGAAGTGAACTTAACTATACTTGTAGTTAAAGCATGTTCTTCCCAGTCCAGCGAAAGGAATGAAAGTATACAAGATACTGAATGAGAAATAAAAGCATATTTGAGTGCGCATCTGAAAAGATCCTCGATGGTTACAGAACCTGCAACACACTCTTCACCTTAGTTCAATGATGGGCATACAATTCAACAGTGTAAGGAAAGAAGTGAGCAGAAGGAGGTGCGTAAAACGCTATACACACACACACACACACACACACACACACACACACACACACACACACACACACACACACACACACAAAGACACACACACAAGCGCGCTCATACCCTTTTCACATGCACAATAACTGGAATGATGAGTGGAAAGAGAAAAAGCAAAGAATAAAATAGATCAAACATTGGAGCAAACAGAGAAACACAGCTAAATAACCTACATCACAGGTCTCCCAGTGAATCTGTTCAGCCTGGCCGACGCCGTGCTACACGCTATGAAAGAAGCGTGGAGCCTGCAGCTCTGTGAGCAGTTTCAGACCAGACTGGCGCTCTACTATTTTTCCATCAGCCTCATCCTCCTTGATCATCGTAACAAGCTACCAAATTTTGTGGTCCTTCACGCTCTGCTTTTCTCGTGACTTCACAATTTCAGATGAAAGGAGCGCAATGAGTCGGTTGAATGTTTTCCACCCTTTAATTAAACAAAATAATGGTAATTTTGCTGATGTTCAGATTAGTTTTCTAGGATCCTTCAAGTGTGCGAACTCCAGTAACATATGTGGGGAAACCCGAGTTAGATGCTGAAAAACGATGAGCTTTGGGGAGTAACTCATATATCCTGGGGGATAGTGACAAGCAGATATCCGTCTAGCAGTCCGGGAAGAGCAAGGCACCTCACCTCCACCAACGGCTATTCACAGGGTTCTCCAGTGGACTTAAGGAGAGCTTCTTGGGACTGGGCGTCAGAGTCTCGGTTCAGTGACCGTCAGACTGCAAGTAGCTCTTGAGGAGCGTTCAAGCGTATCAAAGAAGGCTTCAACCTATTAAATAGGTGGTTTGTACCTTGTGGGCCATGGGTCGAAGAAGACACTTGAAGCAGTAGGTCCTGGCTTGTGGAGAGGTCTGAGCTGTTAGCATAATGGGTAGTTTAGCGGGATCGAACGAGTTAGAATTAGAAGTTATGCATTAACCACACGGTACCCAACTCTTTGTTGGGCATGTGTAGGGGTGCACTGTTGATTCCACCGACTGAACTAAAATAATTATGAGATTCACTGATTGGATTTTCACAATTGTTAGTGTAAGTTGTTGTGGTAGGTTGGTGTCCGTATGTGACCAGTGATTTCACTGGCCGAACCAGTATAATTCGGTTTCTTATCGTTAGAAAAAAAAAAAAAGTTGTAAGACGCTCAGAAAACCAGTAAAAATATGACTCCCTTGGGAAAAGTGGAATCATCCCGTCTTGTTGAGGGCTCAGGAAAACACAGCGAGGTAAAGTCAAGGCTAAAAGACTTCACGTACATGGGAGGTTTGTTGTGTCCACGGAGCCGACGACAGGAGAGAATTGTGTGTGGAGACGGAAGAGAGCCAGACATGCCAACCTGTTGGGGCCTAGATATGGAGCTGCCAGCTAATAAAGCTGTCTGCAATGACAAAAGACCCGTGGGAGAGGCCGACAGGAGCCTTTTCAGTGGAGAAGGCGTACAGCAGTGGATCCGGGGGATTCGATCCGAGGGTGCAACTACGGGTACCCTGCCAGTATCTCCCAACTGCGGTCTGGCCAATGGAGAGGATACGAACAGCGTGGCAATTTCAGGGAGGTCACCGCGACCGTAGTGGTACTGGATGATGAGGGAACCGAACAACCCTGGGAAACGGCTGACACGTTGTGAATGTTTTCTTTTTCTCCTCTTTGTTTGCATATGTGCATGACTAGACAATGAAGGGCTGTTGTTTTTCCTGGAAAAATAAGAGTAACTGAGGACAAGAGGGGATGCTATTACTGGACTGCCTGTACGCTGTTGACATTTTTGTATGAAACAGACACATAGGTTGTGTAGTGACGGGTGGGGGCTCACAGTCAGGTTCTGAATAAAATTTCATTCTTTTATAATATCATTGGTGTCCCGTGTGTGTGTGTGTGTGTGTGTGTGTGTGTGTGTGTGTGTGTGTGTGTGTGTGTGTGTGTGTGTGTGTGTGTGTTTGTGTGCGTGCGTGCGTGCGTGCGTGTGCCATTGCGAGAGCAGAAGAAGTAGGTGTAGAGTGCGAACGGTTCTGCCCACACACCGTACATCCCTGTATTGGATAATCATATTCTGATAACGAGGGAGAACGTCAGAAGGAGGATGTAGGGGCGCGCCCAAGACAAGAGGAGAAGTCTGAGGGATGAAATAGCGGTGGGGTCACTCATGGCACACCATCTCCGCAATTAAGCAACGAGTGTCACAAAGGGGCTTAGTTGTGGTGCCTCGATGACCTGATCTGAACAGGCATCGCCACGTACCGCCGGAGTGACTGAGCGACAGCGCAGTGTCTCCGCTGGCAGGATGCCTCAAGGCTTCCTAGTTCTGACTGCTCCCTGTGTATTGCCAGTGCCAGAGTTGGGAAAGGGCCAGTGTTTGGCTGTAGCTGGAACGGGTGAGAGACGTGAAAGTAATACCTTCAAAGGGGCACCCGTAAGTGAGGCATAAAAGGAAAAAAAACGATTTAATAAACGATAAATAACAAAATAAAATATCACTCGCACACACACACACACACACGCACACACTCACGCCCGCACGCATGCGCACACGCACACACACACACACACGCGCGCGCGCGCGCGCTCACACACACTTAAACACATACGTGCATGCATAAACACATACATATATTATACACCATATGCATCACAAAACGCAGAGTCCGTTGTACGAAACATACAGAAAACGACAAATACGGCGGCACACTGCCATTACCTTTTATGCCGCTCTCTCTAT
>CM031600.1:17020908-17023408 GCA_018398815.1 Conus ventricosus | reverse complement strand
CACACCACGGGCATGTCATGGTCACACCACGGGCATGTCATGGTCACACCACGGGCATGTCATGGTCACACCACGGGCATGTCATGGTCACACCACGGGCATGTCATGGTCACACACAGGGCATGTCATGGTCACACCACGGGCATGTCATGGTCACACCACGGGCATGTCATGGTCACACCAGTGACCAGGGTAGCAGAAGTTGTAAATCTTGATTGATAGTTACTGTTACAGTCTACAACCCTCACTTCAGATTTCTCGGTTTTAGACAAATAGGTCTCTCTCTCCATCTGTGTGTGTGTGTGTGTGTGTGTGTGTGTGTGTGTGTGTGTGTGTGTGTGTGTGTGTGTGTGTGTGTTAGGTGTGTGTGTGTGAGGTGTGTGTGTGTGTGTGTGTGTGTGTGTGTGTGTGTGTGTGTGTGAGAGAGAGAGAGAGGAGAGAAGAGAGAGAGAGAGAGTGAGAGAGAGAGAGAGAGAGAGAGAGAGAGAGAGAGAGAGAGCCATACATGTCTGTCCATGTTGTGTGGGATTGATTAGCATATATCTCCCGTCTTAGTATACATAAAACTGCTGAATGCTTCACCTTCAAAGCAATAAATTTGTGTGTGTGTGCGCGCACATGTGTGTGTGTGTGTGTGTGAGGAGGGGGGGGGGGCTGGTGGATGGGTAGAGACAGAGTGCTCTTATTCTGCCAGATTTCTCCAGGTCGCTGCTTCGATGGATTAACATCCACGGTTTTCATGTTTTTGACTGATACATTTGCACAGTTTTTCTTTTTCAATGTCTGTGGGTATTTATTTTTATGATTTTCCAGACATGTTTCTCTAAATGTCGGTACTTGGGCGCGTGTAGACAGCATTTCAAGGGGACTCGGGTCACAGTGGACTCCTGGTGATGGCCTGAACAAGTCATTCCGCCCATCAGACCACGCCCTCACATCGTCCCACTGGATCTTCACCCATCCGGGTCAACGCCCTGTCCACCAATGACTCTGGAACCGATACCTGGACCGTCCTCTCCCCATCGTCCACAGGACCATCGTCCCGCCGTGTATTGGACCACCGCCGTGTGTCCATCACTGGCTGGACCATCGCCCACCAGGGCAGGGGGGCAGACGTCCTGGCAGCACGCCCTTACCTCTCTTGGCCCTCGGTCATCGTCCTGACCAATGTCTTTTCCCACCGTGCTACGTGTCGCCTCGTCACAACACCACCAGGGGCTTCCGAGGGTTGGAGCTGGATTGCTCCAGTTTAGTTCGGCGGTGTGTGCTACGTATCGCCTCGTCACAACACCACCAGGGGCTTCCGAGGGTTGGTGCAGGATTGCTCCCAGCTGGTTAGTTCGGCGGTTAAGGGCAGCGCTTCTCTGGGTCCCACTCGCACCTTCGGGTGTATTGTTTTCTTTCCAGCAGTAACAAGAAAGGGCAGAGTTGGAAGAAGAGTGAAGAGGTGTACTTCGATTCCTTCTCACTCATTTGTATTCACCTGCACAGATGTGGTGGCAGGCGCAGGGAATCATGGGTGATGGCAGTGAAGAGCAAAACGCTGTACCTGTTACCTGTTGCTGGAAGAACACGGTCACAGTGCTCCTTCCTCGTTGCACAAGCCAGACTCCAACCCCAAATCCATCAATTGGGAATGGGAATTCATCTGTCAGCACCATTCTGTACTTCAGAAAAACCTGCCTTACCCCCTGCTGGGAAAAATATGTATATTCCACCTTCTGGCTCAGTGACATTCAGCTCAGCAGCATCAATATTTAATGACAGTTATTTGCCACGAATTATCCCCGACGATCCCGGCCCCGTCAATGATAAATGTCAATGGATAAATTGATGCAAGCCACTGAGTGACGTCCGGCTTCAAAGCAGACACCGCCGTGTGTTGGCCTTCACACAGCGTACGGGGAAAATGAAAGACAAGCCACTGACATTAAAACTGAATGATGGAAATTAAGTCAAGACTGTTAACACACAAAAACACGCACGCACGCTTAACACAAACACACACACACACACACACGCATGCGCGCGCACGTCTCGCACGCACACCACACACACACACCTACACACCCACACACACAAATGCGCGTGCGTGCAATTGACTCACAGTTTCTTTAAAGCTTACAGTCCGCCTTTCCCCACACACACTGGTTCAAATGATAACACGTGGCCATCGGGTTCGTCTCCTCCCTCCCTAGCAAATTCGTTTAGGTTTGAACCAAAGTACCGAAGCACGCTGCCTAATCATTCCACACAGTAGGTCGGATAATAACACACGACAACAAACATAAACCAAACATGAAATAATGCAAGCTCACTGGAATGCTAGTGATTAATGTTACCCTCACGACTGATCATAGACGTTTTGAAAAAAAAAAAAGACTCCCTTATCTTGTCAGTGGGGCTCGTCGTTGTATACATTGAAAGCAGTCCATTTGGAATGATTTTTACACGCGTGAGTACGTCACGTCTACACAGAATTAAGTACAGTGAAACTTTG
>CM031600.1:17008408-17013408 GCA_018398815.1 Conus ventricosus | reverse complement strand
TCCATCGGTGGTTTATGTGTAAGCTGCCCAATAACATCACGGCGCTAATAAGAGCTCTGTATCACACTCATGGCAAGGAAGACGCTCAGAGTCATCACGTTAATGACTGGGCCCAGCATCACTCAGGGGCATCGTTCCTTGTGCGTAGAGATGCGTTTCACTGGTCAGGGGTATGAAGGGGAATCTTAATGCTGTGGACAGCACCTCTCTCTCTCTCTCTCTCTCTCTCTCTCTCACACACACACACACACACACACACACACACACACACACACACACACACACACACACACACACACATCCCAGTCTCCACCTTCCCTGCCTACCCTCGTCTCTCTTTCTCATCCTCCCTCCTCATCCCAATCTCCGTCCTCCCTCTCATCTCTCCACTCTCTTTCTCTTTCTCTGTCTGCCCCTCTCTCTCTCTCTGTCTGTCTGCCCCCCCCCCCCTCTCTCTCTCTCTCTCTCCTCTCCTCTCCATTGTCATGTTTAGCAAACAAACAGTGGTGCGTGTGTGCGTGCGTGTGTGTGTGCTTAGACTACACAATGCACACAAACTCCAACTTTCACAACCCCACCTCATCCACCTCGCCCCGCCTGCCCATCCTATTCCCTACACCATTTCATCTCCCCCTTCCCCCTCCCCATCTCGTCCTCGCTTTCAACTCTTTTCCTGCCTCTGTGGCGGCATGATTCCACCGCCATCACAAGAAGAAGAAAGAGAACTAGCAGAGAAGACGCACTACTGCCCCAAGACGCATGCTCCATGACAAACTGTCCGGGGTCACCTCCCAGGGGCAACCTGCCAGGCAGACAGCGACCAGTGCACAGAGCACTGAAGGCCACACGCCACGAACAGAATTTTGCACTAAATCACTTTACGATCCATGTACACGTTTTGAGGTGTAGCATAAATCTGAGCCAAAAATGGATGTTGAACTGACAAGAAATCAAATGATTCCCTCACACACATCATCATCATTTCACTTATTTTAAGGGATTTCTCCCGAAGAAATCATTCTCAGTCTAGAAATAAATAGCTACCCCCTTACTTGACGTCACATGTCAGGCCTTCGCACTCATCCGTGACCTATCTTTGCGTCAAATGGTTTCCTCAAGAGTCCCATTCCTTTCATTTTTATCTGTCTGCTTGGAACCACCTGGCATGTATCTTGATGGGCATGTGACAGAAAAGAAAGTAAATCAACTTTCAGACACAATACAAATTCTCAAAACAATTTAATTGCGCCTGTCTTTAAATACTAGACTTCTATAGCAAAGCCTTGGCGCAGTCATTTCTGGTGTGCAGCCTGAAAAGACGGAGACAGCTCAGCTTCCTGTTCCATCGACCATACACCCCTGGGCTGGCTCTGGTCGATTCCCGCCACATCCATTCAGGCCAACTCAATACTCCATGACCATACCCCTGTTCCCCCAATCCATCCTCCTCCGCCCCACCCCCCGCCCCCTGGCTGCCTTCTCTCTCTCAACCCCGCCGCGTCTTCTTATGTTATCTCTCGTCTTCTCCCCCCCCCCTCCCCCCTCAACCCCCTTTCCACTTCTCTCAGGGTACAACGATCCTGGTCCGTTTTAACCACTCATCTCATCACCCTGTTCGTCCCTCTGTAAAAGATTAGAGCACACACACACACACACACACACACACACACACACACACACACACACACATTTTTGACTGTATCAAAAATTCTTTCGGTCCACTGTCTCGTACAACGATCATGTGTCTTATCCATTCTCATTCGGCTTTCAGTTCAAGTTTAAACTGGCAGTCAACCGGATTGTAAATTTCTCAACAAAATGACTACAATATCCCCGAATTGTTTTATACACACAACTGTCGCAAACACATCTTACAACTGTCTCAAATAAATCATATTGCGAATGGCGAACGTGTCAAGCAAAACTGGGTGAAATCCGCAGAACAAAGGTCTTCCTACAGCGTACAAGTCCCTGTGAGATCATCACAGAGGAATCCTGGGTCTTCTCAGAGTCCAGTCCGACCATTCTGCCTGGGGTCACCACAGACTTTTCTTCTGGGGTCACCAGTCCCTTGTCCCTGGGGTCATCAAAGACTGCTCTTCCTTGGATCACTGCAAACTGTTCTTCCTGGGGTCACCGCAAACTGTTCTTCCTGGGGTCACTGCAAACTGATCTTCCTGGGGTCACTGCAAACTGTTCTTCCTGGGGTCACTGCAAACTGTTCTTCCTGGGGTCACTGCAAACTGATCTTCCTGGGGTCACTGCAAACTGTTCTTCCTGGGGTCACTGCAAACTGTTCTTCCTGGGGTCACTGCAAACTGTTCTTCCTGGGGTCACTGCAGACTGTTCTTCCTGGGGTCACTGCAGACTGTTCTTCCTGGGGTCAGTGCAAACTGTTCTTCCTGGGGTCACTGCAAACTGTTCTTCCTGGGGTCACCACAGACTGCAGACTGTCCTTCTGAGGTCACTGCAGACTGTCCTTCTGAGGTCACTGCAGACTGTCCTTCTGAGGTCACCGTAGACTGTCCTTCTGAGGTCACCGCAGACTGTCCTTCTGGGGTCACTGCAGACTGTCCTTCTGAGGTCACTGCAGACTGTCCTTCTGAGATCACTGCAGACTGTCCTTCTGAGGTCACTGCAGACTGTCCTTCTGAGGTTACTGCAGACTGTCCTTCTGAGGTCACTGCAGACTGTTCTTCCTGGGGTCACTGCAAACTGTTCTTCCTGGGGTCACTGCAGACTGTCCTTCTGAGGTCACTGCAGACTGTCCTTCTGGGGTCACTGCAGACTGTCCTTCTGAGGTCACTGCAGATTGTACTTCTGAGATCACCGCAGACTGTCCTTCTGAGGTCACTGCAGACTGTCCTTCTGAGGTCACCGCAAACTGTTCTTCCTGAGGTCACTGCAGAATGTTCTTCCTGGGAGGTCACCGCAGACTGTCCTTCTGAGGTCACTGCAGACTGTCCTTCTGAGGTCACTGCAGACTGTCCTTCTGAGGTCACTGCAGACTGTCCTTCTGAGGTCACTGCAGACTGTCCTTCTGAGGTCACTGCAGACTGTTCTTCCTGGGGTCACTGCAGACTGTTCTTCCTGGGGTCACTGCAGACTGTCCTTCTGAGGTCACTGCAGACTGTTCTTCCTGGGGTCACTGCAGACTGTTCTTCCTGGGGTCACTGCAGACTGTTCTTCTGAGGTCAATGCAGACTGTCCTTCTGAGGTCACTGCAGACTGTTCTTCCTGGGGTCACTGCAGACTGTTCTTCCTGGGGTCACCGCAGACTGTTCTTCCTGGGGTCACTGCAGACTGTCCTTCTGAGGTCACTGCAGACTGTTCTTCCTGGGGTCACTGCAGACTGTCCTTCTGGGGTCACTGCAGACTGTTCTGAGGTCACTGCAGACTGTCCTTCCTGGGGTCACTGCAGACTGTTCTTCTGAGGTCACTGCAGACTGTTCTTCCTGGGGTCACTGCAGACTGTCCTTCTGGGGTCACTGCAGACTGTCCTTCTGAGGTCACTGCAGACTGTCCTTCTGGGGTCACTGCAGACTGTCCTTCTGAGGTCACTGCAGACTGTTCTTCCTGGGGTCACTGCAAACTGTTCTTCCTGGGGTCACTGCAGACTGTCCTTCTGGGTCACTGCAGACTGTCCTTCTGAGGTCACTGCAGACTGTCCTTCTGAGGTCACTGCAGACTGTCCTTCCTGGGGTCACCGCAGACTGTCCTGGGGTCACTGCAGACTGTCCTTCTGAGGTCACTGCAGACTGTCCTTCTGAGGTCACTGCAGACTGTCCTTCTGAGGTCACTGCAGACTGTCCTTCTGGGGCCACTGCAGACTGTTCTTCTGAGGTCACTGCAGACTGTCCTTCTGGGGTCACTGCAGACTGTCCTTCTGAGGTCACTGCAGACTGTCCTTCTGAGGTCACTGCAGACTGTTCTTCTGAGGTCACTGCAGACTGTCCTTCTAAGGTCACCGCAAACTGTTCTTCCTGGGGTCACCGCAGACTGTCCTTCTGAGGTCACCGCAAACTGTTCTTCCTGGGGTCACCGCAGACTGTTCTTCCTGGGGTCACCACAAACTGTTCTTCCTGGGGTCACCACAAACTGTTATTCCTGGGGTCACCGCAAACTTCTTCCAGGGGTCACCGCAGATTATTCTTCAACACAACATCACAGACGGTTCTTCCTAAGGTCACCACAGACAGATTTTCCTGGGGTCTACACAGACAGATTTTCCTGGGGTCTACACAGACAGATTTTCCTGGGGTCTACACAGACAGATTTCCCTGATGTTACCACAGACAGATTTTCTTGGGGTCTCTACAGACAGATTTCCATGGTGTCACCACAGACAGATTTTCTTGGGGTCTACACAGACAGATTTTCTTAGGGTCTACACAGACAGATTTCCCTGATGTTACCACAGACAGATTTTCTTGGGGTCTACACAGACAGATTTCCCTGGTGTCACCACAGACAGATTTTCTTCGGGTCTACACAGACTGATCTTCCTGGGGTCACCACAGACAGATGTTCTTGGGGTCTACACAGACAGATTTCCCTGGTGTCACCACAGACAGATTTTCTTGGGGTCTACACAGACAGATTTCCTGGTGTCACCACAGACAGATTTTCAAAGGGTCAACACAGACTGATCTTCCTGGGGTCACCACAAACTGAAGGCAGACTGTTCATTCGAGCGTCTAGGCACCAGTTCAGCCAACGTCATATAGCACCATTTTTCTGACAGATCAGTGACGAGGGTTTTGTTTTTCTTCCTTGGCCTCCAAGGCCGATTTTCAAACAACTGCCAATTTGAATAGCATTAAATAACGTTCCTCATACTATGGGAGACACTCACAGAGTGATACTGACCACACTGACCGGAAACAAGATCCGTTGTGTGGCACAGAAACTCATTATATTGAAAAATGAAAGAAGGGTCAAGGGCTGAAAGTTGAGGGACCTCTGGATTTTTCTTAGTGGAGCGCTGTGTTCATCTACAC
>CM031600.1:16950908-16993408 GCA_018398815.1 Conus ventricosus | reverse complement strand
AATATGTTTTGTTGTACAACTATCAAAGCCCCGCATACACACTGGATGTTTTTTGTGAACTTGGTTTTGAAAGCGTTTAAACCTAAGTCTGTAAAACAGTGAAACAATTTTTTTGCGGTGTTTTGGGTGTTTATCGACATTTTTTGTGATAAAATGTATAATTATTAATGAGTTCTTTTTAAAAAAAAATTGTGATCGAGCGTTTAAACAACACTTTATTGAAGAATTAGGCTTGTGTACTTTGGGAAGCATGTAGTCTTTATATACCTTTCAAAATTTTCAAAAGAAGCTTTTTGTAATAGAGAGTAACCTTCTTGTAAACTCAAAAGAATGGGAATATCCTGGATTTAAAAGATTTGTTTGCACCTGCTCGAGCAGTACGATCTGCCCATTCATTTCCAGATATTGAACAATGAGATGGGATCCAACAAAATCAACTGCGATACCCCTTGATATGAGAACATGAATAAGTACTTTAATTTCTGTGATTATTTCAGCCCGGATTTTCGGATTTGTTGATTCTAAAGCTTGGAGAACTGATTTAGAGTCTACACAAAACAGTGCACCATAAAAATTGCATGGTGTATCAATGACATATTGAACAGCCATTAAAATTGCTATTAATTCAGCTGTGAAATGGAGAAGTCCTTTCCAAGAAAAAAAGATTTCTCAATTTTTAAAGTGGGGATGACAAAACCACAGCCTGCCTGATTGTCTAATAAAGAACCATCAGTGAAAATTTTTAGATGATTGGGAATAAAAATCATTCATGTGGGATCTAGCTTCATATGCAAGTACATTGATGTTATCAAATTTGGACAACTGTGTATAGTTATAATCAAACTTAGCCTTAAAAAGCTCCCAGTTGGGATGGGACTTATTGGAAAACGCACAGCTAATTTCTTTTGATTAGTATTTAATTTTGTCAATAGTTTAGAAGAAAATGTAAGAATAGTTTTATTAGATCGGATACGTTTTGCACGCTTAGGAAAATGAATATCGGACCTAATTTCAAGTTCCATTTGGTTTGAATTTTGAATGGTAGAGCATCTTAAAATGTATTTCGCACAGGCTAGTTTTCGCTGATCATCAAGAGGCAATACACCTGCTTCATGGTAAGATCCTATGATGGAACCATGAAAAGGAACGCCAAGGGCTATTCTGTATGCTTTACAATCTATACTCTGCAGTTTTTTCAATAGATATTTTGGAGCACTAAAGAATACCTCTTGTGCATACGACAATTTAGACCTAACTAGAGCAGAGGACAATGAATTAATGTCTTTGTGTCTTGACCCAGCTTTGTTTGCTTATGACTTTTAGAAGGTTCAATGACTTTCTTGCTTGATTTACAGCATGTTCTAAATGCAGGTTCCAAGAGAGCTTAGACGTTATATAAACACCAAGGAATTTAATATTTGAAGCGTATTTAAGTGTGATGTTATTAACTTTAAATTCTGGGGCATTGTGAACAGATCCACTTGCATCAAATAGCATCATGTGAGATTTTTGGGGTGATAAGCTTAAACCATTTTCTGACATAAACATGGCAATATTGTCTAGATCATATTGATATGCTCTTTTTATAAAATTTATAGACCTTTTTGATGTTTTCTTTTTTAAAGTAACATTCATCCACAAACAGATATCATCGGCATACTGAATAAAGTTACTTTTTTGGAGATAGATATTGGTAAATCGTAGGTTAGGATATTAAATAGGATAGGAGCAATTACAGAGCCTTGAGGGATACCCATATCAACGAATCTTTTAGAGGAATAAATGTGACCAATTCTTGTTTGGATACTTCTGTTGCCAAGAATGTTTTAACATAATCATAGATATGACCAGAAAGCCCAACCGTTTTTAACTTGTATAGTAATCGTTCATGCCAAACCTGATCGTATGCCTTATTTATATCAAAGAATGTGGCAAGAACATTTTGTCTTTTGGCAAATTGATGTTTGATTTGAGTTGTTAATTTCACGAAATGATCAATGGTTGATCTGCCTTTTCTAAAGCCTCCTTGGTTTACAGGGATAATCCACATTTTTCGCAATGATAAGACAATCGATTTAAAACAATTTGCTCCATTAATTTGCATACATGAGATGTCAGAGAGATAGGTCTATAACTATTTACATCGTGTATTGGTTTGCCCTGCTTTAGAATAGGGACTATAATTGAATCTCTCCATATGGATGGGATGTTACCTTCAATCCAGCATTTACTAATAATTCCGTGTAAAAATAACAAAAAGTTTTCTGGAAGATGTTTTATCAACTCATTGGAAATGGCATCCAGACCAACAGAAGTTTTCTTGGTCTTTGGTAATGAACAGATAGCAGACAGTAATTCTTGACAAGTAATTTCAGCATTCAAGTAGTGATCATTATTTTTCTCAGGATCATTGTATATGTTATTTTGTGATTGATTTTCCCTAAAAGTTCTGTATTTATCTGATAGACTATTGTAAGAGCTATTCTTTACAAAGGTGTCAGCAAATGCCTCAGCTTTTTGATATTCTGAAGGAAATTGTTCATCACTAGAATAACTGGTATATTCTGGTAGATGAACCCCATTTTTCATTTCATGGATCTTTTTCCAAATTTTACTTTATCTTTATGGTCACTTATTTCATTAAAACAAAACGTTGACCAATAGTTTCTTTTTAGCACTTTCTATAACCCTGTTTCTTTGGTTTTTAGCAGATTTGACAGGAACACTGCCTTTCACTTTTTAACTTTAGCATATGATTTAAAGGTGTTCTTGTTTTGTCTACAGCATTTTTACATGAATCTGTCCACCATACTTTACCAACATGTTTCGAAGAGTTTGACACATTAATTTTGGGAATTGCTTTGCCTGCAGCATTTAAAAGTGCCTCTGTAAAATGAGTATACATAGATTCAATGTCTGATTTATCAAAAGAACTAACATCGTAAGACCTTAGAACAGATTCAAATTTGGCCCAGTCAGCTCGTTTATAATCAAATTTAGGAATTTTATCCTTTACATCATTTTGCTTAACTTCAAATCCTCTAAAGTAAGGATAATAGGAATATGATCACTTCCAAAGTTTTTATCGTGTAATTGCCACTTGCAGCTAGGAACTAACTTTGGAGAGATTAGAGTCAGATCAATTGCTGACGGTTTGTGGCTGGGAACATCAGGCAGTCTTGTAACACTTCCGTCATTTAAAAGAAAAAGTGGAGAATCTGAAATATTCTCCACCAAGCGATTGGAGGTTACTTTGGTGCAAGATAGATCCCAAAAAGGGGCATGTTCATTAAAGTCCCCCGCTATTAACCATTTATCATTTGTAGTATTTAACGAACGTAGCCAGTCAGAATTGCAATCAATAATACCTTTTGGAAAATACACTGAAACAATGTTCAAAACTAACGATTTGTTGAATCGGACACACGCTGCACAGGAATACAAGTCTGTTGTGTCATTTGTACAGGCGATTGGATTGGATGGTAAAATAACTGGTCATTAATATAAAGGCTACAGAAATTTTCGCAGCACAATCACTTTCTTGGCACACTGGTGGATAGAAGAAATGGTCCAAATCGTGGCAAGTCCTCTTTGTCACATTTAGAGATTGAAGGATGATGACCATATAAGTGTTGTTCTCAAGATGTTGTTGAAGGTGTATTATATTGGTAGTGACTGAACGGCAATTCCACTGTAGGATACTAATGTTTTTCTTTTTTTTCCATCAAACAGTTATAAAAACTAATAATAAAAAAAAACAGAAGAAAATTGCAAATAAAGCAAAAGCACAGTAATAGTCTATTAAAATGAAAAAAAAGACACTTCGCAAATACCGAAAACTGAAATTCAGTATGAAAATACCTAAAATCTTTCAACAGGATAATGACTAATAATGCTAAACACAATCATGTGCAACTATGAAAATGGCAGCCTTTAACAATCCAACAGAAATACGTAGACAAGACTTTCACTGGGCTCGGTAATTGTACAGGTGATCTCGTCCCCGATGTTCCTTGCGCAGCAAGAAAGAATTCCTCCTGCCCTGGTGATGTGGACGGGGTGGAGTATCCCTGGACGATGAGAGCTGTAGCGATGACCGGGTTGTCTTTGCTTTCTCCAGTACATGTAATGAAGATGACGACCAAGGTTGCCTGCAAACAACGCTGAGACCCCTTTCTGAGGGATGGATTAAGTCCCACATGTACTGGTGTTGTTGGTGATGTTTTCGTGGGTCACGAACGACACGTTATTTTGACCGGAAAGATTACAATGTATTTCATCATTGAAGATTTCTCTTTTGATGTTCAGCTTTTTTATCCTAGTTGGGGCGACCTTGCTAACAACTATTCGAGTTCGAGGATAATGCTTTGTAATTCGTTCACTAAGTTGATGAAAGTTGATGCCTTTTCTTTTGGATCAGATGTGTCTTTGAGATCATTTACCCCAACATGAAGCACAAATACGTCTGCATTGTCGATAGAATCAGACAGTAAAGCCTTCTTGCATTGATCAATGGTGGTCGTTTTCTTTTTCTTGATATACAGTCCATAAGCTGCACCCAGTCTTTGAGCGGATATACCGTTTAGCACCGAGTCGTGCAATACAACAACTTCGGTAAATCTGTGGAACCTTAGATTGCAATGGATGTGAAGAAAGTTCGTGTTTTTGCTGTTGATCTTTATTCTTTGTTTGCTTGTAGCATGTAAGGGGTTAATTTGGTCTTTTTCTGAATGTTCTTTTCCCTTATCCACACCCCTCACGTCATTTTTATTCGCGTCATCGTTTTTAACGTCATCAGATGTTGTAGGCCTAGAACTCTTCATTGC
This sequence comes from Conus ventricosus, assembly GCA_018398815.1. Classification (NCBI taxonomy): domain Eukaryota; kingdom Metazoa; phylum Mollusca; class Gastropoda; order Neogastropoda; family Conidae; genus Conus; species Conus ventricosus. Next base: position 16,988,582 of record CM031600.1, on the reverse strand, counting down.
AGACCTTTTGCCCCGCGCTTGACAATGTCCGAGTAGGCCTATGTGGTAGGCCCAACTACTGCGTCCGCAGCAGATGCCACATGTTGGGCCCGGACAACGTTTGATGTACTGTCCGCCGCCGTCCGCGCAGCCACGTTCGCGCTCTGCACCATCACTTGTAGCTCGTTCATTTGTTTTGAGATCGTGTTCTTTAGATCTAAAATCGACACATTCATCTCTTTCATCAAACTCTCTTTCTCAGTCTCGGTCATTTGTAGAAGTTCTGTTTGGGAAGCTCTGTTTGACTTTGTTGTTGTGCTGTCTTTCATCAGGTCCGTTTTTGTCTGGTTGCTAACTGTAGAACAGGCACTAAACGTAAGCCCATCCGTTGATCAGACTCACCTCTTTCTTGCTGATTTCCTTCATCAATTCAGGACTCATTAAACTTGATGCACAATTTTCACACATAAACTTTCGTTGGTTTTCAAAAACACGCATAGCAGTAGCTTGGGAGTCCAGTGTGTGACCAGGGAATTAGATCTAAACATTCCATACATTTCAAGGTGCGGCCGTTGGTGGAGTTTTGCCTGCACTGCTCCCCTTCAGATCTAACAGTCGATCTAACAATCGAGGCACATAGCTCTGGTTCTGTAGAAGGTTCCGATGGTTCTCTAGTTGACCTTACGCAGGCATTTCCTTTCTTATCATGCTTCCTTTTGTATCTTGTCCTGCCCATGATAGGTCTTCTGCTACGACTGATTTAGTCCATGGAGAGATCAGCCGCCATGTATGTGTGTGTGTGTGTGTGTGTGGTGTGTGCTTGTGTGTTTGTGTGTGTGTATGTGTAAAACAACGTGCTTTAGTGTGCAGCATTGTGAGCGTGCACGCGCGCGCGCGCGCGTTTGTGTGTGTGTGTGTGTGTGTGGTTGTGTGTGTGTGTGTGTGTGTGTGTGTGGTTATATTCAGATGTACCTTTGCATAAGCAACAAAAATTGCTTTTGATACATCAAGCCATCTACCAGATAGAAGAAGAAGAAGACGAAGAAGAAGAAGAAGAAGAACAAGAAGAAGAAAAAGAAGAAGAAGAAGAAGGGGGAGGAGGAGGAGGAGGAGGAGGAGGAGGAGGAGGAGGAGAAGAAGACGAAGAACAAGAACAAGAACAAAAACAAGAACATGAAGAAGAAGAAGAAGAAGAAGAAGAAGAAGAAGAAGAAGAACAAGAACAAGAACAAGAACAATAAGAACAAAACAAGGACAAACAAGAAGTCGACAATGTTAGAAACAAAGAAAAAAACAAGAGGAGATGGGGTATGGGACGTAGGGGCTTGGGTGGTTGTGGACAAGGGGGGGGGAGGGGGGGGGGAGGCAGAAGAAGGGGGAGATGGAGGTGAGGGAAGGGGGGATATAAAGAAATGAATCTGAAATGAGAATGAAGTCGCATAATCGAAACGAATATCATACGGACATTCCACACCATCATTTTGTAAAAACGTTCTACATATGCGGCAGGCAGGTACGCGCGCGCGCGCGCGCGCGAACACACACACCACACACACACACACACACACACACACACACACACACACACACACGCGCGCGCGCACACGCACACACAGCGCGTGCGCTAATCTGTTCTCTGGTCATATATCATGTATAGTGGATGGCGTTAGCCCAAAGGACTACTTGAAACAGAGAGAGGAAAGGGAGAGGGTGGGAGTTCGGGGTAGTGAGAGAGCGAGAGCGAGCGAGCGAGCGAGCAAGTGAGGGAGAGAGAGAGAAAGAGAGATAGAGACAGAAAGGGAGGGAGGGTGTGAGAGAGTGAGAGAAAGAGAGAGTTGGGGGGGGGGGGGGGGGGGCAAGAGGGAGACAGATAAGACAGACGGAGTGAGGGAGATGGACGCGTATTTGGCATTTCTTCTAATCAGTCTTACATGAACATCACGCTGAGCAGATGGACGTGTATTTGGCATTTCTTCAAATCAGTATTACATGAAGATAACGCCGAGCGGAACACTTCAAAACATTGAACACTTCATTCCTAACAGATGCCTCAAACAATGGACATGAAGGTTTAACACGTAGAGAGGAGTCTTGTAAAGGGTTTCGCAAAGATCGAGACAAAATTTTGCCAAAACAATTCCTAGATATCCATAAATAATGGAGAAAAAAAATAATTCGCATTCTCAGTTCATAAAGATAAAGCTGTGTATGCATGAGATCTCCCGCTAGCGTGGACTAGGCTTTCTCAGTTTTTACACCTTATGTCAGAAAACCGTTTGCGAAAACTGTTCTCATAATTGGCGGAATGATTTCTAAACAAACTGCCTTCAACCACTTCCTCATGATACTTTTTCTTCAACCGTCCTTTGCCCTGAACAAAGTTGCATTTGACTAGCAAGCTAAAAGAAATCGTAAAAAAAGACAGATGAACATATATTCAATAGTAGGCCTATAACAAGTTGTAGTTGAGGAACAGTTCTCTGTTGACATTAAGACAAAGGTGAGTTTACAAACAAACAAACGAAAGCAAAAAAACAGACATTTCATGGATACAAGAAATACAACCAGTAGCCAACACACACGCGCGCGCGCGCGCGTGCACACACACACACACACACACACACACACACACACACACACACACACACACATACACACTTATATATATATATATATATATATATATATATATATACACACACACACACTAATTATAGACAGAGAGGGACACAGAGAGAGAGAGAGAGAGAGAGAGAGAGAGAGAGAGAGAGAGAGAGAGAGAGAGAGAGAGAGAGAGAGAGAAGAGAAATCTTTACTCCCAAGGGTAACTGATAAGCAAGATGATGCTTTTCTTTGTCTGGGCCCAGAGACAGAGAGAGAGAGAGAGAGAGAGAGAGAGAGAGAGAGAGAAGAGAGAGACAGAGAGAGAGAGAGACAGAGAGAATCTTTACTCCCAAGGGTAACTGATAAGCAAGATGAAGCTTTTCTTTATCTGGGCCCAGAGAGAGAGACAGACAGACAGACAGACAGGCAGACATACAGGCAGACAGACAGGCAGACAGACACAGACACACTGAGACAGAAAAAGACAGTCAGACTGACAGACAGGCAGAGGGAGGGAGAGAGGAGGAAAGGAGCGAGGAGGGAGGGAGGGAGAGAGAGAGAGGAGAGAGAGAGAGAGAGACAGACAGACAGACGGACAGACAGACGCAGAGACAGACAGAGAGAGAGAGAGAGAGAGACAGACAGAGACAGAGAGAGGCAGAGAGAGAGAGAGAGAGAGAGAGAGAGAGAGAGAGAGAGAGAGGAGAGAGAGAGAGAGAGAGACAGAGAGTGAGAGAAAACTTTTTTTAAACTTTTTTTTAAACTACATATGCTGCACACTATTAGCAATTAAACAGCCACAATGCATCACAAAACAACAACAACAACAACAAAACAACAACAACAGAAAACGTAACACTCATTCATCATGATCTGATTGCAATGCATCGTTAAAGTCAACAGGAAACACATCTATTTATCATGATGCAGTTTTAAAGGATCAGTCGACAGGAAGCGGCTTCACAAGTTAAAAACGCAGCGGTAGGCGTGCACACGACGTTGTCGAAGCAGAAGTTTTGGACTGAGGCTTCAAGAGGTAGGATTGGCTGTCAAATACGTATTCATCTTTTCCCTGAACGATTCTGTATTTTGAGGGCATCGGAAGTGCGATGGAAGTGTATTACACTACCAAAGAAAAACAATGATTTAATCGGGTCTGTTCTAAATATGGGAAACTGGAATGTGGTTAACTTCGATGATTTATATTAACTGAAGAGTTTGTGGGGCATGACCTCATACTTTCTTTCTTTCTTTGTCAAAAGCACACGTTTACTGACAGCATTTTTTGTTGTTGACAATTTCATAAGAACTGCTTTGAGTGCTCTCTTGTGGACACTGATAAAGGACTTCATAGCATCAGCACTAGCAGAGTCAAATAGTGTTGAACAACAGTTGACTGAAGAGATGATGTGTGCATGTAGTCATAATTTCCTGGCATGATGATCCAAGAAATGCTTGTTCCTACACAAAGCTGATAAACTTGTCTGCAGACTGATCAATGTAAAGTGTTGATGTGATTAGACCAACATTGTTATCAACATGTGAACCAAGAACGCCATGGCTGTGAACTTCTTCAATTTACTGATTATGATAAAAACAAACGGAAGCTGTTGGGTTATGTTTTGTCTTCTTGTGTCCGTGTTGTTGTTAGCGTAAGATTTGTTTCATTACGTTCATTGACACATGATTAACATTCGCATCAACTACGTAAATGTCAACATTTTTTGTGTGGTAATAATGAAAAAACAGCTTTGACGCTGGGGCTGCTTCTTAGATCGTGGTACATCACAAAAGAGTTCACATGAATCCCGATTAGTGACATAAACAACAGCAATGGACCTAACACATAGCCTTGGCGCTTTCAGTCAGATAGGTACGTATTTGAAGATTGGTGTTATACCTTTGATGACGAATCTTTAGGAATGATGAGATCAGTTGAAAATGTTTACTGCTAAGACACTTAACATAGCCTTCTGCATGATACTCTGCAAAATCAACAAATAGCACTTCCGCGTTTTTATTTTTATCAATACTTTCAGTCTTTGATCTACTAGATTGCGAGAACTACAGACTTGGAATGATTTGCTTCACACACACACACACACACACACACACACACACACACACACACCACACACACACACACGCTAGCGCGCGCGCACACACTCACCCCCACTCCTTGATTTTCACGTGTTCGCTTGTGTGAGCCAAGATGGCAGTAGATGGCTTGTTTATATGTTGAACTGTACAGGTTTGCTTGGGAAGGACTAGTAAAAGAGAACATAGGTATTAGTCGGTGGCTCACAGTTGTCTTCACCCATCCTGAAAAACGAGTATCTCTTTCGAATCTCCGAACTGAGCGGGAACGGCCATTTATTCGTGTATAGTTACAACACCACACACACACACACACACACACACTCTCATCTCTCTTCTCTCCTCTCTCTCTCTCTCTCCCAGACAGACAGAGAAAGAGACAGAGAGAGAGAGAGACAGATTCAATACCCCCCTCCCCTCCCCGAACCTATGAGTATCTGTTCTAGGTCACTGATCATCGTCTCCTTCGTGGGGCCTACCACCACCACCAGCTGCTCTTAAACACCCGCATGCATTCAAAAGACGTACACAAGTTTGGAGCTAAAGTTTGTCCCTGATGGTAAAATGAGGAATGCAAGCAAGATCGTAGAAAAGATGAAATGAGGAATGCTTAGCGAAGATCGTGGAAAAGATTAGGACTCGGTCTACACGCCCACGCATCTAATGACATTACAAAAAATTAGAGAGGGAGGTGAGCGATACCACACCACACACACACACACACACACACCACACACATACAGAAGAGAGAGAGAGAGAGAGAGAGAGAGAGAGAGAGAGTGAGGAGAGAAGATCGCACACACGACACACACAACGCACACACACACACACACAACACACTACACACACACACACACACACACACACACACACACACACACATACAGAGACAAGAGAGAGAGAGAGACGCACACACACACACAACACGCTCACACACACGCTCATACAACACACACACACACGCGCGCGCGCACACAATGTACAGACGAGAGAGACATACAAAAGACGCAGATACACACAACGCGCGCGCGCGCGCGCAAAAGAAATATCGAACCGTTCCGCTAAATTTATGTGCGAAACCGCTTTAACCCCCCCCCCCTCCAACTCTCTCCCGAATTGTACTACAAACCTCCATAATTTGGTTGAAAGGAAAGCTGTTTGCGCAATGCGAGACAGCCACTGATCGAGTGTCACGGAAGCTTTACTCTCGTTCCATAAGCTTTGTCAGTGTTTACGGTCTCTGCACATAGTAACATAATACATTTTGTTTGACGATGGCCGCTGTTTGACACTGATAGTGCCAGCGGGTTTCAAGTCTAAAAGTGACGAGCTGTCTGGTTTCGTGGTGTGGTGGTGGACGTGGTGTGGTGTGGTGGTTGTTTTTTATTCTTGTTCTCTCTAGTGGGTACAGTTTAAAAGTGGGCACAACACTTACCGCTGTTCTGGAAAAAAAAATTCCGCTCTGGAATAGCGAAAGGCAGCGTGATATTTACGGTTATTTTCGATGTTATCTTTAAGTACGAAACATTATCGGGAAACATTATGATAACTCATGGTTTCCTTCCTAAAGGAAAAACTTACATTTGACATCTGGTTACAACTTCCAAATTAGGATACGATCAAGTCTGTCAACACTGAACATGACTGGTGTGAAGGAGAGGGGGAGGGGGTGTAGTGAAGATGAAGAAAACGACACGAGGAGGATACATATTAGCTACTATTGTAATTATCATTCTTGTGATCGACATTCTTGCTGTTGTTAGAGAGAGAGAGAGAGAGAGAGGAGAAGAGAGAGAGAGAGAGAGAGAGAGAGAGACAGAGAGACAAGAGACAGACTAACAGGCAGAGATATAGACAGAGACAAAGAGAGAGATAGACTGAGACAGAGAGACAGGAGCGAGAAAGAGAGAGAGAGAGGGAGAGAGAGAGGGAGGAAGAGAGAGAGAGAGAGAGAGAGAGAGAGAGAGAGAGAGAGAGAGAGAGAGAAAGAGAAAGAGAGAGAGGCAGACAGACAGACAGACACGGAGAGACAGACTGTCAAGGAGCGTGAAACCTCTCACAAAAGGCATTAGACGCTTGGAGGCAAAGGGACGTTGTACGTAGTATACAAATAGGTAATGAGACCAATTAACCAGGGTACCTTACCCATCGCACACGCCGAACTGTGTGAAGGAGGCCGAAGTGGTCAGATGACAGATGACACCTAGGAGAGAGTTCGGACCTGCCCGGTGGCGAAAGGGGAAGGGATGTAACCACTACGACCTCGCGCTTCAAGTGACGCTAAATGCTCAGTCAGCTGAGGTTCTTTTGTAAACAGTCAGTGAAGAGCAGGAGTCTTGGATTCGTTCGGATGGTATTGCCGTGGGTCACTGTGTTGGTTCTATTGTCAGCTGGCTGAATGCGTGTGGAGGTTGTAGTAGCCCTCATTAAGATAATTACTGTGTTAAGTGACCACCGAAGTCGGCGGGAATTTTCGATGTCCAACTGGTGCTAAGTGTGTGTTTGCTCATCAATTAGGTAGGGTGTGTGTGTAAATGCTGATGTGTGGGAGAATGTAGCGAATGGAGAATTCAGGGTACTTGTGAACTAGGGGTTTGAGAAGCAGCATGGACAAAGGCATGGCCCAAAGGGGAATCCTTTGTTTCCCTCCCTATATAAACTGAGGGAGAAACAACGTGAGAGGAGAACAACACCAGGAGAGAGAGAGAGAGAAGGCAGAGGAGAGAGAGAGAGGAGAGGAGTGAGCAGGACAGAGAAAGGGTCGAGAGAAACGTTGGTCTGGGAGATAGAAGAGACAGCAAGGTCTTAGAGTTAAAGACAAGCTGGAAGAGAAGGAAACTAAGTTTGAAGCCCAGAGGTGGGTGAAGACAGACAAACTGAATTTGAACCCAGAGGTGGGTGAAGAAGACGAAGAAGAAGAGTTCGACGTCGAGATCCCAGAGACGACCACGAAGACCCAGTCCTGAAGCCTGGAGCCAGTCAACAAGGGCGTCACCATCAAGCAGTGCTGAAGAAGACTTGAAGAAACTTGTTCAAGAACTGTGGTGTGGTGTGAAAGCGTGGTTGTGTGTGTAAACCTGGCCAGGTAAGAAGTCATTTTTATTATAACCCGGGATTAGGAAGTATTGATCTTTTAATGTGTTGATTTATTCATTGTGTGTTGATTGATTGTTCATGATTAATTATAAGTAGCATAGAAATTGTATTTCTTGTTTCAGTCGTGTTAGGAAAGAAACGAATGCGTGACATCCCATTTCCAGAGAGAGGTGAATGTTTGGTGGGTGCATGAGTGTGCATATGCGTGTATGAGTGCAAAGATAACCTTGGTGTGTTAAGCCTGACTAATAATACATCAACTAGTGCACTTAAGCAATACCATCACGATTTCCCCCATCCTGGACAAAGTGGCGAGCCTGCCAGGATTGCATGGCCCAAATTAGTTTCAGAAGGGAAACAAGTAAGTACTAGAGTAGTACTGGGGCGAAGCGTCCACTAAAGGCAATTTTAATTAGCTCTTCTAATTATTTCCTTTAGTTCTTTGAGTGTTGAGTATTGACTTGTGTGTAGGATGGTTGTATTAATCAAAGGTCGTTCAGAGAAACGAAGAACGAGGTTCTAGTCTTCACTCTCACAGAAGCTGTGGTTTAAGATTAAGGCTCCTTTGTGTTAGGAACATTACCACTGGTTGGTGTACTCGACCGTTTAGTAGATAAACCGTGTACCAACTTTTTCCGGGTCTATAAGAGTAACTGTTTTGTGGTGCTAAAACATATCAGAAAAAAGAAATGGCTGAAGAAAGTTTTACCCCCATAGAGAAACTAGTAAGTTTGGGGAAAGAAATGGGATATACAGGAGATGAACTCCGCATGTTTATTGAATCTCAGCAAAAGACTGAGAGGATGAAGGGCTGAAAGAAGGACGTTTGAAAAGGAACGTTTAGAGGCAGAGAGTGCAGCTGCCAGAGCGAGAGCAGAAGCGGAATCGGAGATTTTAGCCAAACAAATTGAGTTGGAGAGAATAAAATCTGAAAATCGTAGTGAAATAGACACCAGTTCTGAGTCAGTAGGCCGCAGACCAAGTTGCGCACCCAGACTTAAACTCCCACTGTTCAGAGAAGAAAACTGATTCGATCGATGCCTATATCAGTCGGTTTGAATCAGTTGCCGAGCACGAGGGCTGGCCCGAAGATGACTGGGCAATAAACCTGTCTGCCTTGTTGACAGGTCGTGCGTTACACACAGTTTCCACCCTACCCAAGGTGATCAGAGAGATTTTGACAAGGTGAAACAAGCAGTACTAAAGGCATGATTTGACTGAAGAAGGTTTTAGGCGTAAGTTTCGTGAGGCGAGAATCGAACAGGTGAGACATACACACAGTTCGGAGTTAGACTGGACCACTATTTCAACAAATGGGTAGAACTTAGTGGAGTAGACAGTGATTTTGAAGGCCTCAAGACACTGGTGATGAAGGAACAGATACTTGATGGTTGTGGACGGGCCTTACCATCCACATTAAGAAAAAGGTGCAACCACAATAGCTGAGGTACTTCAGACGCAGAGACTTACCGGGAAGCGAGGTGTGATTTACCTGAACAAGAGAAAGCCCGGAAGCATATTCAGAGGATGGCAGGCCAGCACATGACTCCACGACGAGTCAGTAGTACACGCCCGTAGACCCACAGCGTCACGTGAGCAAACAAGGGTGAAAACCAATAGCCACGTGGCTAGGAATGAGCGTACCGTTTTGCTGTGTGGATAAGACAGGAACTTGGCTAGACACTGCGACTTAGACCTCAGAAAGCAGCAGCAATGAGGATCAGGCCAAGAGAGAGGCAGATAGAAAAAGATGAAAAGATGACAGTGTTATTTTGTCTGGATTGTGCTGTGGTGTTTCACAGATTCAGGCGATAACATGGATGTGCACAAAGGCAGAGTAGGGGACAATGTGGTTAATGTCATTAGAGACTCTGGTGCACTGGTGTCATGGTGAAGGAGTCCCTGGTTGAGAAGGGACAATTCACAGGTAAAACACAGAGGTGTAGACAAATAGATGGAACAGTAGCAGAATTCAAAACGGCCCAGGTGTTTATTGCTACACCATTCTATAGTGGAGTCGTACAGGGGGGTTGGCTGTTCCAAAGCCGCCCTATGATCTGGTAATTGGGAACATTTCAGGAGCATGTGGGTACGAAAACCCAAACCCTGACTTCTCTGTTGAATCAGGGAAAAGAAATCATCGGGAGAGAAAGGCCCCAGGCGGTCACACACTTCAGAAAGCACTGGAGCGTGTCCGGGAGACTAACCCCACTCACTTACGGGCAGAACAAAAGGGCGATTACTCGCTCAGAAAACTGGTTGGTTTTGCTCACAGAGGGCAGAAGAAAAATGTTAAAGAGGGTACAATCGGTTTTGAGTTAGAGAACGGCATATTGTACCGAACTTTTACTCACTCGCGTTAGGGAAAAACAAGAAGCAGGTTGTCGTTCCTAGGCAACGCAGAAAGGCGGTGATGTTCGACAATCATGTGCGCACATCCATGTTATCGCCTGAATCTGTGACACACAGCACAATCCAGACAAAATAACACTGTCATCTTGTTCATCTTTTCTATCTGCTCGGGCCATCTCGGAAAGAAAGCCACACAGATGGTGACGCGAGAGTACTACTGGCCCGGTATCCTTGGCGATATCAGGCGTTTCCGTGCACAATGCAGCACATGCCGCGGGGTAGGCAAGGTGTGTGTACAGAAAGGGGATCAGACTGGTCTTACCAAAAAGTTGGCCAAAATAAAATGGTCGGTCGAGAAGTCAGGTAGTGGGTGCGTGTGTCTTTTGCCAGTGTCGCGTATGCGTGACGTGGCTAGTTGTGGGCCACGTGTATGAGGAGAAGGGAGAGAATTTCCGTAGAAACATAATGGTTTTATGGCCACACGACTTAGAGCTGGTGGAGATTCCAGATCTATGTTGATATTTGCTTGGATAGTGTGTATGTATTGATTTTTCTCTAATTTTTGTTGCAAGACACATCTTGCGTGCGTTCTCTGGTGTAAGTAGGCTTATGAGAGGCCGATATAGCACTGGTTTAAATGGGAAAAATTATGAGAGTTTCATCTCCTTGAATGTTAAGTTTTAGCCAATGCAGGGCATTGTCTTTGAGTGGGGGGAATTTGTCAAGGAGCGTGAAACCTCTCACAAAAAGGTATTAGACGCTTGGAGGCAAAGGGACGTTGTACGTAGTATACAAATAGGTAATAGACCAATTAACCAGGGTACCTTACCCATCGCACACGGCCGAACTGTGTGAAGGAGGCCGAAGTGGTCAGATGACAGATGACACCTAGGAGAGAGTTCGGACCTGCCCGGTGGCGAAAGGGGGAAGGGAGTAACCACTACGACCTCGGCGCTTCAAGTGAGCGCTAAATGCTCAGTCAGCTGAGTTCTTTTGTAAACAGTCAGTGAAGAGCAGGAGTCTTGGATTCGTTCGATGGTATTGCCGTGGGTCACTGTGTTGGTTCTATTGTCAGGCTGGCTGATGCGTGTGGAGGTTGTAGTAGCCCTCATTAAGATAATTACTGTGTTAAGTGACCACCGAAGTCGGCGGGAATTTTCGATGTCCATCTGGTGCTAAGTGTGTGTTTTGCTCATCAATTAGGTAGGTGTGTGTGTAAATGCTGATGTGTGGGAGAATGTAGCGAATGGAGAATTCAGGTACTTGTGAACTAGGGGTTGAGAAGCAGCATGGACAAGGCATGGCCCAAAGGGGAATCCTTTGTTTCCCTCCCTATATAAACTGAGGGAGAACAACGTGAGGGAGAACAACACCAGGAGAGAGAGAGAGAAGGCAGAGGAGAGAGAGAGAGAGGAGAGGAGTGAGCAGGACAGAGAAAGGGTCGAGAGAACGTGGTCTGGGAGATAGAAGAGACAGCAAGGTCTTAGAGTTAAAGACAAGCTGGAAGAGAAGGAAACTAAGTTTGAAGCCCAGAAGTGGGTGAAGACAGACAAACTGATTTGAACCCAGAGGTGGGTGAAGAAGACGAAGAAGAAGAGTTCGACGTCGAGATCCCAGAGACGACCACGAAGACCCAGTCCTGAAGCCTGGAGCCAGTCAACCAAGGGCGTCACCATCAAGCAGTGCTGAAGAAGACTTGAAGAAACTTGTTCAAGAACTGTGGTGTGGTATGAAAGCGTGGTTGTGTGTGTGAAAACCTGGCCAGGTAAGAAGTCATTTTTATTATAACCCGGGATTAGGAAGTACTGATCTTTTAATGTGTTGATTATTCATTGTGTGTGATTGATTGTTCATGATTAATTATAAGTAGCATAGAAATTGTATTTCTTGTTCTCAGTCGTGTTAGGAAAGAAACGAATGCGTGACATCCCATTCCCCAGAGAGAGGTGAATGTTTGGTGGGTGCATGAGTGTGCATATGCGTGTATGAGTGCAAAGATAACCTTGGTGTGTTAAGCCTGACTAATAATACATCAACTTAGTGCACTTAAGCAATACCATCACGATTTCCCCATCCTGGACACAGACAAATGGACGGCAGAAAGAAAGAGAAGATTCAGTTTGCTGCTGCTGAATGCTTATCTGCCTTTGTCCTGCCAGAGGGTTCCCTTTTTTTTTTTTTTTTGCTTTTCTATTTTCTTTCCTTTTCTTTTCTTGGTGCGAAAACGGGGCTATATCTATAGCTGTGTCATTTGCCAGTAAACGAATTCTTCAGTTTCTTTGATTGGAAATAAGCTATGAACATAAGGACATGCAAGAAAAGAAAAGAACATCAGAACACCTGTGTCAACAACGTGACAGCAACTGTGACGATTGTTATGATGAGAACGACGTTAATGGGATTACACAAGATATTCACTGATGACAATGGTTTGAGGAGGAGGACGACGTTGATAGCAGTCTCACAAATATGCACTGTTGGCAATGGTTTGATGTGAGGGATGTTGATTAGGATCACACAAAACATCCACTGTTGAAATTGCTTTGATGATGAGAATTATGTTGATTAGGATCACACAAAACATCCACTGTTGCAAATGGTTTGATGATGAGAATTATGTTGATTAGGATCACACGAAGCATCTACTGTTAAAAATGGTTTGATGATGAGAATTATGTTGATCAGGATCACACAAACATCCACTGTTGAAAATGGTTTGTATGATGAGAATTATGTTGATCAGGATCACACAAAACATCCACAGTTGAAAATGGTTTGATGATGAGAATTATGTTCATTAGGATCACACAAAACATCCACTGTTGAAATGGTTTGATGATGAGAATTATGTTCATCAGGATCACACAAAACATCTACTGTTGAAAATGGTTTGATGATGAGAATTATGTTCATTAGGATCACACAAAACATCCACTATTGTAAATGGTTTGATGATGAGAATTATGTTCATCAGGATCACACAAAACATCCACTGTTGTAAATGGTTTGATGATGAGAATTATGTTCATCAGGATCACACAATACATCCACTGTTGAAAATGGTTTGATGATGAGAATAATGTTCATTAGGATCACACAAAACATCCACTGTTGCAAATGGTTTGATGAGGAGAAGGACGTTAATTAGGATCACACAAAACATCCCTGTTGAAATAATTTGATGATGAGAAGGACGTTGATTAGGATCACACCAAACTACCACTGTTGAAAATAATTTGATGATGGAAATTATGTTGAATAGGATCACACAAAACATCCACTGTTGAAAACAATTTGATGATGAGAAGGACGTTGATTAGGATCACACCAAACATTCCACTGTTGATAATGCATATGGTTTGATAATCAGGAGGCGTTGATGGCAATCACAAAAAAACATCCACTGTTATAGCGGTTTGATGATGAGGCCGTTGATTAGGATTACACAAACATCCACTGTTAACAGTGGTTTGATGATGAGAAGGACGTTGATTAGGATTACACAAACATCCACTGTTAACAGTGGTTTGATGATGAGGCCGTTGATTAGGATTACACAAACATCCACTGTTAACAGTGGTTTGATGATGAGAAGGACGTTGATTAGGATTACACAAACATCCACTGTTAACAGTGATTTGATGATGAGAAGGGACGTTGATTAGGATCACACAAACATTAACTATTGACAATGAATTGAGAAGGAAGATGAGGCTGATTGCAATCACACAAAACATCAACCGTTGACAATGATTTGAGGAGGAGGAAGGAGGAGGAGAAGTTGATTAGGATCACACAAACAACCACTGCTGATAGTAGTTTGAGGAGGGGGTGGAGGACGTTGTTGGCGATCTCACAAAACATCCACTGTTGACAATAGTTTGATGATGAGAAGGACGTTGATTGCGATTTCACACAAAACATCCACTGTTTAAAACGGTTGATGACATGGTGGATTTTGATTAGGATCAACAAAAATCCACTGTTGACAATGGTTGATGCGGAGAGCATTGATGGGGGTCACATTAAACATTCACAATAAAGTCGTACATGCATGCATACGTGTGTGTGTGTGTGTGTGTGTGTGTGTGTGTGTGTGTGTGTGGTGTGTGTGTGTGTGTGTGTGTTGTGCGCGCGAGCACGTACCCATTTCTTCAAAAATAAATCTGATTCACAATCTGTAGCTAAATAATTTGGGGACGCGTATATCTACATTGGGTTATCACTTTTCAGTTTTCTTAGATTTCGATGTTGTTCTTCATACCCCCCCCCCCCTCCCCCTTCAAAAACAGGAGAGAAAAAAATTGGTGCTATTCAAATTAATGTTTTCGATTGAAGGTTATGGGGCTGACCATTGGCAGAAAGACAAGATGCTCTGGCATCAAGAAACCTGCTCGTCCACATCAAATAAGACAGCCCTACAAGGTGTGGCAGTACACAGCAGAAGTTCATGTCAAGGGTCACTTCTCTTTCACAGCAATGCATCACGAAACGATTCTTTTTTTTAATCATAAAAGCACAAAAAGTACTAGTGTATATATATATATATATATATATTTGTTATGTACAAAAGGCGCACATGCAGAGGCCCGTAAACAAACTATTAGAACGTTTGCGGAACTGACGATCGTGGATCTAACTATGCGTAGAGTCGGATTTTTGCCGCCTAAAAATCCTCTCTGTCTGCCCAACAGTGAAAGGATGCCTGAATGAGATCAGGGAAGTTTAAGTGCAGTGAAAGGACAAGGGTGGGCTCCACCTTCCACCATGCCATTTCCAGAACACGGTGACCTTTAACACCACTGCCTGTACAGCCATTACGGCATGTTTAACCTTGACCTTAACCGCAAGGTTTATATAAAAACACACCTCAGTCCCTATCTTGATGCCATGAACGTGGCACAGAATAAAAGCGATTCACTAAACCCAAAACAGAGAGAATTAATGCGACCTGGCCGCGGTGCTGGAAGCGTCTGATGGTGATTCATAAAAAACACGTCCAAGTACCGAGAAAATAAACAGTTTTTGTTTGTTTCTTTAAATCGGTTACATTCTGCCATATTTATAAAGACGATCCGCTTTTTTTTTTTTAGCTAGTCCTTCTTAGATTTATAAAGACGATCCATATTTTTTTTTAGCTTGTCCTCATATACAGCGTGTGTGTGGAAGCGCTTAAAACATCAAACCATCACCACTATCATCACCTCAAAAAAAAAAGCCAGACAATAAAGTCTCGGTACCCCGCACTCACCTCTACCCACGTTGACGATGTCCTTGTAGTGGTCAAAGATGTGGCCTACCCTCAGGTGCCCTTGCCGCATCTCCACGAACAGGTGGAAGCTCTTCAGTAGACGCACGACCTCCTGGTCCTCATCATTCTCCCTCCCGCTGGGAGACGCCTCCTGGTACACCAACAGCCCGTTGGGCTGCAGGGTGCGGAAACTCAGCTCCAGCCTCAGGATCTGGGAGCCGCTCAGAGGAGGCGAGAAGCTCATGTGGGACACCCCTGGCCGGTTGAAAGTCCACGAGGAGGAAGAAAATGGCGCGAAGGGAGGCTGGCAGAGCGCAGGGTGCAGACACAACCCCACCATCACCACGGTCAAGGTGGTCAGGGATGTGGCTGGGAAGGGATCTAGTGGACGTGGTGTCATTGTGAAGGCGTCCCACGAACATTCACGGTGGAATGGTTGTTTATGTCTTCGTGGTGGACGTGCAGCTGTGGTTGTCTGTGTGCTGTCGGGTACGGTCATCGTGCGTTTTTGGTCATCATGAGTATGTTCATATTGTTGGTCAATCAGTGCAATCACGGCACTGCCATCACAGATGTGCTATAGTGGAAGTTTGTGTGGTGACGTTTGTCTCATAATGCTTTGTCATGTGGTTTATCCACTGCAGTGTGAGGTGGCGATACAGGCAGGCCCTTTTGCTATGGGACCCAAACGGTGACAGCGTCGAACGGATGAGTCTTCATCGTGTTTTTACATCGTTGCCTGCAATGAAAGGAACAATAAAATGTAACATCTTGTGGAAATAAAACCGTCTTTCTCTCTTTCATACACACACCCACACCCAGAGAGAGAGAGAGAGAGAGAGAGAGAGAGAGAGAGAGAGAGAGAGAGAGAGAGTGAGAGAGAGAGAGAGAGAGAGAGAGAGAGAGAGAGAAAGATGTAATTTCCTGAAGATCTCTCTCTCTCTCTCTCTCTCTCTCTCTCTCTCTCTCTCTCTCTCTCTCTCTCTCTCTCTCTCTCTCTCTCCTCCCTCCCTCTCATGCCATTTCTGCTGTTTGATATTCATGCATGCATTTTATAAGTCAACGTCTGTATACATTAAAAAAAATCTCTCTCTCTCTCTCTCTCTCTCTCTCTCTCTCTCTCTCTCTCTCTCTCTCTCTCTCTCTCTCTCTCCCTCTCTGAAACAAGCAGCGTCTTCTGCTGAACTGATCAACTTTACCGGGAAGCCGCAAAACACTTCCTCCCTGGTTTTCAAGCCAATATGGTTCACTCGCTGTGCACGTAAGTTTGCCATAATTAAGATCTGGTCCGTATTCATGGCTTGCATCCAATTGAATACAGTATGAATAAGTCTTGGGATAAAATAAAAAAAAGATGCGAAGTTTGAAACTGATTCTATCTACGAAGGCATCTCAATGCACCGGAAGTCATGTAAACTAGGTAAAAAATAGTCCATACTGGCAGTGCTTGTAAGATTCGATCCCGAATTTCACGGATACTAGATGAAGAGAATCGTAGCGTGCAAGCAGACACGACACCTCGAAAAAGAACAGTCTGTTGTCGAATAACAAAAGCAAGTTTCAACGAGAAGGGAGGAATTTGTGGCAAGAATTAAGACAACAGTTTTCATCAAAATCACAGTCTTTGTCGGAGTGACTGACAAAGAATGCTTTAAAGCGAGGAAATGTGGAAACAAGGCCAGTTCCCCTTCGCTTCGAGTCTTACGACGTGGTAGATGTCACCAAACTGTCTTTCTCCTAATTAAGGTGCCTATCACACAAAACCCGAATCGCTGACTCAGGCGCGCTATGTCTACACCGCCGACTTTCTACCAGTCCGCCAGACAGCTAGCTAGACCCGCGGCAGTGCGCGTTATCTTGGCCACGGTTCCCGGTGCCACTATCTTTTGTTACGAGAGCAATCAAGCGCTTCCAGATCGATCGCCGTTTCCTGGGCACCTCACCTCCTATCAGCAAAACCACTCCCACTCGTATCGCCAAAAAATGTCAGACACGATTAGGTGATCTACAACACAGCGGCAGCGGCCGCAGCAGGGCTTGAAATGCCCAAAGCACCATAGTAACCTGGCCGGCAGACACTGAATCAACAGCACGCCATCGATTGCTGGCTGCCGTTCACCGGCTCCCGCTACAAGCTGCCCAACACAGGGAAACATCATCTCTCTCTGTCTGCCTGCCTCTCTCTGTCTCTGTCTCCCAGTGTCTCTGTCTCTACACCCCCCCCCCCCCCCTCTCTCTCTCTCTCTGTCTGTCTCTCTATGTCTCTCTCTCTGTCTTTTCGCGTCTTTCTGTTTGTCTCTTTGTGTCTATTTGTATCTTCCGTTACAGTCCACTCGCTATCCGCTGAGGGATCCCTAAACGCATTTCCCTTGGCTACTGACGTCAAAGCGTGTACAATCTTATTAGCCTCATCATATCAAGGTAGTTGCTGGACACCCCCCCCCCCCCCCCTTCCTCTTTCTCTCTCTCACTCTCTCCGTACATTCATGTGAATTGTCATCTTTTGAGGGCGGAGGAAATGTGTGTGTGTGTGTGTGTGTGTGTGTGTGTGTGTGTGTGTGTGTGTGTGTGTGTGTGCGTGCGTGTGTGTGCATGCGTGTGCGTGCGTGCGTGCGTGCATGTGTGTGTGTGTGCATGCGTGTGCGTGCGTGCGTGCGTGCGTGCGTGCGTGCGTGCATGCGTGCGTGCGTGCGTGCGTGCGTGTGTCTGTGTGTGCGCCAGCTCCTGAACGTTTGGCTGAATACGAAAAGAAAAAGCCTTAAAAAGACTTTCGTATTAAAACACAATATCGAAATCTACAGAACACGTCTCCAAGTGCTTCGTGTATTTCTGGCCGACGTTTCAACTGAAAGCTTCTTTACAGTTTGCAAACCATATAATGCCAACATAAGAGACAGGTTACAATCCTGTAAACCATATAATGCCAACATAGGAGACAGGTTATACTTTAAGCGTTTGAATTCTGAAAAAAAAAAAAAAAAAAACCCATGTAAGTGGGGAGGAGAGGGGGTGGTCAGATCATAAAACGGGAGGAAGAGGGAGGGAAAGGAAAGAAAGAGGACAAAAGTTTGGGTGGGGGTGGAGGGGGGGGGGGGGGGCAGGGTTTGGGAGGAGAAATGAAAATGTTGGAGTGTGGCGGCGAGGGTGTGTGTTCGTGTGTCACAGAACGGAAACGGAGGAGATAGAAAGGGGACGGATGAGGAGGGAGAGGGAAATGCAGAGGAGAGGGGGGGGGGTGTGGTGGGGTGGGGGGGGGGGGGGGGGGGGGGGGGGGGGGGGGAGAGAATTGACAAAAACGCATAGCAAGGAACGGTACATGGATACGGAGTGGATTCTTTCCCAGACTACATAATTCAATTTTTTAAGTAGAATATTTATGCAAACATCCAAGGTCAATTATTGGGAGGGGGTGGGGGGGGGGAGGCTGTGAATACGAAGGGAAGGGGGGGGGGCATAAAGAAAAAAAAAGGAAAGGGGGGGGGGGTGACTGGAAGGAGATGGGGTGCTGCTGGTGGCGAAATAAACGGCATTGAATAGGGCAAGTGTGAGAATGGAAAGGGGTGGTGGTGGTGATGAAGTATGGGGAGGGTATGGGAAATATTCTGGCGAGTGTTGGATCGTAGGGAGTGGGGGGGGGGGGGGGAATGGAGGGAAGAAATCGGTGGGGAAACGAAAAGTATGGCTACACATGTGAGCTGCAAATTCTTTCCTAATACTCCTTCTGCTTGCAATACACAAAATCAATAGCTTCAGTATACAGAGCTACCCGTTTTTAAGTCTAAAGGGAAATCTAGAGAGGGTGGCGAAACAGAAGTCTGAACACTGATCTATTCCGGTAAATAACGATAAAATGTACAAGAAATGAAAAGAAATTTCAGTGACATTTCATACTTACACAAAATAAATAAATGTGCATTCCTAAAACATAGCTGTACACGCATGCATAAATGTCTATATAAACGCACACTCAAATTTACCAGATCTTGCCGGTAGGTATCAATGTGTAAGTAAACAGAAGAAAACAAAAACAAATAGAAAAATAAATAAACATTTGATTACATAAATGAATACATTATATGCACACATACTGACTGAAACCAATTTATTGTCAGATTAACTCAAGGTTGCACACACACACACACACACACACACACACACACACAGAGAGAGAGAGAGAGAGAGAGAGAGAGAGAGAGAGAGAGAGAGAGAGAGAGAGAGAGAGAGATTTTTACACACACCCACACCCACACAAGCATTTTAGCCCGGATTCGCCCAGTTCATGATCCACCCGCCTGTCTGTATTCTTCCAGTGGGAAAGAGACAACCAAAAACGGAAGAAGAACGGCATTTACGGATAATATCAGTCATTACTATAATGCTGAGGCCATATTCGTGATGTTGATGGTGATGATGATGATGATGGTGATGACACATGCATTTTCACCTGCCTTTAACCCGATCATACCCCGCTCATCATCTCTCTATTACTTGCCCCCCCCCCCCCCCTCCCCACCCCACTGATCCCTATCATCCTGTGTCTTTCTGTCACCATCCAAACTGCCGAAGACTATTCTAGAGGAAAGCGGCGGAGGGAACTCAAGATGAATTATAGATATCTAAAAGGATGGCTGTGTCCAAGACTCGTGAGGGGAGGGGGTGGGAGAGGGGGGAAGCGAGAGAGATAGAGAGAGAGAGACAGAGACAGAGAGAGAGAGACAGAGAGAGAGAGAGTAAGAGAGAGAGAGAAGGAGAGAGATAGACACAGAGAGAGAGAGACAGACAGACAGACAGAGTCAGCGTCCTGCTGACAGCGGGAAAGAGTGCAATCATTTAAGAGGGCAAGTAAGACCTCATGTGGCCAAAGCTTGGCCATGCCTGGAGTTGTGCTGTTTTCACCTGTCAGCTGAACAGCAATGAGTGAGGCTGCAGGATGCACACGGCAGTTGCCTGATGGTGGCGTCTTCTGCTGGTGGGCTCTGCAGTTATGACATATGGGCTGGCACACCCATGGGAGGAGGTTCTGTCGTGTCACGTCCGGTGGCCATTACACAATGGCATCTGCCAGGGAGCAATTTATATCCTTGACGTCGAAATGGAATGCCCTGTGCGTGCCTGCACCCTATGTGAACACAGCGCAGGCTTCCAAGGGTGGTGCAGGATTGCTCCCACCTGGTTGGTTCGGCAGTTGAGAACAGTACTTCTCTGAGTCCCACTCGCACCTTCGGGTTTATCATTTTCTTGTCTACATTTTGACCGATTCTGGGTAATAATAATAATAATAATAATGAATACTTATGTAGCGCCTATTCTCGGCTAGAGGCCAAGCTCTAAGCGCTTTACAATCAACACTCGTTTACACAACGGGCTGCCTACCTGGGTAGTGCCGACTGAAGAGCTGCCAGCTGGCGCTTCATTCAGTCGTTTCCCGTGTCATCCAGTCAGTATCGTTCAATATCGATCACTCATTTTCCTTACTTCCTTCATTCTTTCCATTTCTCACGCAGGGTGCATGCTATGTGTAACGTGTCATCCATACCAACGGCCAAACTGGCCTACTCTTCCGAAAGTTGGTGATGGGATTTTACGTGTGTGCAAGATGTTATGCATGCGTTCACACACGGAACCTCGGTTTATAGTCTCATTCGAAGGACTGTATGGGAAATGGAGTCAGAACCAATGTTAACTCCGAGGGAAAAATCCCCCTGTACCGAAACGCCCCGGCGGTGGTTCGAACCCGCAGCCCCAGGATCACCAAGATTACGAGTCAGGCGCTCTACCAACTGAGCTATTCCGGCTGCCCTGTGGCAGTGAGGAAAGACCCACTGACCGTAAGGAAAGTCCCGTTGATGGCGGGAAAGCCTGCAACTCGGGATCCTCTTCAGAGCACACGCAAGACCATATGTGGCGAAAGCTTGGCCGTGTCTGGAGTTGTGCTGTTTCACCTATAGATCAGCGGAACAGCAATGAGATTATTTAACTGCACCTTGTGTCAACACAGCGCAGGCTTCCACGGGTGGTATAGGGTTGCTCCAAGCTGGTTGGTTCGTCAGTTGAGGACAGTACTCCTCCGGATCCCGCTCGCACTTTCGGGTGTATCTTTTTTTGTTTTTTCTAAAAAGACGTCTGTGCCCATTACTTCTTAAACAGATCGACAGACAGACAGGCATAGACAGAATGACAAAGAGAACGTTTTAATGTTAAACCACAAGGCCTTACACATGGTGAGTTCGCACATTTTACATACAAATCATAAGTCGTAGAGTCTAAGAAGTGTAAGATCATACAGATTTAGGTTACTTTGCTTAGTCCATTTAGTAAATATGTTCGTCTCTTAAAGCTAAAAGCTTTATATAAACAAAGCGCAACACTTTGTATCGGAAAACTGATTTTTTTTGTCGTTCGAAGGTTCGACAATCGGAACAGGGATAGGCGATTGGTATACTTATTAGGTAAGAATTATCAAACACACCAAGATATTTATATGCATTAAACACCTGCATTTGTACTCCACCATCATAAGAACACTTTGCATGGGATACCAAGTATCCTCCTTTACGGGAAAACGATGATATTACTTTTATCCATGTTCACAGTAAGTCCAAGCCGTTCTGATGATACATGTACAATTCTACGCTGGTACTGTAAACCCATCGCAGTTTCTGATAGGAGGGCTATATCATCAGTAAACAGGAGAATGAATGATTCGATGGCCACTGGTGATAAAAGTTGCGCCGTGCTTGCCATTGTTGATTATACCCGTCGCTGTTCAGTCCATAAATAATGAAAATAAGACTGGGCTGCACATATCTCCTTATATAAGACCGCAAGTACAATGAATGTAGTCGGACATCTTGGCGGCACTTCCAATGGGAGCTTTGGCTCTCAGCTTTGACTGGTGATTTTTTTCTTTCTTTTTTCTTTTTTTTTTCTTTGTATGCAAAGTAATCGCTTTCTGGCTAAGTTACTTTTCTGTATACCTGGCCACAGTAATTGTCTTGAAACACTCGAACGCTTTCTGGAAATCTATGAAGGCTACATATGACTTTCTATCAGACAATAGCTGTTTCTAAATATGATGATTACAAAAGGAGTAAAAATATGATCAATAGTAGAATGTCCCGCTCGGAAGCCTGCTTGACTTTCGACGATAATGTCACGCATGTCTACCCACCTTTTCAATCCACCATAGAAAATGAATCTATAAACCTTCCTACATACATTTGTTAAGAGAGTTTCCTAGGTAATATGATAGCATTCCTCTTTTTGAACAATGGTTGAATGATTGATTCTGTCCAGCCT
The DNA here is from genome assembly GCA_018398815.1 of Conus ventricosus. Classification (NCBI taxonomy): domain Eukaryota; kingdom Metazoa; phylum Mollusca; class Gastropoda; order Neogastropoda; family Conidae; genus Conus; species Conus ventricosus. The sequence goes on along the minus strand of CM031600.1, from coordinate 16,965,904 downwards.
TCTAGATATATTCCGTTATCGAACTAGATACTGAAGAAGAAAAAAGATGAAGAAACTGCTTAAAAGTGTGTCATCTGCTTTAAAAAAAAAAAAAAAAAAACCTTATCCAATGTCAGTAGCCTACCGGACCGGCAGACATTAGTTTTCAACGAGCGTATCGCTTGGTCAACCTCGTGTAAAGTGATAGGCCCATTTAAGACGTCTATTCTGCCTCACTGAAAGCGTGCTGCTACGGCACGTGATTTTCATGAACAGGATTGTCCAAGTTTGCCGCAATATTCGGGTCATGTCAAGGTTGAATTTAAAGTGGTCAGACTAGTTCTTGATTTTGTTATCGTGTTGTTCATTTTTCTTTTCTTGGATGAAACGTTTGAAGTTGTGCTCCAGAAATCCGTTGGGTCGGAAAGTGCCGTTAATGTACAAAGAAACTTTTGTTTATATGCCTTACTCTTTTCTTCTCTATTATTTTTCTTTTCAAAACTCTGAACGCGTCCTAATTTATCCCATAGAGCCTTGCTTGCAAAGGGGTGTTCCGCACTTTCTTATGGATCTCGTATTTGTGTTCGTTTTGCTTCAGCGCACTCCGAATCGTACGACAGTTGTTGCTGGGTGGTTGCTTAGCACACACACGCTTTAACATACACTGTGAGCTGACTAATAAACATTTATTAAAAAAATTTTTTAACGCATTATTAATGCCCGTGTAAAGTAAGTGCGTGGCTTCATTTGTTCTGCTTTCAATTTCAGGAGATCGTAAGGAATCGCGCAAAATATTTTTTTGTTCTCTGTTCCATTTTAAACGATAGATACACTCTTGTTCCTGCTGACCTTTTACCTTACTATATTAAACTGTGTACACACAATCCATTTGTACTGGCAAATTATTGGCTTCAATTCTTTCTGCCACATTCAATTCACACACATGAAATACTGAATAAAACATGTCTTCACATGTCATTAAAAAAAAACAACTCAACAGTGCTATTGCCCTGATCAGACAAATATATGTAGCTACCATTGTGGTGGCCTTTGCATATCCCATTCAGTATGAGCAGATCCTTTGCTGCATTCATATAAAGAAACAACTTGCCATACACATTAAATACGTACTTGTCTTAGGAAATTCCTGTCACTCCTGTAACACCGTTCTTTTTCTGTATAGAAGAGGAACCCTCATTAATATGGCCCAAGTAGTTAAATGTCCCGGCATTACGTTCACCACAGAGTAAAAGACATGCATCATGACTATTGAAGAGATCCATAACATATTCTTCCAACATACACACGCCGTTACCAATACCAGAAACATCATAGTGTCGTGAATTGAAGGGCTGAAGATAGGAACAAATGTAGAGGACATCTTTGGAAAGAACAAATAATCTGTTCATCAACAAGAATGTAAGAATATGATCATATTCATGCTGTACATGCTGAACATATGTTAACAGTTCATTTTTAATAAGGACAACAACGCCCTTTATCATGTTTTTAAACAGGATGACAACACTTCCCGACAATCTTCCCTGCTGTGACAGTCTAACAACAACTACTGCACAGAATGCAGTGCGTTCAGAAATGCAACATACGTGAACAGATCTATGAATGTGTCTACAATGCAGGCGAAATCAAAACCAGATATGTAACTTGTAACATCCTCGTTCCTCAACTTAATAACTAATCCACTGACATTCCACATTATTAACGAGAGTTTTGGACGAAAATTGTCTGAATTATCACTAATCCGGTCTGTTTGTCTGATGTAGACTTGCTGTTGGTATAATTGCAGAGCTTGTTAAAACGCGCTGACTTATCAGTTATACTATCTGACTTACCAGCATTTCGGGTGTTCACGGATACAGTCATTCCTTTCTTATGAAAAGGTCTTTCACGCTTAATATCCACTGGAACACACACACCGTTCTGACTGTGTACATTCAGATGTGAACTGGTCTCTGTCACTGCACCACTGTCAGCTACCACAGATAACTTGCACATCCAGTTCACATGTGTATGTGCTCCGCACATTTATGTCACAAACACCAATGTCACGTGCTGTGTTGGCAGGAGAAACACGGTCACAATAGGCACTTGATGCGGAAAAAAAAGGATCTCGCTCTCTGCGTTACTGGGATTGTTGGCGATGGCGTTGTTGACGTGATTGACCGGCCGGTGTCCTTGGGTGCTGGCACTACAGTGTCGGTGGCAGGTTGTAATCGTATCGTTTCCCGTCGATGATGAAGTGATCAAAGGTCATCGATGTGTATTTTTCTCTTGTTTCGCTTTCTTTAAGTGAGGAGACAGCTTTCGGCGAATGTCTCTTATCCGTCTGGTACAGTCTTCCCCAGTAACGGTGTCTGACCCTTTCAGTTTTCTTTTTCTGCCGCATCCCATTGTCTCCGTCCTTGTAAAAGGTAAACCTGGCTACACTGGGTGGCTTACTTCCTCCTTTCATTTGCTGAACACTATCGAACTGCGCATCTCCATCGGTGCCAAGTTTGTTTCACACCACTCCTTTCATACTGTCTTATACACTCTGTCTGGGGAATGCCGTAGAACAACTAGTTGTTTGTTACTCTCGGAGCGACCCTCGACGTCATCCAGGCGTGCCTCCAGACTGTCTCCACTTTCTCTGGCAGCACTTTGTTCTCTTGCGACGAGCGGGCCATTTCTTTGTCGCAGATCCGTATTCCGTTCTGTGAAGGAAGCTACACAAGTCGCTTTAGAACATCATTTATGTAGGTCAGAGTGGCATTCATGTTGTCAAACTTGCAGCTAAGATCTGACAACACCTGGGCAACATCGGTTATGGCAGGCTGTCATACTTTCCTCTCTCCCCCTCCCCTTCCCCCCTTCCCCCGCTCGCTCCCCCTTCTCCCTCCTCTGCATCTGAGTGTTCTTTTTTTTTTTTCTCTGTAGGATCGGAAGAAATGCTGGAAAGGGTGGAAACGTTAGACAGCACGCTTTGCTTCTTGGATCACCGGGGCTACTTTCCACTTCCCCATAGCGCAGAAGAGCTCCCATTAGGAACACAGTGGTCACAAAAGCTGCCCCATGCCTGTTTCTGAAGGGAACGTTCGTTATACTATTATGCATTGCTGCAGCACTCTTGGTCCGTTTCCACACTAAACAAGATAAGGCCACAAAAAATGACCACACGTCGAACGAAAAGAAAAAAAGGTTTATGGATTGACATAATGTTCCCTCTTAAATATCTGTGTGAACATTACTGACAATCCTGGAGTAAAGTAATAAACAAAATCGTGACAGCAATCGAAAAGTGCTCCCGATCGTGAACCGATAACTCCGAGAGAGAGGGAATGAATCAGAGACAGACAGACAGACAGACAGACAGACAGAGAGACATAGACAGACAGACAGACAGACAGACAGACAGAAAGATATACAGACAGAGAGATACATGCTTTCCATATTTCGAATAAACGTGTTGTTGTTGTTGTTGTTTTTTGTTTTTTGTTGTTTTTGTTTTTTGCTGTTTTGTTGTTGCTTTTTTGTGCTACTTTTAGTGTGATTGTGATACCCTAGCAATCATCATATCATGTCATCCCATAACGATGGGGAAAAAAAAGCAACAACAAAAAGCGAGGTGTCGCGACACACAAGCGAAGAACATTTCATGTTTACACCTCTTGTTGTCTCTTGTCTCTGCACTACTTTTTTTTTTTTATAGTTTTACTTGCACTGCGATCATCTCTGTGACGCAGTACTGCTATCTCTTAATCTGCACTAATTAATGAATCCATAGTAATGAAGAAAAAGCCTGTAATAGGCAAGATCACTTATCCAGTCACCCCCGCCCCTACACCCCCCTCTGTGTGTGTGTGTGTGTGGTGTGTGTGTGTGTGTGTGTGTGAGAGAGAGAGAGAGAGAGAGAGGAGAGGGAGAGAGAGAGAGAGAGAGAGAGAGAGAGAGAGAGAGAGAGAGAGAGTGAGGTGTGTGGAGGGTGTGTGTGTGTGTGTGTGTGTGTGTGTGTGTGTGTGTTGTACTTTAACGAGTCATCATGTAATCTTGTTGTCTAATGGTTTGTTCCTCTGTATGTTTTCTTTATTGTATTAACATTTTTCTAATAAGATCATATGATCGCAATGGCAGCAGTTTTAAAATCATCAAACTACTCATTACTGCTTTTGTTTTCCTTCACACAAACCAAAAAGCAATAGTGCAGTTCATCAATGAAATCAAACCGGCAGAATTTTCGACAAAACCATTTTTTGTCGTGAAAAGATAATACAAAAAGTAAACGAAAACAGATAAGCACCAGAAAGAAAATACATACGTTTTGTTACTTTTGTTAATATATGTGAGCGTTAACATGCTGGATGGAAGTTGGGGGGGGGGGGGGGGGGGTGGGGGGAAGAGGGGGCTGCACACACACAAAAAACAACAACGTTGTTTCAGCCTAGTCCAATTCATGAAATTCTTTTGCACAAGCATTTTAACCTAGATTCGCCAGATCCATTCCGCTTCACTGCATCCATCACACACAACACACACACAACACACACACACACACACACACCACACCACACACACACACACACACACACACCACACACACACACACACACACTCACACACACACACACCACACACCACACACACACACACGTCTTCCGTCCTTTCTGTCTTTATCTGTCTCCCTCTGGAGGTGGTGAGGGAGGGAGAGGATGGGCATAACTGTTCAAAGGCATTCAACTGTTGAAATATGGACTACTCAGTGTGGGAACCAAGAAGAAAGCTTGGGGTAGGCTGGTGGGAGTCACGCACTGACAATAAACACTCGTGTGACGTGGACGAACACACACACCACCACGCACGATCAGCAGAGTGTAAAGATCGTCATGAACCGAAAATAGCACATCGTATTGAAGTGGTGATTCCGCTGCGCTGGTTGGCTTCTCGACCTAGTCTTGCAGCCAATGTCGTCCGCAGTAGCACAATTATCTGCTTCTGATTCATGTAGTCTTAATAACTCATAAACGGAATAGCTCAGTCGGTACAGAACCAGACTCGAGATCCTTGTAATCTTAGGGTTGCTGGTTCGAATCTCGCCGGGCCGTTTCAGCACTGTGGGATTCCCCCCTCTGAGTTAATACTGGTTCTGACTTCACTCCCGAGAAATTGCTGAGACCATAATACAGCATAGCTCAGTCGGTACAGAACCAGACTCGAGATCCTTGTAATCTTAGGGTTGCTGGTTCGAATCTCACCGGGCCGTTTCAGCACTGTGGGATTGCCCCCTCTGAGTTAATACTGGTTCAGACTTCACTCCCGAGAAATTGCTGAGACCATAATACAACATTCCGTGTGTGTGCATAAGATATTGCACACATTTAAAATATAATTTCCAATATTACTATCATCAGCATCATCATCATCATCATTATTATTCTTATTATTACCATTACTACTACTACTACTGCTGTTGCTGCTACTGCTGCTACAACTATTGCTATTATTATCAGTGTGTTCATACGATTTGGAAAGGTCAGTTTGGTCTTTGGTATGGATAACACAAAACGAGCATCCTTCTACAGCACACATAGCACGCAGCCTCCGTCAAAAATCAAAGGAATCAGTGACTGATATTTGACTGAACAACACGAGAAGCGAATGTTTAGCGCCGGCAGGTACCTCTTAATTCGGCTCTACCCAGGTAGGCAGCCCATGGTATAAACGCAAGCGCGCTTTGTACAGCGTTTAACACTTGGTCTTTCAACTGATGATCGGGGGCGCTACGCAAGTACTGTCAACAGATCTGATAAATAAACAAACTCTGATTTGTATCTAGACTTCACGCTTGGAAAGTTCGAGTTTGACACAGGCTGGCTACTGAAGAACACGTGCACTTTACTGCAAGCAGATGTGCACGGACGCTTTGACAGGATATCATGTACAGAAAAAAAACACACACACAAACAAAGACACAAACAAAAACTCTATTCAAACACGATTAAAAACGATGGCGTTTCACTTATCACGTTACTGCCTGCCAATGATCTGACCCTGTCCTGCTTTGCCCCAAACCCGTGCCCGTGTTCTGCTGTTGGAAGATGATCAGCGTCTGGGCGAAGATACGAGAACGAGTTACTCTCAACAGACTACCGGCACACTGGGACTAGAACTGACCACTGACCAGACCTGGGACAGGACATGGCGTCCCGAGGTCAGTGATTAGATCCCGGCTTTACCGTCCTTTGATTGTCAGAGGGTCATAAATTCCGGCCTCGTCTGACCGGGTCACACACTGGACAGTCTTTATTGCCCACAGCTGAAAAAGACCTCAACCCCATGTGTGTGCGAGAGCAGAGCTGGGGGTGAGGAATAGAAAAAGAGGACGTAGATGAAGTGTGTGTGTGTGGGTGGGGGGCGGGGGGAGGGGGGGAGAGAAATAGAAAAAGAATTAGGTGAAAGGTGTGTGTGTGTGTGTGTGTGTGTGTGTGTGTGTGTGTGTGTGTTGTGTGTGTGTGTGTGTGGTGTGCGCGTGGGGGGGGCTGGGGTGGGGAGTGGGGGTGGGGGGTGTTATACCGAAAGTGTAGGTGATCTTGTGTGTGCATGTGATTTCTTGTGTGCATATAATTAGTTTCTTTCACAGTATCAATGTGTCAAAGATCATTTCTTACAGTTCCCAGAAGGCGCAGGAAAAGTCATCCCACCACGGAGAGTGACTGTAATAAATGTGACTCACACACTTACTAAAAGTGGTCGAGCTAATCTGCTTCTGAGTGATAAACTACAAACCGCGAAGGTACTTCTGTTTCTTTAAAATCATATTGCTCTATTGTTGACCCAATGTATAACCAAGCATATTCTTTATTATGCCATGTCCTAAACCAGATTACAGCTTTTGTTTATTCTCACCCCCTTCTAGTGAATACGTTTCTCAAACAAATGTCATGACCTTTGACTTTGAAGAAGCACCTGTGTGTGAAAATGTTCCCAATGGCTACTGAAAAATGGGCAGTTAAATAATTAAAAGAACTGATTGAGAAAATCATCACAGAATGTCACTAAAGTTAGCCGGTTTGGGTTTTTTTTCTGCCTCACGCACTCAGAGTGTAAGCGTGTGAGCATGTCGGAACAAAACTAAGAACAAGAACGAAACTTTGCTGTAAAGGAACTACAAGATTATTGACAATCAATAATACTAATGAAGTGTGTGCGCGCGCGCACGCGCCTATGCATACACATGTGTATGCGCACGTGGCCTCTCTGTGCATGCACTGTGTAACAAAGAAAGCAACAAAGTACCGGAAGAAGTTCAAACGACGACAACTAAGGGTTGGAATTTATCCACGACCTGGGACAGTAGGGGATAGCCAACTGTTGCACATACGCTCCTCTGTGAACTTATGGACAGAGCCTTTTCGACAGGCGTCGGGGAAATTTACTTCCTGTCATTGTGTCGGCAGTATGGAGTGTGTCGATCGGACAGCTGAGGCGAGCTGAACACTTGCAAATTAAGATTTTTTTCTTTCTGTAAAAAAAATGTTCAGAAGAAAATTGATAGCTAACATTCCGCTTCCAAAAGTGTGATCTTTTTGTGCGTAAAATTATGGTAAGTAAAAATATGACCAGAAAACTGAAACAGCAGTGTTGCTGAAAAAGAGTCACACACACACACACACACACACACACACACACACACACACACACAGAGAGAGAGAGAGAGAGAGAGAGAGAGAGAGAGAGAGAGAAGAGAGAGGAGAGAGAGGAGAGAGAGAGAGAGAGAGAAAGAGAGAGAGGACATTGTTTGAAACAATACTTCAAATATGAGAGTATGAAATAATGACAACAAACAGTTGTTCTACCTGGGTTGAATTAGTCAACTATGCGACTGATCTGAGAAAAAGAAGAATGTGGCATTTCAAATCTACATGAACGTGTTATGACTGTGGTAGCAGACGTCGAAAAGACTCCACCGCGCATCCATACGAAGCTGCGTTCCGATTGATCTGCATTAACAGTCTGTCCGATTGGCTTAAAATATCGACCCTAGAACGAGTACAGATCTGTACGAAGCTGCGTTTCCATATATCTGTAAAAAAGAGTCTGTTCGACTGGCTTACAATATTAACTCTAGAAAGACTACGGCATCTTTAGCAGACGACTTTCCTCCCTATCAGTGTGTCTGTCCACATTCCTCACTTCTTCCTTTGTTTGGCAGTTTATTATATGTATGGTTTTTGAAAGACCCAGCAGCCATGTTCAGATTAAGCCGCGCAGCATGAGCAGTTTTCTATTTCACTTGCAGAATGTCAATGTTCCGAAAACCGGAAGTATTTCCTCTATGCATGCCAAGCCAGCTCACGGCTGTCCCCATATCATTGGATGCGCTGTGGAACCCGCGCACAGCCCCCCCCCCCCCCCCCCCCCCGCTCCAACAACTGTCCCTGTCCATGACTTAAAGGTACGCCAAGAAAAGCGGCGTTAACACCTTATCTTCCCCTGGCCACACAGCTAAAACCCCTTCGCTTCACGCCGAACAGCAAACCCACCGACCCCCAGACCACACACTGACACAAAGACCGACCGTAAGCTTCAGACCTTCACGCTGACCTCAACTCTGTATGGGTCATTCTGTATCGACCTGCACTCCCCCCCCCCCCCCCCCCCCCCATCCCTCCCCGATCCCAGTTCTTTATTTCCCATTTCCTTCCTCCCTCCTTCCCTGACCGACCCACTGATAACGTTTGCTCTTGGTTTAGACTGTAAATGTTATGGCGGGTTAAGTCAACGCAACTTCAAAGAAGGTTCCTCTATCTTATAGTCCTGTATTATTGTTATATTAATTTTCAATCACGGGTGGTCTGTTCGATACAACCTCAGTGGCTATCTAACGCAGTGATAGTCCTGATATGACCCTTTGCAGTCGGCTGGGTTATAAGCAACATAACCTTACCTTACGAATGGCCATCTGATTTTCTGCCTGACTCATTATCGTGTGGACATAACTTCTATCACACTTCGAGTAAATTGTCGGTCGGCATGTTCTTATCATGAGGTCATTAGTGTTATCAGTTGATCTACACCTGTTAATGTATGCTGCTCCGGGTGACAGAAATTTATGGTAGCAATAACATTGAAAATTGCATAAACGTTAAAGTGACTGAAATATTCACGTTCACTTGTCAGATTAAAGAGCAGCAAAGAATGGTGGGAAACACAGGATGGAAAGCAAACTATTTTGCCATTTAAACAAAGAGCAAACTATTTAGCCATTTAAACAAAGAGCAAACTATTTAGCCATTTAAACAAAGAGCAAACTATTTAGCCATTTAAACAAAGAGCAAACTATTTAGCCATTTAAACAAAGAGGATCTTCACAGTGGATAACGTGGACTGACCGAAACATAATTCACTCTGATCTTTTCCCACTTGTTTGACCATGAATATGTGTAAAGTTCACAAGAGCACACCAGTGACCATTTAACCAATAGGCGATGAAAATAACTGACCAATTATCCAACAAGCCCTGAAAGAAAAAAACGGTTTATCCAATGGGCACTGAAACTAGACTAATAACTATTTGACTACGTAATCACACCAAGATTCATACAACATTTCAAGTCCGAGGCACGTACCTTGTTCGCTAAGCGAACATCGTCAACACACTGAACACACCATGAAGACTCGGACCAGGAGGAAAACGCATCCTTCTCCGACGTTAACCATTTCCTGCGTCAATGTACATGTACTGCTGTATAAGGGGGAAATCTTGAATTATACACTCTACTACAGTCTAAATGAACATTTTGTTTCGATTGCATGACAGACAGCAAGATCAATGACTAAACAACAAAAACAATTCAGTGAGAACATAAATATTGCATACAAAACCAAACATTACAAAACAGCGTAACAGTGTCAGATTTAAGATCAACTGAAAACATGAATATCACAGACACTGCTTGTTTCAAGAGGTGGATTTCTCTTCTCCTCCTCCCTCCCCCCCCCCCCCCCCCCCCCTCTTTAATGTGCCTTTGTTTCTTCTCTTTCTTTTCTCTTTTTTTTGTCCCTTGTTACTCACGCCCGCACTGAAAACATCTACGCAAACACCCTCCTTCAAACACGCGCAGCCATTAAGCCCTCGCTGTAGCCCACGCAAGCACGCACACCGTAATGTGTGTTCTCTGTTATGATCCTACAACCAACTCGATCAAACTGGATCATGTTCCCTCCCACCTTTTTTTTTTTTTTTTTTTTTTTTTTTGAAGTGGTGGTAGTAGTGATAGTGGTGTGTGTGTGTGTGTGTGTGTGTGTGATTTTATGATCAGACAGACAGTAAAACAGTCGAGACGGAATAATCCCCCACTCCACAATGAGTACGGTCATTTGCAGATGATGTTCTAAAAACTTTCAAACTTGCTATGTTTCAAACGTAACAGACGTCAGGTACGTGATTCATGTCCAGAGAAAAGCCAACCCCTGATCGCAGTATTTTTTCATACGCGAATTCAGAACTACGCAGGTCCACCTTCGCAAAACAGCACTACACCGTACATGATATTGTGTTCTGACTGCCTCATTACTGCTGATGAAATATTACTCTTTGGTCTGTTATTACATTACGCAAAACGGAACGGACAAGCGCGCGCTCGAACTGTTACGCACTCCTTCACCTTCCGCTGTCTTGCTTCTGTTTCCTAACGTACACAATGACGCCTGTGATCCTGTAAGTCACATAGACGTGGTCATGTGCGAGGAAAGCGTCGACTTGGGCGAATAGCAGCAACTGACAAACAGGCGCACCTAACACGCCGGTTGGCGCAGATAAAGCCATTGAAGTAAACGGACACGCTGCACGCTGCGTAGGTGGCAGGGCGGAAGGCCGGTGTGGGACTGAAACGGGCCTTGAGGTAGACCCATCGACATGTATCTTTGCGGGTAGGCCGGCTTGGTTTCGGAATAAGCCTGCTTAATAAATAAAGGAACAAAAGACGACAGGTAGAAGTGGCAAGCGAAAAGCCGCGGGGGCAATGATGAATGTGTATAGGGAGGTGGGGGTGAGGAGTGAGGGTTGAGAGGTAGGTTGGGGTGGGGGTGGGGGTGGGGGGGGGGTAGGAGAAGCGAATAGTTTTCAGTGGTAGGAGGACGGAAGGAAAGCAGGGAAGCGGATAGGGTGTGGGAATCAAGAATGTGCGTGGTAGAATACTAACAGCATGAAGGAACACTGATTCGAACTACAAATTCCAACGCTGTATGGACGGATTCCTACTTGCATGAAGACGAAAACATTTAGGTTAAAATTCCTTTCTCTCTTTTCGTTCTCTCCGAGAAGTGATTGATTAGAAATGATACCGATGTCGCCCTACTGATCTCCCCTCCGACTGGTTTCACGAGGTTTTCTTTGCACAGTCCTTTTCAGGGCGAAGGCTAAGCAGAGAGAACGGAGAAAATGTCCAGTGTTAAACTTCCGACCGAAAGCGTGCCGCTTATCTGTTTTGTGCCCGCCCATTCTTATCCGTGTGACGCATACTCTCTCTCGTTCTCTCCCCCCCCCCCCCCCCCACCCCTCCCCGCCTAAATTCTTATCTGTGCGTCTGATGCACATCTCTCTCTCTCTCTCTCTCTCTCTCTCTCTCTCTCTCTCTCTCTCTCTCCTCTCCCACTCTGTCTACCATCCCTTTTCTCCTCCCCCTACCTACCATTCTCTCTTCCCCACCCTCCTCTGACCTCTCTCTCTCTCTGTCGTTTTTTTGTTTGTCTGTTTGCTTGTAAGTTTCCTTTTGTTTTACCATCCCCCATCTCATTAGTGCTTTTATGAGCAGTTTGCTTATCATTGTAGAATTAGATTATCATGTTGGTATGTTGAATTGTCTGTATGAATGATATGTGCTGAAATAATGTATGCATGACAAGGACAGATTGTAAGACTAGGCTTTGGCCTAAAATCTTCATCCTTGGGTATTAAAGATCAATCAATCAATCAATCAATCAATCAATCAATCTCTCTCTCTCTCTCTCTCTCCTCTCTCTCTCTCTCTCTCTCTCTCTCTCTCTCTCTGTGTGTGTGTGTATGTGTATCAAAAAAGTGTGTGTGCTTGTGTGTGTGTGTGTGTGTGTGTGTGTGTGTGTGTGTGTGTGTGTGTGTGTGTGTGTGTGTGTGTACGCGCGCGCTCGCGCTCGTGTGCATGAGTACGACTGTATGTGTGTGCATGCGCTAGCCTGATTGAAAGCACAATTGCACATACGCGTGTAATCTGCCGAGTGACATGGATAAATTTGTAGCAGACACAGAAAAATTACATTGTTTTGCAATTTGACCAAACAGGATGATGGGAAAAGAAAGAAAGACAGAAAGAAGGATGTGAGACCAAAGTGACGACGAGTTCTTGCTTAATCTGGTTACATTATACTAGGGAAGTGTGGCGGGCGTACACTCTCTTGGACAAAAGCTCTCATCATTCCAACGCCGCGGACACTGGATGCTGTTGTGGACATGGAAACGCTGTCAACGTAAAAGACCGCGAGGGATCACGCAGCTTTCTGGCACGGTGAAACACCTCTGAACGCCTCCTGGCAGATAACGTGAAGCAGTTTGACACAGACTGTCTTCATTCACACAGACGCACGGACTATCAACAGGGGCTATCGAACATGGTATCTTAATCTGAAAGCTGCCGACTGACAAACAATGTTGGAGATCAACACGAAATGGTCAAGATGTCCCTTGATCAATTACTTCTACTACACACGTCCTTTAAACGGTAATTTGAATTCTGTCCATTATCTTCCGAAAACTAATCGCTTATACAATAGACTTTAGGCATCAAATACATACATACATACATAAATATACACCACACACACACACACACACACACACACACACACACACACACACACACACACACACACACACACAAACACACACACACACACACACATATAATCCATTGTCTTCGTTTCCAACCTGGTGAAAGTCGGATGACCCGACTCATCATCCATTTAACCTGCGAGCTTAGATTTGTATCTTGATATTGCTGGCTACCTTCCAACCAGTGCAGTTGAGTTGTAATTTTTTTGCAACTATCAAGTACATTGATTTCAATATTTGAAAATATGTTCCTTTCCTGCACCCTGCTTCCCTAGATGAGTGCCTGGTCATCAGAGAACAGTGCAGGATGTTCAGATTGGAATCCTTGTCTACAACACGTGTGAAGCGATTGATCGGTGAGCGTGTGGGCGTTCTGTTTTCCATCTTGCCCAGGCTACAGGCCCAGTCTTTGCACAGGCTCAGAATTAAGGGTCTAGCTTCAAAGTGCGGACAACTAAAGACCTTGGCAATGTTCAACAGTTGACCATACTCATGTGTGTTTACACACACACACACACACACACACACACACACACACACACACACACACACACACAGAGAGAGAGAGAGAGAGAGAGAGAGAGAGAGAGAGAGAGCATGGGTACCTATGTCCCAGATTCGTGCATTGCTGTGATGGCTTGCCGAAACCGAGGGCAACAGCTGGCTTTATCTCCGACCCCCTCCCACTCACCCACACCAACAAACACGCACACTCCCTTCTCCTCCGTCTGAATGTCTTTCTGTCGTGTCTCCTTGTCACGTGATTGCAAATGCAATCGTCGGCTGTCGGAGAATCTACCTCGACCACATTTTCTTCTGGCACAAACAGCGGCGGGAAAAAAAATATTTCACTTTTTTTTTCTTTGAAACAAGTAGCAAATTGTCTTTTAATTTCCCTTTTCATAAAGTCTAGCACACTCAGTTGTATTTCTTTTTATCAATTAACAATGCGATGTTTGATACTAATGGCAATCTTATAAGCCACCATAAACTTCTAAGAGAAGCTGGGCTTCAAATTACGTTTCTGAATTAGGGCCCTGCATCAATGAAAGAGACCCCCTCCTCCCCTCAAAAAAAAAAGGAAAAAAAAAAACAAAGAAAAAAAGGAAAAAAAAAAGATAACAGCACTAGCACGGCTACATCAGCGGAAAAAAGTGTTAATTGTTAATAAAGGGACGCGTAGGCCTACTCATTACGGTACCGTGCTGGCAAACATAGGTTTCTCTTATTTATGACTGAAGACACAGATACACAGGGAAAGGCAGAGACAGCTATATAATTTAACAGACTGAGAAATACATAGAGAATGAGACCATGAGACAAAAACAGACATTGAGAGAGAGAGAGAGAGAGAGAGAGAGAGAGAGAGAGAGAGAGAGAGAGAGAGAGAGAGAGAGAGAGACAGACAGACAGACAGACAGACAGGGAGACAGAAGGCGGAGGGGGGGGGGGGCGGGCACTTTTCTCATGGGGAGTTCTATTCTCGCGCACTATTCTCGCTGTGGGGGTAAGACCACGAGCGATAATTTCACAATGGGGAAGATTTATTTGGGTGATAAAGTTAGTGTGTTACACCGGCTGTTCGGTCTGCGTCCGCGGGTGGTGGGGTGCGTTTTTCCCACCGCTGGAATCCGTTACTGCGACCGATTGTCAGACATGACAACAGGAAGCATGCTACTCCACTGGCACAATTTGTGGCTGTTTTCGTTTTGTCGTGTTTTGCTTTTAAGAATGGAGCGAATCCTAGGTGCAACACGCGTCCTATTGCCCCCCCCTTTCGCCCCTCTCCTATTCTTTTTTCAATTTTTTTATATTCAAAGTGTTACAAACGTCTACCAGGTAAATAACATCATCTATCAATGGAAGTATTTTGTGTCAGTTCTACTACTTTTTTTTCTATACCCGCACGCACGACTGCGACTACAACCGCAGTTTCGGGAAAAAAAAGTTGATCAATGTCAAATGACATTTCGCTGCTACTACCTTGACACAGCTATTGACACAGTTCAACTGATGCCATGATGTGGTACGTGGGTTTTGTTTTTTTCTTTCTTTTTTTTTTCTCCATGCTGTGAACAAATTGTTGGAATGACGTTTCAAGAGCAGGAAATCTGGTGATGATGACTGCACCACAACCTTTTGGTTTCGCAGGAGGTTG
>CM031600.1:16865908-16945908 GCA_018398815.1 Conus ventricosus | reverse complement strand
AATACAAATAAAGCACGAGCTAAACCAAAATGCGATTCACTTTTAACTCCCACGAAATCTGAATGACTACAAAAACTGCCGATAACACAGTAAACGTAGGATTCAGTTTATTTCGAGTTTGCAGCTTGCAAACATAAAATCCTACACAGACTTAGCCCACACACTGACGACGTAGTAAAACTGACAGTTTAGAGGATATCTTTGTTTTAACGAAAAACAGTTGTTGTTGTTGTTGCTGTTGTTGTTGTTGTTGTTGTTATTGTTGTTGTTGATGTGTTTTGTTGTTGTTGTTGTTGTTGTTGTTGTTCTTCTTCTTCTTCTTCTCTTCTTCTTCTTCTTCTTCTTCTTCTTCTTCTTCTTCTTCTTCTCTGCTTGCGACTGTCTCTTTCTTCTACAGTAAAACTTGATTTCCGTTCTCAGTCTTGGGATTCTAACCTGCATATGCTTCTGTGTGTGTGTTACTTACTTACAGCCCTGATACACTCTGTGGTGGGCTGTTTTGTAAACAAAATGCCTTCACTACCGTGACACATGGAGCATTTAGGGCTCTGAATATATGAGAGACAGACAGACAGACAGACAGAAAGAGAGGGACAGAGAGAGAAGAGGAGAGAGAGAGAGAGAGAGAGAGAGAGAGAGAGAGAGAGAGAGAGAGAGAGAGACAGACAGACAGACAGACAGACAGACAGACAGACAGACAGACAGACAGACAGGCAGAAACAGAGACAGAGACTGAGACAGAGAAGACGAGATACTGCACGATTGAGGCTAATCATTAGAAGGTTTACAAATAAGCGTCCTTCAACTGAGTGGGAGGTTTAGCATCCTTTGAATAGATCTTCACTACTGTTCCGTTATTATCATTATATTATGTCACACAGTCACAAAATAGTGGGGGTGTTGCAACACCAGACGGGTGAGAGAGGTGTGGCCGGCGGAGTGAGGCATCTCAGCATTTTATTGGACAATGGAGAATTGCTGGCATTGCCATTATCCCCCATCATTTACTATAAACTGGGCACGTGTCGTGTTTCTGTAACCCATCAAACAAACATACAGAGTATAGCTAACGACATTTTCACGTATGTGGGATACCAATTACTCTCGAACCTCAATAAAAGCATGAACTAGTGCACACCGTGTATAATACCGAATTTTAGAGAAGGCACTGTAGAGTGAAAGCAAAAACTTGCTTCGGATCGGGCAAGGCTTACAGATAGGTGCACTCCCTGCAATTAGCCCTAGTACTGTTATCCGAGCAGTACAAGACGGTCTGATCGATATCCTCTCACAACGTGTCAAGACTGCAAGCAGCGAGAACGACGCATCACACGTTATACAATGATGGATGGACAATTGAGACAGGCAGGCAGGCAGGCAGACAGACAGGCAGGCAGACAGACTGAGAGACGCCTAAAGCGAGTTCTGGGTAGTTTCACGATGGCCGACACTGCTCTTACTTTTTACTCGTCTGGGTCAGTGTGGTCATCGTCTCTGGGCCTGGCACTCAGAGGGCAGCAACTGAGAGGGGCAGAGAGCCAAAACACACACGCACGCACGCGCGCGCACACACACACACACGCACACACACATGCACGCACGCACACACATGCACGCGCGCATGCACGCACGCTCCACACACACACACACACACACACACACACACACACACAGACACACACACACACACACACACACACACACACACACACACACACACACACACACACACACACCTAGCTAGTCGTGAAACCTACAACAGGTGCTGCAGTTTAAACTGTAAGAACGACCTTCAAGCCTACAGGGGAGAAATTGCTCAGAGTGCTCTGGCAGAGCGGTGTGGAGGGAAAAAAAAAACTACACGAGACTGTAATTACCATAAACAAGAGCGCGTGCAGCAGTGAAGCAGGCACGAGACTAAAGAAGAGTACAGCAGTGAAAACGCTGGGCAGACTGACGAACGAACGATGGTGCTCCAGAGCTAATCATTCCCGGGAGACATTGGGAATGCCAGGCGGCTTTAGTGGAAGAGGCTGGAGGGGGGGGGGGGGGGGGGGGGGGGGGGGGGGAAGAGAGTGGAGGGCGGAGGGGGGGATGTGAGGGAGGGCGGGAGAGAAAAATCGATGGCCACATTCATCGCGTTCAGAGCTCCTAACCAACAGACAGAATCTGCTGTCTATGGCACCGCTTCCATTGTAGGCTTACCCTTTGTCTCTGTGTTCTCCGCCATCCGAGTACCGACAGACGATCGAAGACTGAAGGAGGAAACAGAGCGAGAGAGAGAGAGAGAGAGAGAGAGAGAGAGAGAGAGAGAGAGAGAGAGAGAGAGAGAGAGGAGGGGTGGGGTGGGGAGTGGGAGAGAGAGACAGAGAGAGAGGGGGGAGGGGGGAGGCAGAGAGAGAGAGAGGAGGGAAGAAAAAAAAAAAGCAGAGAGAGAGAGAGAGTTTCCTGCACCAGCGATCACTGGGCTTTAAACAACGTGTTTTGGTACATGCTAGGGCCAAACTGAACCGAGACGAAATGTCAAGCATTACGATGTCAAATTGAACACAAGGTGGCTTTAACACTTTTTTTTAAAAAAGCAGTCTGCTGACTTGAAACGGGAACTGCAGTGCATCGACTGCAACGTTTATCATAATCATATGTATAATTGTAATGGGGTAAAAAAACACTCAAAAAAACAAAGTTATAACATAAACATGCAATATATCCTTCTACGAACCCCTCTACATTCATGCATGCACATATGCACCCCACGTGATACAAATAAATCAACAGACTTTTTTTTGTTGTTGACTTCCAAAACAGCGTTTCATATATGGCTATGTCATATCCGTCATTACATCGGTTCTTTGGAAATACCTTCTTTTTTTCTAGTTGCTTTCTGGTTATGGTTTGTTTGATTTAAACATCCCCTTCAGACTGAGAACTGGCCACTGCCGACTGTTGAGCCGCCTCAGCCGAATTAAGATGCCCACACAGACAATGACTGTCCGTGTAGTACTGGATCTCAGACGCCAAAACACATCCTCCAAAACTGTCCGGCCTATGGTTTACGGCGTTAAACCTGACCAGAGGGAGACCTTGAGAAGACCGTGGGAGTCAACGCTGCGACAGGATTGAATATCTGACGCAACCAATAAAATCGACCGCAGAAGAAGATTTACACATGCACGTGTTCGGAAATGCTTTGTTATTATCAATTTCCGTTTACAACTTTATTCATCTACATTTTGCTTACTCTTTTCTTGCTATCTCTCTCCCCCCCCTCTCCCCCCCCCCCCCCCCCCCCCCCCCCCAAATCCCCAGTTACACAAATGAGAGTGATGTGCGTGGCAGACCCATCCACGTGGTTATGTCGGTGGGCAGACCTGTGGACTGTGCCAAGTCAACGTGTGAGGATGGCGTGATGTGCCTGGACAACAGAACTGCACGTCCTCGCTGCTCCTGCCTCCGCCGACAGGCTGCCTGTCAGCAGCCTGGCCCATCTTGCTCATGCTCGTACTAATTAAGCTAATTCAATCAGCTACATCCTCGTACTTATTAGCTTATTCGGTTAGCTATATCCTTGTCCTAATTAAGCTAATTCCAATTTTGCTGCTTTAATTATCGACATCCTCGTGCTAATTATGCTTACCGAATCACCAATAAACGCGTTCTAATTATGCTCCTTCAATCACCGACATCCTAATCCTCGTTATGCTTATTCAATCACCGACATCATGGTCCTAATTATGTTTATTCAATCACCGATATCCTCGTCCTCATTAAGCTCTTTCAATCGGCGATTTCCTCGTCCTAACTAACGTAATTCGAAAAACAGTAAACAAGTGGGGTAACTTATTTCCAATAACGTAATTCGGTCAAAGCATCCTCGTCCTAATTAAACTTTTGAAATAGCATCATTCTCGTTCTAATTACGGCTATTTTATTCAAATAGCCCAATTCTCATCCTAATTACGCCTATTCAATCAGCGATGTATGAGTCCTAATTAAACTTATTCAATCGGCGGCATTCTCATCCTATTAAATTAAGCTTATTCAATCAGCAGCATCCTAGTCCCAATTAAGCTTATTCCATCAGCAGTATCCTAACCCCAGTTTAAGGTTATTCCATCAGCAGTATCCTCGTCCTAACTACGCTTATTCCATCAGCGACATCCTAGTCCTAATCAAGCTTATTGAATCTGCGGCATCCTAGTTCTAATTCAACCGATTCCGTTTGCATATCCTAGTCCTTATTAAACTCTACTTACTGCATCAGCCACATCCTTGTCTTCATTAAGCTTATTCAATCAGCAACATCATTGTCTTCATTAGGCTTATCCCATCAGCCACATTCTAGTCTTAGTTAAGCTTATTCAATCAGCGACATCCTAGTCCTAATTGAGCTTATTGAATCAGCGACATCCTATTCCTAATTGAGCTTATTGAATCAGCGACATCCTATTCCTAATTGAGCTTATTGAATCAGAGGCGTCCTATTCCTAATTGAGCTTATTGAATCAGAGGCGTCCTATTCCTAATTGTGCTTATTGAATCAGAGGCGTCCTATTCCTAACTGAGCTTATTGAATCAGAGGCGTCCTATTCCTAACTGAGCTTATTGAATCAGAGGCGTCCTATTCCTAACTGAGCTTATTGAATCAGAGGCGTCCTATTTCTAACTGAGCTTATTGAATCAGAGGCGTCCTATTCCTAATTTTTGAGCTTATTGAATCAGAGGCGTCCTATTCCTAATTGAGCTTATTGAATCAGAGGCGTCCTATTCCTAATTGAGCTTATTGAATCAGAGGCGTCCTATTCCTAATTGAGCTTATTGAATCAGAGGCGTCCTATTCCTAATTGAGCTTATTGAATCAGAGGCGTCCTATTCCTAACTGAGCTTATTGAATCAGAGGCGTCCTATTCCTAATTGAGTTTATAGAATCAGAGGCGTCCTATTCCTAACTGAGCTTATTGAATCAGAGGCGTCCTATTCCTAACTGAGCTTACTGAATCAGAGGCGTCCTATTCCTAATTGAGCTTATTGAATCAGACGCGTCCTATTCCTAACTGAGCTTATTGAGTCAGAGGCGTCCTATTCCTAATTGAGCTTATTCCATCTGCGCCTCCTAGTCCTGATTAAGCTTATTGAATCAGCGACATCTAGTTTCACTGGAGCTCATTCCATCAGCGGCATCCTAGTTCTAATTGCGCTGATTCCATCAGCAGCTAATGACGACTGAGGCAGCTGTGTTTCAGGAGCTGCCCACACCTCTGTACTGTCAGTTGTATTGCTGCTCCAGGACTGACTGACAAGTTGCCTGGCTTGGGCGTAGGTGCGAAGTCCTCGTGATCACATTTACAGTTATATGTGAAACACTGTGTGTGTGTGTGTGTGTGTGTGTGTGTGTGTGTGTGTGTGTGTGTTTATAGTCTACAATGAACTGTTGTGTCAGACAAAAGTAGCACCGTCGCTATGTACATGACATAAATGTGTGTGTGTGTGTGTGTGTGTGTGTGTGTGTGTGTGTGTGTGTGTGTGTGTGTGTGTGTGTGTGTGTGTATGTGTGTGTGTGTGTGTAAGAGAGAGAGACGGAGAAAGAGAATGTGAGAGAGGTGTGAGTATGAGAGAGAAAGAGAGAGAGAGAGAGAGAGAGAGAGAGAGGTGTGTGTGTGTGTGTGTGTGTGTGTGTGTGTGTGTGTGTGTGTGTGTGTGTGTGTGTGTGTGTGTGCATGTGTGTATGTGAGTGTGTCTGTCTGTCTGTGTGTGCCTGTGTGCGCGTGAGTGTGTGCATGCGTGTGTGTGCTTGTGTGCATGCGTGTGTGTGTGTGTGTGTGTATGTGTGTGTGTGTGTGTGTGTGCGCGCGAGCGTGCGTGCGTGCGTGCGTTGTGTGTGTAAGGAGCGTGAGCGTGTAAGTTAAATGTCAATAGTTGTCATATTTTAATTAAAAAAAAGATCAATACTATTCATGAAGACCTCTTAATCCTATCTAGACGTACAAAAAACGCTCTTGAACTGTACACGGTGTATTCAGTTTTCACCACCTTCTCCGAAAAATAATAAATAAATAAAAACGGAGTACATTTTTAATGCTTCCAGTTCCTAAAAACGAAAGATGCCCCCAGGATTCAACGAAAATGGGGGAGAAGGGGATTGCGATAGGAAATCCACTTCGGACTATGTGTAAGGAGCAAGTAAAATTCCCCGTGTGTTTGCGAGAACAAAATCCCCAGCGTACGTGGCATGTAAATCCACAGGGGAAAAAGGGGGGTGTTGTGTGAAGATTCTGATGAATGAACAGTAGCGCGCTCCGCCAGCAGATAAGATGTTTTGAAAAACAAGGGTTGGGGTAAACCACAGTGCCAACGACACTCATGCTGAGTGTTCAGACGGCAGTTTGCACAGACTTTTAATGCCAAACTCCAAAAGCACTGAACTTACCGATTGCAAGGGCAGAAGAGAAACGTACTGGACCAAAACACTTGTCTACGGGGGACTATTCCTGTTCAATGAGGTACTCTGGAGGTTATATCAAGTGAAAGTGGATAAACAAACTTTTACCCCCCAAAATGCTAACTTTCAAAAACGTATTTTCCTAACGAAAATATGACCTGTTAACCCTTTTCTGACCCAATATAAAAATGTTCTCACAACTAAGCACTGAACCAACAAACCTAAAAACGCAACGTTGTCTTTCAATTATCTCTGGATTTTGAATTCTGGGAACGTCCGGTTTTCTCTCTAGCCATAGTTATTTCAGAGAGAGAGAGAGAGAGAGAGAGAAGAGAGAGAGAGAGAGAGAGAGAAGAGAGAGAGAGAGAGAGTATACATGAGAGCATTGTTCATTCGAACAGCAGACTGTCTGTCTGCACAGCATGATAGCAATGACATAGAATTCCATCCTGTTCGGGAACTAACCTCGCCAATTCCACATATTTAATGTATTCAGTTCACTAGGTCACCGACATTTTCTTACAGATTAAATACGTGCTGTGTTTCCTGCAACCCCCTTCTCCTCTCCTTGCCACACACACACACACACACACACACACACACACATATGTGAGCGCGCGCGCATGCACACACACACAGACGCACACACACACACGCAAACACATACACACACAGACGCACGCGCGCGCGCGCGCACGCGCACGCACACACACACACACACACCACACACACACACACCACACATGTGAGCGCGCACGCATGCACACACTCTCTGGCCATAGTTATTTCAGACAGAGAGAGAGAGAGAGAGAGAGAGAGAGAGAGAGAGAGAGAGAGAGAGAGAGAGAGAGAGAGAGAGAGAGAGAAAGAGAGAGAGAGAGAATGCATGCTGGAAACATTTTAGGAAAAAAACAACAAAATTCGGGATGTTCTCTTGATACAAGCATAAACCAGCCATTAAACTTTGACACACTTCTTTCTTTTTATCAATGTTGTTTGCCGTTTTCTCGGATCATAATTTCGCTACTATATAAGATCAAACTAAACGCTTTTAAGACAAAGTTTTGCAAAAATATAACATGCCTTTGTGGTGAAATGATAACAAATTCCCACATACTTTTCCACTGCAAGCAATTAAAACCTCATCTACCACCTCTACATAATTGTTCTCTGGATACAGTTGTGACCGATTTTATCACTAATGTGTAAAATTGCTGTTTCATTGCATCAAAGTCCTATTTTTTCTGTTTTGTAAAATGGGAACTGGTGTTTTAGTAACGTCCTTGTTATGACCGGTTATTCTTCAATGTTTTATAGTTAGTTATCCATTTTTTGCTGTTGCTGTTAATGTTATTCTTATAGATTAGGTTCGTCTAATACCACAATGTGTATAGACGTTAAATTGAAGACCTAACACACACACACACACACACACACACACACACGGAGAGAGAGAGAGGGGGGGGGGGGGGATATAGAAAGAAGACTTGAGACAACTGAAACTATAGTACTTGAATGTTGAGAGCGGCCCTGTTAGGTGATGGGAGGGTGTTTAAGCCGTGGAAGCGATGGAAACCGCAGTGCGCGACCACTACACGTGAAACACCGTCAGACCAAACTGCTTCCGTAGCGTACAGAAACCAGTTCAACCGTGAAGCTATTGATATCGGCGTGTTGCCCATACACATGCGGGGTCTACCGGTTTGTCCGCCTTTCTCACGGGACTGAACATCTCACCAGCGACACAAATTCCTACCACCTTTTCCTCCCTTTTGAACAGCGCGTCACCCTACAGTGGAGAGGTACTCGGGTCGACCCTTGGTGACACTGTTCAAAACTGAAGGGACCTCTCACACATTCTCTCTCTCTCCTCCCTCTCTTTCTGTGTGTGTGTGTGTGTGTGTGTGTGTGTGTGTGTGTGTGTGCGTGCGTGCGTGCGTGCGTGCGTGCGTGCGTGCGTGTGTATGTGCATGCGCACGCGCGCGCGCGCGCGTGTGTGTGTGTGTGAGAGAGAGAGAGAGAGAGAGAGAGAGAGAGAGAGAGAGAGAGAGAGAGAGAGAGACTGTGTGTGCGTTTGTACGCGCGTACGTGTGTGTGTGAATGCGTGTGTTGTATGCGCGCGTGCGAGCGTTTGTGTGCGCGTGCATGCGCGCACATGCGTGTGTGTGTGTGTGTGTGTGTGTGTGTGTGTGTGTGTGTGTGTGTGTGTGTGTGTGTGTGCACCATCCACCAATTAAGTTGAATCTCAATCGAGTTTTCCATTAAGTACAGACACCGAGAAGACACCACGTACGATTAAAGAATATTGCTAAGCCCCCCTCCTCCCCCCCATCCCAAACTCTACCCTCATCTTCTAACCAATGAGAAGAACTTGATCCCATTGTAAAACTTCCTGTCATCCCCATGGGAGACATGTGAAAAAAAGGGACGGCCTACACATCAGTGGATCATGAAAGATTACAAACGCCACAGAAAACACACACACACACACACACACACAAACCACAAAAATCGTAGTATGACCAAAAAAAACGCAGACGATAGAGACGAGCTGCTGAGAGAGAGAGAGAGAAAAAAAAAGAGAGAAAGAAAGAAAGAAAACTCAAGAAGCCGGGAGCGGAGCGGGGCAGGGATGCGGAATGTGACCAAATGGAAATAATGGAATCGAACATCGCTGAAAGAATCGACAAGTGCACCTTTCAGACCTTGTGAGATTGACTCTCAGTCGACCTTGAAAATGACACAATCCTGTACGAGCCATTGTCGGCATCCGAACAGTGTAACCTATAACCCGTTCGCACCCTGCTGACCCAATGGTATATGTGTCAGCAGTGCCTAGAACTATTGCACACCTTGACAGCAAGCTTTACATTCACGACCCAGCACTCAATAAAGGCCTCTGGATTTAAGCACATTTTCGTTGCGTGTAACACATTCGGAAGCCTCTGACTTACACACTCGGCATGTCGTCTTTAGTGGTTACACCACTCGGTGAATATGTAGGCCTACACTGCTGTGTTCACAGACCACTGTTTCAGGCCAGGGACTAGCTGGTTGTCAGTCTGTCATTAAAAAAAATATTTAAAAAACGAGTCAGTGTGTTCCGAAAAGCCCCCATGCCATAGCACGATAGAAACCTTCGCATTATTTATAGGTCTGATTCATTCACATCACAGCATTCAAGAAAGCGAACAAGCGATTGTGACTGCATTCAACAGTGAACAAAAGATTATGCCATTGACAGAAACATCAATACGCACGTGCCGTGTGTGTGTGTGCGTGTGTGTGTGTGTGTGTGTGTGTGTGTGTGTGTGTGTGTGTGTGTGTGTGTGTGTGTGTGTGTGTGTACGTGCGCGCGCGCACGAACACACAAGTGCACGCGCATCTGTGTGCGCGCGTGCGTGCGAGCGTGCATGTGTGCGTGTGTGTGTAAATATTGTTTCAGCTATTTAAACTAGTCTTTTCTGATGGAACAGTTAAAAGTTGATAAGACTACTGCGTCTTACTTCCAAGGTACAAGTTTGACAACATGCTTCACTGGGAGTAAACGTGACCTTTGCGACTAAATACAACTAGTGCCAGTGAAGAGCTTGGGAATTCTAATAGCTTATAAATGTAAGTTACAAATGGCTCAGCCTACACAGCAAATAGAATGAAAGAAAAGATGTTTAACCAAAGCTCACAAATGAGGATCAAGTGGGTTTCGTCTCCGGTTGATACACAGGCCATCGTTTATGAACAATAAATGATTTAAGACCTTATCAAGAAGTCTACTGCTCGCCTGGGTGATTGATTTCTGTCGATTTCTAGTGATTTCGGCTTCTTAAAAGGAAGACAACAAGTGATATTATCTTTTTATGAAAAGATAAAGCCTGATAGTCGACAGCTTTTTTTTAAGTGTAAGAGGCTGCAGACAATGGAGCCATGTATCCCTTATCTCTTCATTCTCTGTGCTGAAGTGCTAAGGATTGAACTAAAACAAGATCAAAACGATAAAGGCATACTAACAGAAAAAAACAACAACAGATTTTGAAAATTCATCCGTTTGCATACGACCATATCTTTACAATCAAAGAAAATCAGACGTTACATGAAAAGTTGTTTAAATTAAAAACGTTCTTGAATTCGAGCAAATATCCGGACTTGAACCGTGAAAACAAAACAAAAAGTTTCATGTTTGGCTAGGTTAGCGAGAAAAATTCCTCCTGTCCCCGAGCACTCACTTGACAAACTGGGGGAAATTCGATGACCCAACATGTCCGCTTCTTTCTCGGCAGGTAACTAGTGGAACATGTCCGGAGTTCATGCAAAACGGTGCTATCCCAGGGAAGGTGCACACGGAGACACACTCAAGCGCTTAAGGAAATCGCACGTGCAGTTAGCACTGTCAGAAGAAACACTACGCTCCAGAGGCTCAAGCAACGACGTTCTACATGACTGGATGCCACAAATCACGGTCTGGAACAGCTGTGACTTCAACAGCAGTTAAGCGGGGTTTACTTGATGGAGAAAATGACTGCGTACGCACAGCATACATTCCAGAATGGGAAAATCATCTAGACATCAATAGGAAGACTGACATGATATTGGATATTGTGCTCTAGTCACGGTCATTAAAACAAATGATTGTGATTGAACTCACTGTCCCATGTAAAAGCAGAATGGAGCAAGCTCACATCTCCAAGACTAAGAAGCTTGGGAGAATCTGGCTTCCAAGCCAAATCCTCGGCACAAAGGTTGGAGCACAGGGGAGGGAGGTTGCAGGCTCATCATTCTCTGATCTCATAAAACAACCCCCGCTTTCCTTTAAAGGGAGGACCAGAACCCTACAGGCGATGATGGAGAGGCAATGGCAGCGGCATCTGAAAAGAGTTCCAGCTGGATCTGATCAAGGAGTAACAAAAGCGAACATCATAAGACTTCAATTCCTCACTCAAACAGGCCTCGATAGCAATGTGGGTCAGACATTCCTTCAAAAGGCACACCTTGAGACGCCCCACCCATCCAGTAGGTACAGGCTCGAATCCTAGAAGCACCAGGGAAAAAAAAAAAAAAAACAGTTCGGACAGCTGAAAGGCTCCCAGGAGTCATGACCTGGATACGGCCCCGCCTCCTTTGAGTGTCAGAAGGTCGGGGCTGAAATACTGGTCTGAGACGGGATTTCTTCTCCGAAGACCCTGTTGTCAAACTCTCCTTAGGGCTTGCTCTTACTGACATGTTTCATAACTATGTTTGATATTTGGACATACTGCCGCTATTGTACATTGACATTTTTCTTTTTGTGTGCATATTCAAAAACAAAATAATAATAGTAATGATAATAATCATAGCAATGATGATGATGATGATAATGATAATAATAATTATAATGATAATAACAAAGATAATAAATTTTAATAATAATGATAATAATAACAAGGATAATAAATTTGTGCCAATTATTTCTCAAACTGGAGGAAATTTGTTTGGTTTCACTTTTCTTTCGCTTTTATCCGTGTCCACTTCTATGTTTGTTTGTTTTTTTATTTTTTTTTTAACTCTGATCCCAATAAACATTAATTCAAAGGTTTGACCAGACCAAACGTAGCGTCAAACTGAAAAGCTGAACAACTTAGTAAACAGCAGGTTTGTAACTCGTGTCTAACTGCTTTACTTCATGGGTATGGGAGTGCAAAGTATCTATATTTATCATTATCGACTGATATGTCAGGCATAATATACTAGTGTCACGGGCACCTTGTCCGACTGACATTCAGCTAGTAGTTGAACATATTTATAGGTAAAGTCAGGTGCTTTGCTGTAAATGTCACTGGGAATATGTCTCATAAATCTGAAAGGCTGATGCAACTATACAGCTTGCCTCGGCTGACATGCCAAAGTTATGTCGGTTTTTAAGTTTAAAAAAAAAACAAACAAACAAACAAACAAAAAGGAATCTTTATTTCGTGAGGCCTGTGAAATTTTTGGTTTAAAGACGAGATCAGTTGGTTCAGGTTTCTCTTCTCTCTCTCTCTCTCTCTCTCTCTCTCTCTCTCTCTCTCTCTCTCTGTGTATGTGTGTGTGTGTGTGTGTGTGTGTGTGTGTGTGTGTGTGTGTGTGTGTGTGTGTGTGTGTGTTTACGCTTGCACAAAGAAGGCGTGACGGGTGGAAGGGGGTGGTGGAATAGTGAAGAGAGAGAGAGAGAGAGAGAGAGAGAGAGAGAGAGAGAGAGAGAGAGAGAGAGAGAGAGATCTGGTCGATCTACATACACTGCATATTCCAAACAGTTATGAACGCATGGTGTTTGATTGTCTGTCCGGATCGATCCATTTCACTTCTGCACAGGCAAGTGGCAACCCACAAAGACTACGGGCCTGGCCGGGACAGAGCTGCAGAGTTCCTCAAGCGGATCGATCGGTGCAACTCGTGACTATGGCCTTCACTTCCTTCGGCCTCTAGTTCTTTTGGTGATCCACTTTCAGAGTCTCGCTTTCTCTGTGAAAAACTCGAACCAGTTCCTTACATTCACGTGTGATTCATAACACGAACTATGATAAAAAAAAAAAAATATATATATATATAGGCCTACAACAAACTAATAAATTCCAAGGATAAGTACCGAGCACCGTTCCAGCAACTTACAGAGCAGCTTGGTGTTGCAATGACTGCAAGAAATATTGAATTATAAACAAAGCTTGCTCTTATGTCTTAGATTGAAGAAATAGGGGGAGATACGCATTCATACCTGCAGTGGCAGATGATTCTGCCTAACTAACAGTATGTGCTTGAGTGGGTGGATGGGATTGCATTCTTCTTAAAACTGAAAAGGCAGAGGAGTCAAATTACCACTTTCCGCGGTCACTGAGGAGAAACCACCAAGTTTCGAAATATCGGTATATGACCAGGAGTTATATGTTAGTGAGTTTCCCTCCCTATTGGAGGATGTCTCTCCCCCTTGGAGAATATAAGCTTGCTGAAGGCTCATTTTGAGAAGCATTTATTTTATTTTTCCCCATCCACCCACTCAAGCACATACTGTTAGTTAGGCAGAATCATCTGCCACTGCAGGTATGAATGCGTATCTCCCCCTATTTCTTCAATCTAAGACATAAGAGCAAGCTTTGTTTATAATTCAATATTTCTTGCAGTCATTGCAACACCAAGCTGCTCTGTAAGTTGCTGGAACGGTGCTCGGTACTTATCCTTGGAATTTATTAGTTTGTTGTATTTTAGTCCTTGCGGATTCATTCCAAGAACTGGCCCTCAGCACTTGTGTCTTAGAGGATATCTTTTTATATTTTCTACTTTTCACAAGAAAATGTAGCTTGTTTTGCTCTTTCATGATTTTCTTTTGCTTCTTAGACGGCACCTTTGGTTGGTTTTTTGAAAACTCAACAAACATACTACAGTATTGCACACCAGCCTTTTCTGGGATTGCATTCTTCTTAAAACTGAAAAGGCAGAGGAGTCAAATTACCATTTTCCGCGGTCACTGAGGAGAAACCACCAAGTTTCGAAATATCGGTATATGACCAGGAGTTATATGTTAGTGAGTTTCCCTCCCTATTGGAGGATGTCTCTCCCCTTGGAGAATATAAGCTTGCTGAAGGCTCATTTTGAGAAGCATTTATTTTATTTTTCCCCATCCACCCACTCAAGCACATACTGTTAGTTAGGCAGAATCATCTGCCACTGCAGGTATGAATGCGTATCTCCCCCTATTTCTTCAATCTAAGACATAAGAGCAAGCTTTGTTTATAATTCAATATATATATATATATATATATATATATATATCACTATTCATATTCCTTCACCAATCAATAAGACCGTCCTCGGATCCGTGGAAGCTGTGTGATGTATGTTCATCCGAGCAGAGAAGCTGGCAGATGGTGATTATTCAATTAACTGGGGGATGGGAATAAAACCGTAGACCTCGTTAGCACGAAACAACCTTGTGCATAAATCAGAAATCTGTAACAAAATACACCTATGTAACAAGAATCATGCGTACATATGATGAATATCACAGACTGCGGGCACTTCCGCATCTGATTACATGATATTTTTAAAACTGGATAGTCCTTGGGGAAAAAAAGAAAGAACGAAAGAAAAACACTTTCGCAGCCTATCACCGGACTCTGAGGGCAAGCCGGAAATGTCTTGGGTCGTCCAACTCCATACACACAAAACATGAACGAAAACCAACACAACCAAACAACGATTTCTTTCGGAAAGCCAGCTCAGTGAGCTGAAAGTCACCACGTGTCACGGACATAAATTATTCATTTATCTGGAGTAAAGTGTCTTCTGCTATAGACACGAAATTTCACAGTAATGTCTCTATTTCATCAAACAAAAGATTAGTTTTAGTAACTGCTGCCCAGACAACATTTTAAACGAAGCAAAGGAAAGGCGCACATCGTTGGTAGAGTTCCACTAAAGTTATCTAATGTGGCCGAAAAAGCCGCTCTCTCTCTCTCTCTCTCTCTCTCTCTCTTTCTCTCTCGCTCTCTCTCTCTCTCTCTCTCTCTCACACACACACACACACACACACACACACACACACACACACACGTGCACACTCTCACACACACACACACACACACACACACACACACACACACACACACACACATACACGCATGCACGCACGAACACACACACACACACACACACACTCACACACACACACACACACACACACACACACACGGGGGGGGGGGGGGGGGGGGGGGGGGGAGAGAGAGAGAGAGAGAGAGAGAGGAGAGAGAGAGAGAGAGAGCACAATGTGTGTGTGTGTGTGTGTGTGTGTGTGTGTGCGCGTGTGTGTGTGTGTGTGTGTGTGTGTGTGTGTGTGTGTGTGTGTGTGTGTGTGTGTGTGTGTGCGCGCGTGCGCGTTTACGCGGTGTGTGTGTGTGCGAGGGGGAGGGTGTAGGGTGTGTGTGAGTGTCTCACGGTGTGAACATATGCACACGCGTGCCAATGTGTGTGTGTGTGTGTGTGTGTGTGTGTGTGTGTGTGTGTGTGTGTGATGGAGTGTACATACGCGCACGCTTGCCAATGTGTGTATCCGGTGTAATGTGTGTGTGTGTGTGTGTGTGTGTGTGTGTGTGTGTGTGTGTGTGTGTGTGTGTGTGTGTGTGAGGGGCGGGGGGGAGTGTGTGTGCGTGCGTGCGTGCGTGCGTGCGCGCTCGCGCGCGCGCGCGTGTGTGTGTGTGTGTGTGTGTGTGTGTGTGTGTGTGTGTGTGTGTGTGTGTACGTTAGGGGGAGTATCGAAAAACGAAGTATTGAGGACAGACAAACAATAACTAAGAAAAACCGCAGGCAGACACTGAGACAATTTGTCGCTAAATCGGGGAAGAGGCACTAGGAC
Source organism: Conus ventricosus (assembly GCA_018398815.1). Lineage (NCBI taxonomy): Eukaryota > Metazoa > Mollusca > Gastropoda > Neogastropoda > Conidae > Conus > Conus ventricosus. The sequence goes on along the minus strand of CM031600.1, from coordinate 16,930,114 downwards.
AGTAGGCCGTATATGAACAGAATGTCAATTGTGGATGTAAATAGCAGGCACAACACCTTATCGTCAATCCCTGAATGACACTACTACCGGGATAACGGTTTCGTGTCTTTCTGAGTCATTCCAAATTGACTCGGAGAGTATCATTAAATTACAAGCTTAAAAAGAATACGAAGGGGCGAGGGGAGTGAAGGGGGCAATCCCAGACCTTACTATTACTGAGTTATGCATTCGTGTTCTGTTCAAACGGACCCAACGAACTAAAAAAAAACCCGGCTAATCCCTGTTGAGGTGTGGGCACAAATGAACATCTGAACCTGCCTCGTACTGCCCAAAGAAACCGAGAGGCGGTGGCCTTCCCGCATTCCGTCAATCTGTGGTCTTTTTATATTATCATAATTATGTCTCGGACCATTCGTTAAAATGTCATGTTCTCGCTGAGAATCAATACAATACCAGCAAATTTCAACAGGAATATACTCACATTGTACTAGGCGTCCAACACAATTTTCACCATAGCACTTAAAACAGCCTATAACATCAACAGGCTACAGTCGTGGCACAAAGCAGTGACTGGAAGCGATCAATCCCATTCATTTCATTTCACCACGCTGCTTCAGCGTGCAGCAGACGACTTTAAACGCGCCACCAGGCGCACACGCAACATTTTCAGAGGAGGCTACTCTTGAAATGTTTCACGGAAACTCGTTTTCTCATTTTTTAATGGTCAGTTACCTCCCTTAGTTTTTTTCGAACGCGCGGAATGGCGGTGGCTGTGTTGCCAAAGATGTGCCCAAAGCACAGACCTCTTACACGTGTAAGAAATTTGTGGTCCACAGACCAGAGACTGTTTCACCATAAGACAATGGAGTTCATTTATTACTCTCTCTCTCTCTCTCTCTCTCTCTCTCTCTCTCTCTCTCTCTCTCTCCCTCTCTCGTTTGTGTGTGTAGTAGTAGTACTTTCATTTTTACGTCTTTTCACAAAATTATGATATTAGACAAGAGAGAGAGAGAGAGAGAGAGAGAGAGAGAGAGAGAGGATGTGTGTAAGAGTATGTGTGTGAAGCATAGGTGTGTGGAAGTGCACGCAAAATATGGAATAATTACTACTTATAACATTATAGTAAATATCTAACAGGACTCCATATGCAACAAGAGGTAACTTTTAAAGCAAAATCAATATCAGAAAAAGACATCAGTCACTGTCATGCCTAATAAACATGGTAGGGATGCCTTAAGAGTCACACAATCAAATAAAACGTGGGCTCTTGACACATTTGCCTTACCACATACGCATTTTGTTCCTGCACTATATTTCGTTCTGAATGCGTCGAGTTTCAATACTGAAACAAAGTGTCTGTACTGATACATATCACGAACCTGCAGGTGTTCAATGCCTTCAACCTGATCAAAGCTGAGAGCATGGTTATTTCGAGCATTAAACCGCAAATAAGGGATGTTCTGGTTGTTTCTTTAAAAAAAAATCCCAAGCCACTTGTTTTCAAACTTGATGACACTCTTGTAAAGTCAAGGGGACAGAAAGTGACTGTGCACTCATTTCAGTTTTAGCTCCCTTTTTGGCAGATCTGTCAGCGATTTCATTGCCCAAAATTCCACAGTGTGAAGGAACCCAGAAAAAAGTTAAATCGGTCCCTTTGCACATCAAAATATGAATTAAATAACATATTTCCTTCAAAATAAAGTTTTCAGAATTAGAACTGAAAAACTTGATAGATTGTAGTACTGACAGTGAGTAGACACATAACAATACTTGCAAGATTGATTGTGGTAAATCAATTAAATATGTCAAAGCCATTAGTATAGCTATCATTTCGGCAACTAAAATAGATCGATTTTTGCCTATTGAATATGCTTTATCTACTTTAAGTGATGGAATAACAAAGCAGATCCAGCGTCTTTGTTCTTTGTCAATGATCCATCAATATATATGGTGAGGATACTTGCTTTGCATATGCATCTTTGCTGAATATGACAAGAAGAGAACTATAAAATGTCTGTTCTAACCCATCCACCCGAAACCAGTTTCGGGCGGATGACTTTAGAACAGACATTTTATAGTTCTCTGACAAGTAACACTTTAACAACGAATTAAAAATAATAATCCATCACACATTCTCTTTCAATAACCAAAAATAACGATTTTTTACAAACAAACATACTGTGTAGGATTATCCGTTTTTAATACTAACTTACTAAACTTTTCAGATTTTAATTTTTGTTTAATCCTATGTTTTTCCTGATCATTTTCAATAACATCATTTTCGCGCAGACATTCATCAAATGAGTTTCTGTCTTTCATGTGGAATAAAACTACAGTCTTTAACTGCTCTCTAAAGTCTTTTAAAACTGTGTTATATTTTTGACATAAAATCCACACACTTATTCCAGCATGTCTTCCACTGAAGGCTAGTTTTGCCAAAGTGTTTCTTTTTTTTACTATGTCTCTTTCTGCCGAACAGTCATCTATAATAAATAGTGTCTGCGTTCATTTAAACAGTCTATAAAAGAGTTCTAAACACTCACCCAGTTTATTGCTAGGATCAACTAAATATACGTCGTCATCTGTCCATATAAACCTTCTATCATGATATGTTTTGTTCCATTCAAGCGTTGGACAGAAAATTACAATATAATCAAAATTATAGCGATAAACTGTTTGTAATAGGTCGAGGACAAATATTGTTTTTCCACAACCAGTTTGTCCACAAATCAATGAACAATGAGGAGTTTTTGTCATAAAGTTTAACTGCTCCATAGTTTTATAACAGGATTTAATTTAATCCAGTTATTATATTTATCATACTTTCTGTCAAAACCTGTTCAGTATAATAAAATCCTATGAGGCCTAAATGTGTAAGATTAATCCAATTCAGTTCTGTAAGATTGTTTCTATTTAAGTCAACATTGATTTTGTTGCTTGTTGTTATGACCTTAATATCCTCACCATTGTGAAGAACGACGATGGTAACTTTAAGACGTTTAACGTCTAAGTTTTGCCAGCTAATATTAATTCCTTTTATAAGGACGTCACTAACGCCCACAACCCCATCCCTCTCCTTATCTTTTAAGACAGAAATTTCAAATATTATTGTGAACGTGTCTCCTAATTTCCTATGTGGAAAGAACTATAATTTTGTAGAAGCTTCCTTTAAAACCGTTTCTCTTCTGTGGAGGATGTACTGTTTTTTCCCATACGGCGTTATTTCAATCTCTTTCCGGCTGTTGTCATCCGGCATAAGACTTACATGTAAAGGGCCAGAGTTGAATGCTTTTCTGAAACTTTTTTGACGGCTAAAAAATGTAAATGGGCTTATGAATTCAAATTTTATTTCCCATTCTAAATATGGTTCTAAGTGCCATTTGCTGTCAGGTTTTCGAACTATTTTATATTCATACTGGCCAGCATTATTTGCTTCTACATTGCGTAGTTGTTCTAGTTTAGGAAACTTTTTGTTGTCGCTAACCTCTTTGCGTTTATAATCACCATCTTTAGTGTACTCAAAACCATACAAAGCGCCTATCTCACCGTTCTGTTCAAAGTCCGCAACGTCTGCAAGGTCTTTTAATTCTAAGGTTATACACCTTACAGGCGCTAATGTAACTCCTGATTCTTCTGGCCCCCGCGACATTTTTTAGTACAACTTATTATTTTATTTCCAAAACAATGTGCAGGTTATCACATTTCACGACTTTCCCTGTTTTGTCTGCAATTTTTATATTAAATGATCCGACCCTCCACAAACTAATCTTTTAAACTGTAAATTAGGGAATTGTATAATTTCATAATCGCAATATGCAGCTTTCCCTGATGGAAGAGCTCTTAAAACAGTTGAGGGCCTTCCATCATATAAGTTTTCATCAGTGCTCAGCTCATCCAAATGAACATAGAGTAATGAATGTATTGCAAGATCGAGCGGATTTTCTCCCTCATAAGTAGTTTTGTTTGGTGTAACTCTAAATCTATGATTGTCAGCTGCAAAGCCTAACATTTTAGCTAGCTCTTTATCAAAATAGTAACCTGCTTCTTCTTCAGGTTTGAAGGTCAACATTGTTTTCAGATTTGCATTGTTAAGTTTGAGAGTAATGTCGAAGTTACTCATTGCTTCTTTTAGTGAGCAAAACCCGTAATAACCATCAGGTATTGTTAACTGGCTAACTTTGGCCCTGTTTTGCCAACTTTTAGAATCTTATTATTATTCTTGGATTCACTTATATTAAACCATACAACTTTGTAAAAAATTTCATGAAGTGCAACCATTCTGGTTCCGCAATTGTTATCAATAGCATACTCTAAAAACGAAGGACGGTCTTGAGTTGTTATTGTTACAAACATTTTTTAAACGAAATAAAAATGAGTGCATTCAAATATACTAATGCAAAATATTCTGTTGGGCCGCACTACAATCTTAAAAATATAACAACTGATACTCTTGACATTTCTGTGACCCAGACTGACACCTTTCAAGTAAAGGTTAGTAATCAATTGAAGAGCTATCTTAACCCTCCTATTAAAAACGACCGCATCCCGAAAGTGTGGTTTAGTCATCCGATGCAGTTTTGTCAGAACCAGTTAAACTTTGCTGTGTTTTGTGCATCAACTGGAGTGTGGAGTGTCGTATGCTGATCATTTAAATCATCCTGATCCTTTGGTGAGGTCAGTGTACAGATTTCATTTTTATTACACTTCAGACGTATTTTGACTGAACTGCAAGCGCCATTACCAAATGACAAACGTTTAATCCATTCAGCAACGAATAGACATGAAGGCTTTTGAAAGGATCTGTAACGAATTTAATATTAATGTTAAGGAAGACTTTAGACAAAGTTGGACCTTAATCATGGCTTAGGCACCCCTTATTTTTGGGGCGTGCACAGAAAGTATAACTATGACTGGAATCCTCCTTACACATCTTTCTCTTCAGGCCACAACTGTTCACCTAGGGTCCATAGAGCAGAGCATAAAACAGCATGGGACAACATTTATCTTAGACACTTCTAAGGGCCTAACTAAAGCAGGAATAGAACGAATAAACGACTCTGTTCGTACTTACGTTTGGTGTTTGCTAGGTTCGCAAGCACAAACGAGATCGAGCATAACTGATCCTTCTACTGGCTTTGATGCACAAAAACAATACTTAGCAAATTTAGAGGACGCCATTAATTCTACAGTTGATTTGCCTTCAAGTATTAAAAGGTACCAAAATGTTTTCATACGCAAGATCGAAAGTAGACTTTGCTGTTGGCACTGGTTTATATATGCTGCCTTCTGACCTCAGGCTCCAGATAGGAACAATAATAAACTACAATATGAAATCCTTGTGGCAGGCAATGAACAGAAGGTCGGGAAAAACGAAATAAATTCTGAGCCAGTAATATTGCAAGCAGTAAACAAACAAGTCGACCCCCCAAGATTAAGTCATCCAATCCCCGTGGTCCAAAGCCCGAAGGCCGTTAAAGAACACGAAAAAAATAATGACCATGATATGAAAAGACAGCACTTGTTGTTGTATTGACTGGCATAGGATTATCGGTCTTTTTTTTACAAAATATTAACCCAAAAACTAAAAGAACTAATGTCCAAAAGTCCCGGGCCAAAAAAGCAACTACTTTGTCAGTAGACAAAAGCCGCTAACAATACCCCTAATATCCCCGGGTAAAGCGTCATGGTTTTACTGGCTAATTTTTTTTAAAAAACCCCGCAAGATGGCCAATTTTTTTTTTTCCCCATGATTTATAGGCGGTGTGGTGGCGATGGCGTGGGGCACGGGGATTTGCCCACCCCCGCCGTATACCCATCACTGTACTTATTGCAAATCCTAAGGCTGTTATAACGCTCGCTAATGTGCACCTTGCTTTTAAAAACAGTGTTCGTTTCTTCTGTAGCGTTGTGTTTTATAAAAAATTTTTTGGATAGTTTCTCTTTTTCTGCTCACTTGGTTCGTAATTGTTCTCGGTTAGTAGACGCCGCTTCTTTTTTTAAAAAATCTTTCTTTTTTAAAGTTTTATTGTCTTTGTTCTTTCTTTCTTTATCACCCGCCCTAAGTTGGCGTCGTCCCCTCAGGGTTTTTCTTTTTTTTTCTATATCCTTATTTAGTTATTAGTTTTGCTAAATTGTTTATTAATTCACCTTAATGGTCTCAAAGCCGATAAGGGCCTCAAATTCTTCTAGGTTCCCGTGGTTCGTGTTGTTTTTAATGCTGTTTTTCTGAAGATGGTTTTCTGCTTCTATTACATTTGTTATTTTGTGCTGTTGGAATTAAAATTTTTAAGTTCCTGTTTTGTATTTGGGGTCTGTTTTGGGGGTTCTTGTTGTTGTTTTTAGTTTTTCAACTGCTTCCCTTCTAATTTTGGGGTTTAGGAAAAGCCAAAGGCGATTTCGATCTTTTGCCCTTTAAATCTTTTGGTTAATTGTGGGGCCCTTATCAAAATAAAACTTTTATGGGTTTGTTTGTGTTAAAACTGAAAAACGTTTTCCTCGTTCGTCTTTAAAAAACAAATGGCCATCATCATCTTTTACAAAAACTCGGGGGCTTAAATTGGGAGGTTCTAGGCCCAAACTTCTGTAAATGATTGCCTTTGGTTCTGTTAATTTATGCCCATTGAGGCCGTTTTTGGGGGGATGCGTATCAAAGGGCCCTTTTATCATGTGTCCCGGATCAAAAATCATAAAACTTCTTCACCTTCAATGCCCCCCATGTTTTTAAATAAAATTCTTTTTTATTTTGTTTTTAAAAAAATGTCCAAACTTTTGGCTCGATTCTTTACCCCATAGAAGCTGAAAAAGCCCTTTGGCGGTGAAGGGGAAAAAAGCGGAAAAAAATTTTGTTCCAAAAAATCCATTATATTGATTCATCAAATTTTTTTACTTTTTCAAATTTCAACTTTTGGGGCGGATAAATTTTTTGTCCCCGCCTGCGGTTTTTTCAAAAAAAACTCGCTTAACAAAGACCCCAAAAAAGGACAGTGTACAGAAACTGGGGCGAGCCCCAAATTTTTAAAAAATTTCTTAAACTTGAGGGGATGAAATTTTTCTTTCACAATGAGACTATTTTTAACCCATTCTGATCTATGGTAACCGGGGAAAGAAAGGGCCCGATCTTGGTTTCAAGGAATCAAAAAGAAGAAGCCTAAAAATAGAATAGGCGTGAAAATGTAAAAACGGCAAAAAGGTTTTTAGCCGTAAGTTATGGTAGGAATCGCTTTTTCATACCCCCAGATTTTGAGTTTTGAAAAAGGGTGTCCCATACTTTCAAGGAGCATTAAAAGACAGATTTTCTATGAACTAACTTTTATGATACAAACAGTTATTATATCTGAAGCCCCGGAGCAAAGTCAGCATTTTGAATCTCGTTTGGGTTTGACTCGTTAGCAACCCCAAATTTTGCAAGGGGATTGGGGAACATATCAGCAAAATTGCAAAATTTTTTCGAAAGAGTGATTCATCTTTTAATTCTAAAAGCAGGGCAGACACTTATGGAAATTTTTGTTTTAGTTTTCCCCGCAAGATCGCTTTAAAAAGGGATTTTTTTGCGGTGAAAATGAAGAAAAATTCAAAAGACAAAATGAAATTTTTTTAATCCCAAAATAACAAAAGTGCAATGTACAATTGAGGGGGTAGTCCTAAAAAATCTAATAGCGGGCTTAAACCTTTCGCATTTTGATGAAATAAGAAAACTGTTTTGGGGGCGGGGGTGTAGAATTCCCAAAAGCAACCTTTTGGGCTAAAGATCGCATCTTCACGGTTAGCTTGTATTTTTTAACAACTAAATATGGTTTATGGATTTACCTAGGTCCCGGGGGATTTAAACAGTTAAAAGGAGCGGGGGAAAACTGTTAGGACATAATAAACTTCAAATTTATAAAAAAAAAAGAGGCCCATAAAACCCCTTAATGTGTATTTGTTTTTATATAGATGCCAGTGAATATTCAGAAACAGTTAGAAAATTACAAAACTAAATTATTTTTTTTTTTTTAAAAAAAGCATGTTGTTGCATTTCCGAGAGTACCTAAAGAAGGACAGTGGTAATTCTGCTGCATAGAAAGCCCCCCACATAAAAAAACCCTTTGATTAACCAACATTACAAAATGCGGCAATATGGCAGGACCTTTCAAAACAGCAAAAAAAACGAAGGTTTTCTTTTGCCTTTAAAGCGTTAAAATGTTAATACTGGGGCATAAAATTTAGTGTCTATCGCAGGAACAGTGTGGTCTCTTAGCAACGGGCTGGGCACCGCAGCTTTCCTTAGGTGGTTTGTCTTTAGCTCTGGCCCGTGTTCATTTGTGTTGGTGTGCTAGCAAAAATTGAAGCGACACTAGGTCGAGAATGAAAAAGGCGGCAACGGTTCTTAGTTTGTTACACTAAACTAGTAGGCGATTTGTTCCCATTGATTCTGAACAGATTTTATGTATGATTTAACGCAGGATCCAGTTTTAACAAAGTCATTAAAGCTCTAGATGCGATCTATATTACAGATTTGGAACATTACTGTCGCCATTAATCATGGGATTAATAACTTTTAATCATATAGATTTTATTTCCCTTCAAAATGAACGAGCCAGAAAATCAGCAGAATCAGGAAACACTGAATCAGAAAACACTGAATCAGGTGGAGAAAGTAACCAGTAAAAGCCTCCTCATCCTGGGCGTGTTGCAGCAGGAAAAAGATTAGCAGAGTGGAACAAACGAACAAAATTAATGTTACAGAATATAACTCATAATAAAAACATAACACCGCCAACGCCAGAACAAGTTGATTCAATGCCAGCTATAAAAAACGCCAGATCAAGAACAAGTTAATTCAAGGCCTACAGCACCAAAGTGTTCATGGAATATTGAACTTAAAACTGTTGTCATTTTTTGGCGCCCTTGCTGCTGCTGTGGGACAGTTATTACGGTTTATAAATATATAAACAGCGACAGCAAAAACTAAAGAAGTCCAAACAATCTCCGCCACTAAATACAGAAGCCGAACACAAAAGCATGCCAAAACCGCCAACAACAAAAGTTCATTTTGATCCATTTCAAATGCAATAAATATTTTAAGAACTTAATTTTAAATTTTTTGTTTTTTTTGATAAAAATAGATCATGGCGGAGTATTAATTTGTTTAAAATGATGGAGTCAATAAATAAAGACATGGAGTCTATAAAAACATTTCCATAGACCAGAATTGTAATCAATGTGGTTGCTTACGATTAAGAACTTCATTAAGATCTATGCTGACCGATTTCGCGCCAAGGACGCTGAGCAAGACATCCCAACGATGACGCGTTTTTTGAGGCGTGTGTGTACTATATTAGACATCTACTATTTAAGACAAAAAACATAGATTGTATTGGGTTTTTGATAATTATAAGATAACTTGAATAAGAACTTGGTTGTACTTAGAGGATGACTTAGTTATGATCTTAGGTTGACTTGAGTAAGAACTTGAGGTGTCTTGATCAAGTTCCTGAGGTGACTAGAGTAAGAACTTAGAAGTGACTTGGGGTGACTTAAAGATAACTTGAGTAAGAACTTAGAAGTGACTTGAGTAAGAACTTGAGGATGACTTGAGGACAACTTGAGTAAGAACTTAGAAGTGACTTGGGTGACTTGAGTTAAGAACTTAGAAGTGACTTGAGTGTGTGCATGCGTGGGGTGGGGGCAGGTGGGGTGGGGTGGGGGGTGTGCATGCGTGTGTGTGCGCGCACCTTTGATTATTTATAAAAAAAACGGATGTCCAGAATATAATATAGTTATTATCAGTAAAACAACAAAACAACAACAATAACAGCATATATACAAGCACGATCGCATGCACACACGCACGCACACACACACACAAGATAGGGAGGTGCTTGCATGGGGAAATGTGAAAGGGTTTTATGGTTCGCGCTTGAGCGCCGTAAATTCAAGACGGCTGTCGGTCTCTCTGTCAACTGAAGATTATTCAAAGCAGCCACCAGTGCATTATCAAAAGCTTGATTTAATAAACAAGAACAGTTGAATAAAGTACACTCTGTGCCGCCTAAAAGGCAGCCAAAGTACAAAGGAGGTGTGCAGGTTTCTATGAGTTGTAACAAAAGATTGCAAGTTGACTTTTGACTCAGCTTTTAAGTTTTTCACTCCCCTGTTCATCACGATTCTGATCTACCTTTCTACATATTGCTAAATAAAGATTGGCGCTCCTACTGGAGCGCTGGCTTGGCAGAGTACCAGTTCCTTCTGACGTAGAACTCCTAAAATAATCCCTTTATCGATCGGCTGGCAGATGACCTTTTGACCGCTCCTACTAGAGCGCTGGCTTGACAGAGTGCCAAGTTCCCTCTCACTGCTTGGCTGACTAGCACCCTTTGGCTGCTCTAACAGAGGTGTTGGTGCTTTATTGGTTTCTTCCCTTACAGCTGAATGTTCATGAATGAGGTTATTGAGAAAATTGCGTTTCAACCTGCATTGGTTCTTGTATGGGAGTTAACCAATATTTTCTGATATCCTCACTGCTTAAGAACATTGTTTTTAAATCCTTCCTCATGAAGTAGACCTCCAAAAATAGGGGCCCAGCAAGCGAGCAATTATCCCTCAGTTTGCAGGGAATATGAAGGAGATATCCCCACATTACTCTCCAACCACTCGCCCCATTTTTGGGTGTGCGCTCCACTTCTTTCTTTTGAAAAAAAACGCTTTGAAAGTATTTTCCAAAAGCCAACCATATTGCAGGTTAAAGCACATGGTTGTCGCTTCTGCCTTTGAAGCTGTTTTGATTGAAATAAAAAATCAACCAGCACAAGCAAAAGCTTTCACATGTTAAAAACTTTCACAGTTAAAAACCACGCAGACCAGCACAGCACACCTCCAAATGAAAAATGACAAGATAGCACAGGTAGAGGAAGCTTGGTTGCGTGCGTGCGGCAAGCCCCGGCTATTATCTCCACCCTTTACAAGTTCTTACTATCAGCACTAGCAATTAGGGGGGTTGCCCGTCATTTACCTTTTTCATATTACTGTGCCGGAGACACACAGTTGTAAAAAAAGAAGACTTTAGAGAACAGTCAAAGACTGTAGTTTTATTCCACATGAAACACAGAGACGCGTGAAAATGATGTTATTGAAATCTAAAAAGTTTAGTAAATTAGTATTGAAAACGGATAACCCTACACAGTATGTTTGTTTGTAAAAAATCGTTATTTTTTTGGTTATTGAAAGAGAATGTGTGATGGATAATTATTTTTAATTCGTTGTTAAAGTGTTACTTGTCAGAGAACGGGAAAAGCTCATTCTAGGGTCAACCACCGAAAACTGGTTTGAGGGTGGTTGAGCTAGAATGAGCTTTTCCCGTTCTTACCCCCTACGACGGAAACTCAAAACAAACATGGGAAGAACTTCAAACCAACAACGTTTTGTTTTCACAAAGAAAAAAAGGGAAATTTTTTTCCCACAAAATTACACTTTGTACGAACAATGATAATTATTGGCCGATACTGAAAAAAAACACTAAAAAAACAGAATTTGTGAAATGTTAAAAAGAACCCTTGTAAAGCCGGTAAAATTTAAGAAATTTTGTATGGGCCCCCCTTGACTGAATTCAGAACTAATTCCCCCCACGGATCTAAATTATTTTTTAAAGAAGGGAAAAACGGATGCAAAATTCTATTGTTGTTTCGCAATTCGAGTCGCTTATTGTTCCTTAGAAGGGCCAGCGCCAAAAAAATTCGAAAAAACGTCTTAATGAGTAATCATCAGTTTGTTCATTTGCTTTCATTTGTTGGTGGAGGTGCCATTCAAAGCCGAATTGTATTGGGACCAGTGCTGCAGAAAACTTTTTTTAAAACGCTGCAGAAGTGGTAATGACTGTTTAATAATTAAACTTCTGAAATAAAATGACCCCCGAAGACCACAACAATAAATCACCAACATTTTTGGGTTGGGGTTTAGAACAAATGTTTAACTGAGGAAACCAACCCGACAGTAAGAGCCTGATAATTAGGGGAAAGTTCAGAGGAGCGGCGCCAGTAAATGCAATCTAACAAAAATTTTAAATCCTGCGCATGGAAGTGCCTATATTCTTTACAACTTGCGGGGTTTACGACCCCCCTTTAATGAAGCAGTCCCGACCCCCTTTTGGGTGTCATGCATTGCACAGTCATCAGAAAAGTACATGTTTTTTCACTTTAAATAAAATTGTCTTTTTAACTCTTGCGCCTGATGGGATCTTTAAGTCACTCTAGTCCTTAAAATCCTGTCCAATAAGGGGAAAGATTTTTGCCCCAACTTTTTTTAAAAAGGGGCGTTTCCCCTTATGAATCATAAAACATTGGGGAAAAGGTTTTACAAAATCATTCCCCCTAAAGACGTGTTCTTTTCTATCTTAGGGGAAAAGGGGCATTTGATTCTGATTACCAGATCTAAAGAGCTGGCAGAATTTTGAGTGAAAAAACGATGGGAGATATTTTTTTCATATTGTGGCTGATGTATGTTTTTTGGCAGACGTTTTTGAAAATTTGGAAAACCTGCATGAAACATTACCCCTGGACCTGAAAATTTTTTTCTGCGCCTGGGATACGGGGACGCTTTTTTAAAATTTTTCGGATAAAGATTGTTTATTGTCTTTTTACCTGATTCAGATGATTGAAAACGGTTTGGTGGGGGAATTGTATGCGTCGCCATTACTGAAAAGCAAAAACAAATATTGGACGCTATGATCCAAAAAAAGGCCCCTTTCTATTCATGTATTTAGATGCAAACAATCTGTATGGATGGGCTTGGCGCAATCACTTCCATTACGCAATTTTTTAAAGTCCGGCGGCGACCCGAAAAATATTAAAAGGCTTAAAGTGGTTGAACGTTTAACGCCCGTCACAGCGTGGATACATTCTAGAAGTTGACTTAGAATATCCTCAGGAACTCCATGACCTGCTAAGACATCCTTTTCCCGCAGAAATTTAAAAGATGGCAAAAACGAACGCTAAACTTGTGCCCTAACTTCGCGGCAAAAAAAATTTATTCTGTCATACAGATTTTTTGCAATTTTTTTTAAAAAGGGTTTTGAAGTTGGGGGCTGTTAGTTAATTGTTTTTGTCAAGAACAGTTCATGAAACCATAATCATAAAGAACCTGATTCAGAACAAAACCACAGAGCTTAAAAAAGACTTTTTAAAGCTGATAACAACAGCTGTTTCGGAAAGATATGGAGAACCCGCAAAAGCGTAAAATGTTATTTTGGTCCCAGAGGAACGATGCAATTAAGCTAACTTAAAACCTTTTTTCGGGATTCAGAAGATTTCATGACAGCTTTTGGCATAATGATGAAAAAAAGAAAGTAAAATTTGGACAAACCTGTTTTTTTTGGGTTTTTATGTTTTAGAATTATCAAAGCTTTTGATGCTAAAATTTTTTTATGAATTTTTAACCCCTTTGTATCCGGGCCCAGAGTCTTTACAAGATCAGCAGTTTTGTTATGATATCCTCCGAAGACTCATAAAGACATGAATTAGAAGTAGTAAAGGGTTGCGGGGGGTTCAAACCTCTGATTACCCAAAAGATTGCCTTTGCATTAACCGTTAACAAAACGTTTTAGGAAAGATAAAGGGATGAATTATCAAAAAATTTCAAGGGTTTTTTGGGGTTTTAAGGTAAAAAAATGTACAGGTTTCATTTCAAGAAAAAACCATCAAAAGGAAAGGGAATTACTCGCAGGGTTGTGCAGTCAGCTTTTTGCATGACAACTACAAAAAAGCTTTTTGAAAAATTTAAGACTTTTCATCATGCACGAAAACTCTAATTCTTTGGTTCACACAATGTTTTACAAGGCTTTTTAAAACAAACAAAAAACGAGTATTTGTTAATCCGGGGTTTTTCTATCTTTTGGGCCTGGGGGAACGCAAAATTTTTTTTTTCTTCATTTTATTAGGGTTCTTTTATTTTTCTAAAATTTTCTAGTTTTTCAATTTTTCCCCCAATTCATCCAAATTTTTTTCTCATTTTGCTTTTTTTTGTGCCGAATTTTTCTTATTATTTAAGTTTATTCTTTTTCCAAAATTTGTAGTCCCAAAAATTTTTTTTTTGGGGATTTTGGGGAGGGGAGGGGGGGGGGGGGGGGGGGGGGGGGGGGGGGGGGGGGGGGGGGGGGGGGGGGGGGGGGGGGGGGGGGGGGGGGGGGGGGGGGGGGGGGGGGGGGGGGGGGGGGGGGGGGGGGGGATTTATTTTAAAATTTTTTTTTTTATGGATAAAAAGGGGTTTTTTGTTGGAAAAATTTAAAATTTTTTTAAAAAACGGAATATTTTGTGGTTGTACGGGATCTCTTCAACAGATTTATTGTTTGTTTTTTTGATTGTTGTATGGTTTAAACTTTAAATTCTTTTATTATTGGGCAAAACGGGGGCAGTCTTCTAACCCATTCTGTTTGCGAAAAAATTTTAAAATAGTCTCTGGTCGGGTAGGGAAAACCCTTTTAGATAATGTTTTTTAAAGTTTTCAACAAAAGCCGTGATCTGTAACTCCCGGAATGCCTTTTTAATGGCAACTCTTTTTTTTAAAAAAATTGTTCCCTGGGCCTTTAAAATTCTTTTCCATCATCAATTTGAATCATCGGGAAAGTAACGGGGCCTCGTTGTTTCGTGTTTGCAACGGGAAACACAGAAGCCTCCTTGGTTTTAAATGGTTCGCTCTTTGTATCTTGGTTTTTCAATAAATTTAAGGGTATTTAAATCTTTTCGTTAATGTATCATGGGGTAAATAGAAAATCCATTTGGGGGGTGTCGTTTGGGGTTTTGTGTTGACAAAGTGTGGTCTCTGTATTTTCGTCTAGGCGCGGAAAATAAATTTGCAAATAAATTTTTTTGAAAAACCTTTTTTGCTGTTTGTTCACTGATCCACTGCTTGGCTTGCTTTTTGATTGCTGTTTTTCCCCTTCCAATATCCTTTTGGCGATAATGTTTTGTTCATTTTTTTTTCAGCCAAAAAATTATGCGCCAAAAACAAAAGGGTCATCCCAAAAGAAATAACACGATTTCTTGCATCTTTTTTTTTTCCCAGGGTTTGATAAAATTGTTGAATTTTGGGGGGGCAAAATTTTCGATTGGTTTGCCGTTTAAAAAGAAAATATTTTTTTATTGCTTGATCACATCTTTGGGGGAGTTCCCCATTGCGTACCTGTATCCAAATCGTACCACCCCTTCCCCCGCAAAATGCGTATCCAGGGGGCCCTGCTTGAGTGTTGGGAAAGCCCCGTAGGAAGGGCATTTTGCCCTGCAAACATGGGGCAGGGTTTTAAAACCCTAGCATAAGAAAAAAAATATTTTTTTCGCACTTGATGTTATTTTTGGTCTGCATTTTTGTGGGACTATGCAAACACGACACCAAATACAAAATTTAAATTAATTTTTATTTTACCTATGTGATTGTAGTTCATTTGGGTATAAAATTGGCCAGTTTTCATTGTGTTAGGCTTAACCCCCCTTTTTTGTCAAGCTTCCCAATCACGCATAGGGACCAGCCAGAGTCTTGTTAATTCCGGTGGTCATTTCAATGATTTGGTACATTTTCAGGATGAAAACCCACAAAAAGGGGTGTCAAAAAATTGTAATTCTTTATTTTTTTTTTCCCGTACCCAATTTTTAGTCAAAACTAATTCATTTGGGGGTTTTGCAAGTTTGCTTTGAAAAATAATTTTCTATTTGTGTTTTTTGTGGGCGTTTTCTGTTGGTCTTTTGCTGCCTGTTGCTAAATAGGGCCTACTGTCTCCCCCCCCCCCCCCCCCCCCTCTCTCTCTCCTCTTTTGTCTGCCCCCCCCCACCCCACCCCTCTTCTTCTCTCCTTTTCTTCTCTCTTTCTTCTTGGCCGTGTCTCAGTCTTCTCTCTTTTTTTGTTCTCTCTTCTTTCTCTTCATTTCCCCCTATTTCCTTGTAGGCCCCTCCCTACCTTTCGTGTTTTTTTTTTTCAAAAGTTGCATCCATGTAATCTTTTATGAATTTTTCCCTTTCACTGTTACTGTTTTCTTCTTTTTTATTTTTTTATTTTTATTTTTTCGAAAAATGTCGCCCCCCCCCGAACTGGACATCAGAAGCATGAAAAAGTCTGGCAGCCATTGCAAATGGAAAGGGTTCAGCTGCTAAAGGAATTCGGCTTTAAGCAAACAACCGCCCTCATCGCCTTGGCCCGAACAAAAACGAACCCGAATGCAAACACCCGGGGGGGCCCCTGGTCTTGCCCCGGAGTTGGAAAAGGAGTTGGTGCGCCATCAAAAACGGTCAACTTTTTTGGAAACACAGTCAGGGGCCTAAAAAAACTGGCATACCAGATTGTCATGTTTAGGCTTTTAAGGGTTTTCATGAACAAAACAAGCCCGCAAAAGACCGGTACTACAACTTAGCGGAACACCCCGAACTCTCTCTGCGCTCACCAGAGGCCCCTTTCCCTCGGAAGAATGGGGGGGTTCAATCGCCCGGACGTCGGCGATTCTTCACCTCTATTTAGGATAGTAGAAAACTGGCTTTACTGCGGAACGGTTTACAACATGGATGAAAGGGTCATTTTAACGTACAGGGACCCCCCAAAAAACTCTCAGTAAAGGGGAAGAAAAAGTTGGGCTGCAACAAGTCGGACGGGAGCCAACAAACCCCGGGTTATGCCTTCGGCCCCAAGGAATTACTCCACCAATGCTAATTTTCAAAAAAAAAAGATGGGTGAAGCTTGAAGGGGAGCGCCAACGGGGGCCGTGTTTGCCTGCACAGATTTTGGGTGGATGACTTAGGTTTTTCTCCATGGTTGCGCCTTCTCAAAACGGTGAAAAAACCCCCCAGAAAACAAGCACCGGGTTCTCCTGGATGGGGGACTCTCCCACAGCAAAAACCTGGAGGGATCAAAGGCAAGGGAGAATGGATGGTTTTTTGTCTTCCCTGCCCTCCCCACAGACTGCACCTTTTGGGGGACTTTTTCAAGTCGTTTAAGGCTGGGAAGTTTAGATTGGGTTCCAAGGGCGAGCCGGGACGGCTGTAGGGTGCATCAAGTCAGCCCCTCTTGGGGAAAGGCTTTGTAAAGGCGGCCCAATGGGGAAGCAGTGAATGGGTTCAAAAAAGACTGGCTATGGCCCCCAAAAAGGCACGTTTTTGACGAAAAGTTTTTCAGTGGAAGCTGCTCTTGGTGCAAATTTTCGGAAAAATGATATGGAGCCCCGCCAAGCAGTTTTCGGCACCTTCCCCGGACCATCTCGAGACCTGTCCCGAACCATTCGGCACCCGCCCTGAACCTCTCGAGCACCGCCCCAGAACGTCTCAAACCCTGTCCCTGAACCGTCCAGCATGTCCCTGAACCTTTTCCAGCACCTGTCCCCCATTCGTCTCCCCGCACCCGCCCCCGAACTGTCCAAGCACCCGTCCCCGGACTCCCCCCCTTTTTCTGCCTATGAAACTTCTGTACGCTCAATCCCCACAAAAGGGGAGGAGATGCTTCTTTCGAGCGATCTCTATCACTCTCAACCCCGAACTGCAGCCGTCAAAGAAACCAACAAATGGAGAGTTTGGCCCAAAAAAGGCCCCCTATGAAAATGCCGAAGCGACCTCTCAGAGCAAGGGTCGTTGCCCACATGTGTGAAAATCTGCGTGAGCCAGGGCTGCAGAGTTAACGCCGAATGCCAGAACGCCTCCATTTCTAAAAAGTTGCTGAAGTATCCTCCATGAGGACCCGAAGGCAATTGGTTGGGGACTTGAGATCACAATACAGCAAAGACCTTGGGCAGATCCATCCACGTTCACGTTGGGGAGTAGCTTCTCCTAGATACACGCAGGTGACAAACCCGGGCCCCCTGATGGTAAAATACATCCCTCATGTGTTTCTGGCATTTGAGTCAATGGTTCCTGCCCCCCTCGCGTATTTCCCCCTACCCAAAATCAGTGGCAAGAAGCGGAGGACGCCCGCCCCTCTCGTACAAGTTCTTACGGGCAGTCCCCACAAAAAAAAATCTAGAAGAAAAAAAACGCAAAGCACAGGTCCCGGGCAAAAGGACCCAAGGGCAAAAAAGTAAAAGCTCCCTCAAGAAAAAAGGTGCGAGAGTCAACGGGCCACAGCAGGAGGGGGAAAACGAAATCCCAAACGACGTCTGCTGTGAGGGTTCAAGGACGCAAGGCAGAGAGAAGTGGCAGCTGTGCTAATGTAAAAAGTGGGGCTGTGCAGTGCCCCAAACGATGGATATGTGTACATCTGCCATCATGCGACTCGGGCGACGACTTTGTGGGTGAAAAATTTAAGCTGTTTTGCGTTCTTAATTCATTTTTTTCCCTTTAACCGATTTTGTGCTATTAGCTTCTTTGTTCTTGGGATAAAAAAAAAAAATTCAACTTTAATTGGTGTGTGTTGTGTGGGGTGTGGGTTGTAGGCCCATGCCTATGTCAAGTGTGAGTCTTGTGTGTGATGTGTGTAGGGGTAGTTTTGACAAATGCACATGTGTGTAGGGCTGTGCCACCTGAAATGACTGAGGGGGCAATTATAAGTTGGGCCCATTCAACGGTTATCCCCAATTGAATAAAATTTCTTTACAAATGTATTATGGAATGTGTGGGGGGTGGTTTTAAAGTTTATATTCTGGTGTTTGGTCCCCATTGCAGACAGAAAAAAGAAAAAACCCAAATCAGAGGAAGTGGGGTGAGTTTTTTAAAAATCGTACCCCTAGGCAGAATCGTACCCCCGGTCGTTTTAAGTGCACGGGGACGCATTACAAACCCGGGCCTTTTAATTCTACCTTTTGGGGGAATTTTTTTAAAAACGTACTGAAACCATTTTTTTTTTTTTTCCTTTAAAAAAATTACGGAACGTTTTAAGGCAAGAAGATGAGTGTTTGGCACAATTTTAGTGCCCCAGCAAAATAAGTTTGCGCCATTTGGCTGTTTTTACCTTAAGTGGTCGATATCGTACCCCCCTAAATGTAAGTGCATGCCCCCGTTTTTTCGTTGTTTTAATAAAAATCTAAGCTCAATTTTTTGCTTTTCATGTTATTTGTCTGCGGCTTGTTGCTCTTAAGCTTTGTTATTCTTTTTCTCTGCGCATGCCGCGTTTCTAAATGCTAATTACTTCCGCTAAAAGCGGCATTCCTACTGCACCGCCTTTTCATTCGAGTGAAGCCTTTTTATAAATGTATTTTTTTAATTTTACATATTGATACTGTCAGGAATTATTCCTTGCTTAACTAGAAAATCTTTCGTAGCAAACGAAGCTGCAATAACAGCAATTAGCTTTGCTGAATCCTCAAAGCCTAGCTTGCCAAGATCTGCTGGTTTTATTTTTAACAGGCTTTTACCAAGCATTGTGTATCCTACACTTAGGCCTCCAATAACAGCAGAATGGTATACAAGGTTGGTAACAGTTTTTTCGGTGCTCATTTTTAAAAAATAAAATAATTATAATTAATAAAAAACATGAACGGCGACGATCTGCTACAGCTACAGGGCAGCCTAAACCTTCCTGAACTTATGATTACAAATGATCAAGTTGATGACCAAAATATTATGCCCAAAAAGGAGAGGCTGTATTCTTTGGCAGCATGTGGGAAAACAAAACAGTTCCTCGGAAATGAATTCAGCATAGAACAGATTCAACAGATGTCGCCACAAGACATTGAAAAGTATCATAACAGGTATGAAGCGCAACTAGGATCAAGAATGGTAAAAAGTGTCGGGCAAACGGCTCTTAGTTTGTACACTAAACTAGTAAGTAAATTTGCGCCTATTGATTCTGAACAAGACTTTATGTATGATTTAACGCAGGATCCAGTTTTAACAAAGTCATTAGAGTCTCTAGGATGTGATCTGTATTACAGATTTGGAACATTATTGTTGCCGCTAATCGTGGGATTAATTACTTTTAATCATATAGATTTTGTTTCCCTTAAAAATGACCAAGCCAGAAAATCAGCAGAATCAGAAAACATTGAATCAGGTGGAGAAGATAAGATAAGATAATGTTGCTTATAGCCCAGCCGACCGCAAAGGGCCATATCAGGGCTGTCACCACGTTAATGGGAAAGTGACCAGTAAAAAGCCTGGGGGCGTTGCAGCAGGAAAAAAATTAGCAGAGTGGAACAAACAAAATAAATTACAGTTTCAATCCCTGATTATTGCCGCTAATCATAGGATTAATTACTTTTAATCATATAGATTTTGTTTCTCTTAAAAATGACCGAGCCAGAAAATCAGCAGAATCCGGTGGAGAAAGTGGCCAGTAAAAAGCATCCTGGGCGTGTTGCAGCAGGAAAAAGAGTAGCAGAGGGGAACAAACAAAGAAAATTAATGTTACAATCACAGACTATAGCCCATAATGAAAAAGTGCTAGAGCCGCAGCCAGTTGTTTTCAACGCCAGCTATAAAAACACCAGAACAAGAACAAGCTGATTCAAGGCCTACACCGCCAAAGTCTTCATGGAATATTGTACTTAAAGCAATTGTCATTTTTGGCGGCATTGCTGCTGGGGGTGGTTATTATGGTTATAAAATATATAAACAAAGACGCCAAAAACCAAAGCAGCCAAAAAAATCTCAACCACTAAATACAGAAGCCGAACACAAAAGCATGCCAGAACCACCAACAACAAAAGAGCATTTTGATCCATTTCAGATGCAATAATACTTTAAGAACTTAATAAATAATTATAAGTTGACTTGAATAAGAACTTGGTTGTACTTAGAGGATGACTTAATTACAATCTTGAGGTGACTTAAGTTAAGAACTTGAGGTGACTTGATCAAGAACTTATTAAGAACTTAGAAGTGACTTGAGGATGACTTGAGGATGACTTAAGTAAAAACTTAGAAGTGACTTGAGTAAGAACTTGAGGATGACTTGAGGGCGACTTAAGGACAACTTGAGTAAGAACTTAGAGGTGACTTGGGGTAACTTGAGTTAAGAACTTAGAAGTGACTTGAGTGTGTGCATGCGTGGGGTGGGGGCGGGCGGGGGTGGGGTGGGGTGTGCATGCGTGTGTGTGTGTGTGCGCACACCTTTGATTATTTATAAGAAACGGATGTCCAGAATATAATATAGTTATTATCAGTAAAACAACAACAATGACAGCAGCGACAACAACAACAATAACAGCATATATACAAGCACGATCGCACGCACACACACACACACAAGATAGGGAGGTGCTTGCATGGGGAAATGTGAAAGGGTTTTATGGTTCGCGCTTGAGCGCCGTAAATTCAAGACGGCTGTCGGTCTCTCTGTCAACTGAAGATTATTCAAAGCGGCCACCAAGTGCATTTATCAAAAGCTTGATTTAAAACAAGACAGTTGAATAAAGTACACTCTGTGGCCGCCTGAAAAGGCAGCCAAAAAGTTGAAGCAGGACGTTGAAGCAAAGCAGTGAAGACAGGCAGTGAAGCAAACGTTGAAGCACAGCACGTCTAAACAGGCAAACACAACAGCAAATGTCATTTCACTATATACAAAGTCATGGGGCAGCAACAAGAATGCCAGTGAATCAGCAGTGTTCCAATACAGGTTGACATATTTGAGCGCTACAGGCAGTTGCGCGACCTACTTCAGTGTTACAAGCAATGACAAGTATTGCTATGTTTCGCTGGTTCTACTCTTGCGATGATTGCTGTGCAGAGTCGGGAACCATTGATGTGGGTATTTTCTCGGCCCAGTAGTTCCGAATCTCCTCGCTGCTCTCAAACATTGCATGGAGCTCCTTTTTAAGGCGGAAGATTTCATAGAAAGACAGCCCAACTGTGCTGAATTTGGATATGTATGGATGCAACAAACGGGCTATCTCTCTCAGTCTCCGTGCATATGAAGGGCTAATTCCAACATTTTCCTTCAGCCATTCATCCCACGTTTTACTGTGAGTCCCTTTCCTTTCTTCCACCGCAAAAAACTTGAAAGCAACTTCTAAAAGTCCCCCGTATTGCAGGTTAAAAGCCATTGTGGTTGCTTCTTGTCTTGCTAGTTGTCTATGTCCATCAATCAGCTTTTGAACAGCACTTTGCGATGATGTAATTCCAGATTGAAAAAGAACACTTCTTTCCTGACTTTCTTCTGCACATCAACAATTTTGGACTGTAAATACTTGTGTAGTTCATTTGGATTCCTTGTTGTTTGGATTTCTTTGCTTTTCCTCCATACAGGGTGGTGAATTTTCGTTTGGGTTGTGGAGGAAGTTTAGGTAGTTTCTTACTTGTAGATGGGCCTGCTGTTCTAAGTTCATCCAAAACATGAAGAAATTGAGAATGGTACTCAAGATGTTCTTGAAGTATTGTCAACTGAGAAATACTCCACTCTCTTTGTTCTGTCATGATCAAAATGCTAACTAAAGTCAAACACTTTTCTCACTGAAAATTACACGCGTCTTGGCGCCACAACACCCCCCAAAGGGGAATGATAAGATAAATAAGGCCGGTTGCCAATGCCAACAACAGTGCTGGGGGGCGGATGTGACGTCTTTTACTATCACGTGATTAAATCTTGGCTTATGGTTGGTGAATGTAAGAAACATGTATAGATTTGTTTTGCCCCGGGCGGGAATCCTTATTGCACCTTGCCAATTCATAAGACCCCACAGCACAAATTAAGTAATCATGTGTCAGCCTAGCTCCGTATTTCCATGCCTGTGTACAAGTTCTTACCGCCAGCACCAGCAATTAGGGGATGTTGCCCCCCCCCCATCATTTACCTTTCTCATATTACCGAGCCAGAAACACACAACCAGTAAACAAGAAGTGACCCGGTCTGAAAAGTTTAGTAAGTTAGTATTAAAAACGGATAATCCTACACAGTATGTTTGTTTGTAAAAAATCGTTATTTTTTGGTTATTGAAAGAGAATGTGTGATGGATTATTATTTTTAATTCGTTGTTAAAGTGTTACTTGTCAGAGAACTATAAAATGTCTGTTCTAAAGTCATCCGCCCGAAACTGGTTTCGGGTGGATGGGTTAGAACAGACATTTTATAGTTCTCTCAAGATATGCGGATGATCGGCTTTTTTAGCATCAGTGTGATTAAGGTCAAATTTTGCCCTGTTTCTTTCCCAGCTTGGGATTGGATCAGTATGATAAATCTTTGCCAAAAGAATCGGGGGTCAAATCAGTTTTCTGCAACAAATGGGCAGAGTACGAGCCAATAGTAGACAAGTAGGAAATGTTTTTTGCTCGTTTGGGGTAATCAGTAGATGGATTTAAAGAAATTTCTGTTTCGTTTAAAACCTTTCATAGCTGTACATTTCACAACATATTTTGCCAAAGTGAGTGTTCTGTATTCGTTTAAAGGCAAAACATCAATTTCCAAATATGTCCGTACTGTGGAAGCATGTACAGGGATTCCCAAGCATAATCTAAAAGCCTTGCTATCAACACTTTGCAGTTTTTGCAACAAATATTTGGGACACCAAAAGAAAGCTTCTTGAGCATACGATTGCTTAGAACGAACGAGTGATATTACCAGATGTTTCAATGTTTCTACATCCTGGCACCAGCTTTGCTTGCTTAAGATTTTCAAAAAATTTAAACTTTTCCTAGCCTGGTTTAAGAGATAATCAATGTGAACTTTCCATGTCAATTTAGATGTGAAGTAAACTCCTAAGAATTTTACTGAGTGTACATACTGAAGTGTTATTCCATCAAGTCTAAAAGAAGGCAGATCAACAGGATCATCACCATTATGAAATAACACTATATACGTTTTTTCATGGGAAAGTTTCAGTCCATTTTCAAACAAGTACTTACTAAGATTATTTAGCTCTGCCTGAAACATTTTTTTGTAATAGTTGATTGATCTTTTTGGCGTGTTTTTTCTTGGACTAGCATTTATCCACATACACAGATCATCAGCATAACTGCACAATGGTAGCGTTTTTAGTTACGTGCTTTGGGAGATCATGTAACAAAATATTAAATAACATTGGAGCAATTACAGAACCTTGGGGAATGCCCATTTCTAACGATTTAAAATTTGAATATGTGTTTTCTACCCTGACTTGCAAACTTCTTTCTGATAAAAATTCTCTAATGTAGTTATAAAACTTACCAGATATGCCAATTTTCTTCAGTTTATAAAGCAGTCTAGCATGCCACACGCTATCAAAGGCTTTTTTAACATAAAAAATGTCGCCAGAATACTCTTTCGCCTGGCAATTGATGCCTAATTTGTGTTGTTAATTTTACAATGTGGTCAGTTGTTGATCTTCCTTTTCTGAAGCCTGCTTGATTAATAGGTATTATTTATTTTTATCACTGTGATGGTGTGGAGGGGTAAGGGGTGTGCAGGTGAAGACAGGCAGATGGTGAGAAGTGCAGGAACCCAAGGGACAACAGCCAGTCAAGAAGACGCAGTGGACGACGTGGAGTTTTTCTTCTTTTATTTTTCTCCCATGGCTAGGAGCTCAAACCAGGAACGCAGCCTGGGAACTCTCTCGCTCTCAGCACTCAGCCCACTGAGTGCGCCCTCCCTCTGCCTCTCACGCCAGTCGCTCACATCATGGAACACTCTAGGGGAACTCTCTCCATTCTCACACAACGCTTTACTTTTATAACAACGTACCGAGCCGCAAAGCCAGCGACACGGTGCCGAAGACGAAACAGGCCTCGCGAGGCCGGAACCAACAGAAATTTGTGTTTTCTATGGCAGCTTCCGTGTTGTCTGGCTCGCTGTCCGTTCAAACTATCAACACATATTTACTGTCGATGAATACCTCAGAACACAAGGAATAAAATGCAGTAAGTCACATTTGACAATTTTGTTCCTGTACTAAATCATTGCTGATTAATGTCCCAGAGTGAAGCCACTTTTAACGCGTTTGCGTCATATTTTCCTCTATTTCAATAAAAATACTGAAGAGCGTGAAATAATTTTACAATGAATGAATAGCTGGCATTTCGCTCTTTTCATACATATAAACTTCATTTTCCGAGACAGTGTCTAAGTGGAGAATTCTGTTGTTAAAAATTACTAGAAAACACAGCTGACTTTTCACTTCGTCGGGCCGTCGGCGCACAATTTTCAACTGAAAAATACTCTGTTGAAACGGTCTGTTAAATAATAAATTCTACACATTTTCAGTTGTATTCATAACAGAAATGGAGTCATAAGCAAGATTTCGATCGAGAAGTCCGAATTTCATGAAACGACAATTTGGATCAAAACTCCGACAATGAACGAAGAAGGCGACTTGCTCAAGGGAACCGGCGTCGTCAGTCATTTCGTATAGTCGCAAGCCTGTACGGAAAAGATCCTAAGCATGCAATATACGAAATGAGAGCTCATGGACATTACTTTTAACATGCATCTTCAGATTCTTCGGTTTTCCTCTTACTTTTTGTAAAATCAAGAATTATTCAATATTCATTCGACAGACAATTGAAAATGGCGCCAAGATTGCTCGTGCAAAATACCAGTTTAGAGAAAATATGGGCTTCTCAGCCCAGTACGGTTGTAATGAATCAAATACATTAATTTTTGTGACTTTAGCGACGTACATACAATTATGTAGGTTCTGAGGTATTCATGATTTAAAGAATTTACACAATAAAAAAATGAGATTCGACCAAGGGAGGTAAGGGGAAGATAACTCTCGAACAAAACATTTTCATCCACGAAAGGTAACCAAAAGAAATATATACACTGTTAGCACCCGGCTACATCACAAAAATAGATAAGCCTATTTAGTATACTTCTTTCCATAAGTTTTCCTACATGAGACGTCAGAGCTACAGGCCGGTAACTGTGGACACTTGTGGGAGATTTTCCTTGCTTTACAATGGGGATAATTACAGACTGTTTCCAAATTGATGGCATAACACCATTATTCCAAACCCGTTGGAATATTTTCAATAAAAAAACAAAGATAATTATCTTGTAAATGTTTTAGCATTTCATTCGAAACAGCGTCCTATCCAACTGATGATGATTATTACCTATCAAGGAGATGGGGTCGTTTAACTCGCATATAGTTATGAGGGCATTTATATAGTGGTCATTATTTGAAACTGGCTCTTCGTACATCTCTGTTCTTTCTTTCCTTTTCCTATGTTGTATGCAATCTTGTGGAAGATTTTCTAGACGATGAGGTTGAGAATTTTTTATTATCCAAATTAACTGGATATCTTGGGAGATTTATCCCTTTTTTCATAGTTTGAAATTTTTGCCACACTTTTTGAAGGTCTTTATGATGAGAAACTTCTTTGGCACAAAACGCTGTCCAGTAAAGCCGCTTTGCTTTTGCAATTACTCGATTAGAGTGTGACTTAGCTGTTTTCATTTCTAGGTGATTTTCTTCACTTTTGTTTTTAATATACTCTTTGTATTTCAGTTTCTGTAAGGCGACATGCAGCTTCTTCGCAATCCTTAGTCCACCATACATTACCGGTATGAAGTGTTTTTTGAGAAGTATTAGTATGACATTTTGGTATTGAATCATCAGCGGCCAAGATAATTATTTTGTTGAATTTTGAATACATATTATTTACATTTTCTTCATCTTCACAAAAAGTCTGTATGTGTCTATAGGAAAGAAAAGCCTTGAACTTATCCCAGTTGGCAAACTTATAATTGTATTTAGGTATTTTGTCTTCAGGCAAATTTTTTATGTCGTATGTTTTATTAATTGTGTGTGTGTGTGGTGTGTGTGTGTGTGTGTGTGTGTGTGTGTGTGTGTGTGTGAGTGTGTGTGTGTGTGTGTGTGTGTGTGTGTGTGTGTGTGTGTGTGTGTGTGTCTGTCTGTGTGTCTGTCTGTGTGTCTGTCTGTGTGTCTGTGTGTCTGTCTGTGTGTCTGTCTGTGTGTCTGTGTGTCTGTCTGTGTGTGTGTCTGTCTGTGTGTCTGTGTGTCTGTGTGTCTGTCTGTGTGTCTGTCTGTCTGTCTGTCTGTCTGTCTCCGTCTGTGTCTGTCTCCGTGTGTGTGTCTCCGTGTGTGTGTGTCTCCGTGTGTGTGTGTCTCTGTGTGTGTGTGTCTCTGTGTGTGTGTCTGTGTGTGTGTGTCTGTGTGTGTGTGTCGCTGTGTGTGTCACTGTGTGTGTCACTGTGTGTGTCTCTGTGTGTGTCTGTGTGTGTGTCTGTGTGTGTGTGTGTGTCGCTGTGTGTGTGTGTGTGTGTGTGTGTGTGTGTGTGTGTGTGTGTGTGTGTGTGTGTGCCATATTTTTTTCAGTCTTCATCATACTTTTGAAGTCCCCCCCCCCCCCCCCCCCCCCCCCCACCTTGTTTGTTTTCTGTGCTGTGTGTTGGCATTTCTGTCAGGTGATGAGGTTTTGAAGGCCGCATTCATTTGAATTTATGGGCATGTAATTAATTTCACTGTGCGGAAAAGAATTAACCTACTTGTTCATTATTGACTGTTTTCTCTTTTCCTACTTTTTCATACCAATCAAACCGAGGTTGCCTGTGTCTGCTGCTGTTCGTCCGTGTGTTTGTTCGACTATATTGTAATTGGTTTGTTCATGTTTGGCGGATATAGGCTTCGTACTTAAAACTTTTTAAGATTTATTTTATTCAAGATGGAAAAGGCTGTAGCAGCCTTGAATAAATATGAATTTGTATGTGTCATTCTTTTCCAGTTGCTGTTTTTGCTGTACATGTGTATAAGATACAGGCATATGCGCTCGCTTGGAATGTATATTTTGGGGGGATGGGGGGTGGGGAGGTGGAGGGGGTCTCCTTGCTTGTTCTGTGTTCTCTGTATTGGCATTTTTGCGAGGCGATTTGGTGTTGTAATCAGCATTTGCTTGGATTTATGAGCGTGTAACTAATTTTATTACGGGAGAACCACTTACCCTACTTCTCCCTTATTTACTGTATCCTATTCCTGCTACACTTAACATTTTCCTTTCATACCAATCAAACCGAGTTTACCTGTATTAGTTACTGTTTGTCCATGTGTTTGTTTGATTATAATCAAGATAAAAAAAGGCTGTGCTAGTCTTGAATAAATTCTGATTTGTTGTTGTCGGTTACTTTTTTTCTGAAGTTGCTGCTGTGAACATGGATCTGGTAAGCCACGTGTAATGCACAGGCTTTGAATCGAGTTAAGCCTGTGGGTGGAGCAGACGATAGGTTGAATATAAAAGTGGGATCACTTTAGGCCTACATTGTGAGAAGTGGGCAAATTTTTTTTATACGTACATTGAAAGAAAGGGGCTGTTCTCAAAGGTCTCTTTTCTCACTCCATATTTACATTTATATATATCACGCTTTACTGCAGTACAACTGAATAGAAAAAGCAATGACAATCATCATCATTATTTTTTAAACTCAAATGGCTGTTTGCCCAATCCAGGTTTTCCACGAATGGCGGGAATCACATGCGATGCTAGACGAAAATCTGGTTAGATGTGTTTCTGACAATTTGGAAGCTGTAAGTCAGTTGGTGTAATGTTAGGCGGCAGTATTTTGTTTTGTGACTTTCGTGTTTATGTGTTGACATGCGACAGGAAATGAATAATAGCGGGTTTTTTTATCGATAATTTCTACACACCGCCATATTCGTAGGGGCTGATGCCACATCCGGTCACAGCAAATGGTCGCTGCTGTGGCATTGCTGTCTGCGTGCACACTTACAAGTGGTGTGTGTCGACACTTCAACGTGTCTTCACATGATAAATGATTTGTGTGAGTGAACTTTACAGGATTTATCCAAGTTTCAAAATGAAATAACCAAATTATAAAGATCTAGTTGCAAAGCGAGACGACTGCAGGCGGAAATCTAAACAAATCTTAAATAAATGTTAGCGAACCGCCCAGAGAACGTGGACAAACGAGTCACAAGACAAAACACAACGCGTTTCGACCTCTTAGGTCTTCGTCAGGTGATATATAAACAAATAAAACAACGAAAATTCACTTAGCTTTGCTCGCTTCAGATCGCTTAGGGTTCAGCGCAAGGAAGAAGGCGTTGAATCCGGTCACAGCAAATGGTCGCTGCTGTGGCATTGCTGTCTGCGTGAACACTTACAAGTGGTGTGTGTCGACACTTCAACGTGTCTTCACATGATAAATGATTTGTGTGAGTGAACTTTACAGGATTTATCCAAGTTTCAAAATCAATTTGTTTTTTAAATGAGATTGACTGGGCGGTTCCCTAACATTTATTACAAATTATAAAGTAAACAAGTGGGGTATGTTTTGCTCCCATAAGGAAACCTAACACAGAGTAACTTTTATTCCAGACTGGCACAGCCTTTTAAACTTGAATAAAGTCAGACAAATACATAGACGAACAATCTAATAGTGGGGGAAAAACTATTAGATTGTTCGTCTATGTATTTGTCTGACTTTATTCAAGTTTAAAAGGCTGTGCCAGTCTTGAATAAAAGTTACTCTGTGTTAGGTTTCCTTATGGGAGCAAAACATACCCCACTTGTTTACTGTTTATCGTTTACTGTTCCCTACCTCATTTCATTTCCAAATTATAAAGGCTTGTAACTTTTGAATGTGTAAGGAACGAAACTTGTATTCGGGAAGTACACTTAACTCCTGACAATGTCGTCCCGAACATGACGAAGCCTCTATCCTTCTTCTTCCTAAAATACTGGTTCACTCAAAAACGAATAGGTCACCAGCGCGCATGTTAAAAAGTAAAATAAAATAACATAAAATAAAATAGTGCGACTCTGACTGTTGGCCCCTGGAGCAAATTTGGCAACAAGGGGTCGCACTCGATATTCAAGAAGTTAAAAGCAATGGCCAAATTCAGGCCCAGGTAACAGTAAAATATCTGGGGAAGTAAAAATAGAAAATCGTCAATATGCAGATCTCAAAACTGTCGTATCAATTTGTTTTTTAAATGAGATTGCATTTGTGGCAATCTTGATGGCACCCGGCAGTGAGTTCCACAGCCATACAGAACTGGGATAAAAAGAATGTAAGTGGCTGTCAATATTTGATGCAGGTATGGTATAACATTGACCGCCACTCCTGGTGCTACTTTTATTCAATACTAGTTGTTCCATTGGAATATCAATTACTTTAGCTCTGCCTTTGAAGAAGATGTTAAGTTTGATAAAAGCTCTTCTCTCTTCTAAGGGTTTCCATTCTAATTTCCTCATGTTCTTCCTAGTATTCCCCATTTCTCTGATGTGGTTCCCTGTTACGAACCTTGCTGCTCTCTTCTGAATCTTTTCGAGGTTATCAATGTCCTTTAGATGATAAGGATCCCTAACTGAGCAACCATATTCCAGTACTGGTCTAACCAGTGTTTTGTAGCGGTCGTCTTTAACCTTTTGGGGGCAGTCATTGATATTCCTGTATAAGAAAGCTAAGATGTTATTTGCTTTCTTACATGCTAAATTGTAATGTTCTTTCCATTTGAGACGACTATAATCACGCCTAAATATTTTGCAGCATTAGTTTCTTTAAGAATAGTATTATGGATAGAATAATCTGATCTAATTGGTGAGCATTTGTTACATATACGCAACACTTGGCACTTTTGGGGATGAAATTCCATTTTCCAAGTTCTTTCCCACTCTTGTAAAGCGTTTAGATCTTCTTGTAGAATGCGTGTATCATTCTTGCTTCTGATTGTTCTATATACTAAGCTGTCATCTGCAAAAAGCCTTATAGTAGTTCCAGGAGAGAGATTTCTACTTATGTCATTTATATAAATTAAGAAAAACAAGGGCCCCAGAACAGTTCCCTGTGGTACACCTGACAAGACTGGTTTACAATGGGATGACGACCCTTCCACAACAACTTTCTGCGTTCTCCCAACGAGGAATGATCCAGCCCATTTTAGCAAAGAACCGCCAATGCCGATGTGTTCTAATTTAAGCAGCAGGCCCTCATGGTCAACCTTATTAGAAAAGTCTAATAAAATTGCATCTATTTGCTGTCTGTTGTTAAGACAGTTATTAAAATCATTGAGAGTTGTTATAAGTTGAGTCTCACAACTCCTTCGCTGACTAAAACCATGCTGGGCGTTATTTAAGAAGTCATATTTGTCAAGATGGTCCATTATGCTACTACCATATGCCCCATTCATTACACAAATTGTAAGTCAAAAGTGCAGCTTATAATTGAATAGGCTCCCAGGAGTGGGCATTTTTCACGTTTCGTATAGACATGCAACGACAACAAAATTCTCCAGGCATCTGAACATGAGCAGCAGCATCACTGGCATCAGGAATAGAATGAAAGAAGATGAACTGCGCGAAAGGTATTAGAAGAAAAAATAGTGCAAAAGGTATGACAGAGATCAAAGAAAAAAATGATTTTTTATTAGAGTGAATGAATTTTGGACCTTAAAATACTAGTTAAAACGCACACGAGTTCTTCTTCCATTAATGTTCAGTGGTCTTAACTTAGACCATTACTAACATATTTGGCGAAGTGCAAGTGTATTCTGTGAATGCAAAATGAGGTCTGTGACTTGGTGATAGCACACAGGGTTGACGTGACTAAAAAAGATAAAGGTCGCGACAGGCAACATAAGATAACAGCAGGTTGAATTACAATGGCTGTGGTACCCTCCTGAACCACCATCATAGCACTTTGAACTTTTTGATTATATGAAGGCTAAACTGAACGTATTCATATGAAATTTGGCAGATGCTTACAAACGTGAAAAATCTACAAGTTGTTCACATTAACAAGGACTGGATGGTCATAATTTTAGATTTTGGGCTGCCAAAGTGAAGGCAGGCATAGGAACTTGCCCACTATTTCTGTGCATCAGACAAAAGCTCGAGCAAAGTGGCATGTAGAAACCTCTTTCTGCTACATTATGCTGCCATCTTGGATAGGCGTCATGAATAAGTCATGAAGGATAACTCATTGTCAGGCCCTGCCTGTATCAGACAACTTGTATAAATTTGAGTCAGGCACTAAAGGCCAGCGAGGAGTGGTGTCTACACGAGATTTGCAAAGTCTCCATTCATCCCTAAGTACTTTTTTGCTTTGATATGGAAGAACGACATTCACAAACTTTTATTATCATGACAATGTTTCATCTCCATCCATATTAATTTGATAGCCACAGTCAACATGCTGGTTTCTCTGGTGGTTTTCATAGATTGTGCATTCGGAAAGCCATGAACTGGAAAGAAAAAGACGAAAAACAGTGACTGAGGATTTGAATCTTAGCTTGCTTTATGTTAGTTAATATCAGCAAGCTGTGACTGAGGATGTGTGAATCTCATGCTGATATCACTTCTCGCATGCGTACTTTGTATGTGCTTGCAGTGTCAGTTGTCTGCTGCTGATAGGTCTCACAGTGAGTTGCTGCTTGAATTCTTCATGATGCCCAACAATACTAATTACTATATGGCAGCATAATGTAGTGTAAAATTTCTGTATGTCTATTGACTTGGGTAAATTTTGTGTGCAGCTGACATAATTATTTGAAATTCCAAAGTGAGATGATCAATTTAAAATGACTGCTGGTTAGTGTCAGCATGACATTGTCTTGACCAACTAAAGGATGTGGGCAATTTAGCTGCCATATTGTTTAATGCTTTCGTTGTTTGTTTCTTTTTCAGGATGTTTTTTATTTTTTCAGGATGAGACTTGATTAGGGTTTGACATGTTCTCTAAGTGAAAAGACCCTTTGTGATCAGCTGGGCAGTCAATGAAAACTGTAAAGCAAGAGAAGTCATGCTATATACTTTCGGTATATCACTGTATTTAGAGTCATTAAACAAATTGTAGAGTGTTTTCCAGCAGAATTGAACACATATTTATGCTGGTTAGTGGTTATCAGTGTTGTCACACACAACCAGACATGGAGCAAAACCACATAAAACATCTAAACTGTATGGGGAAAGTGATTTTATGATTGAAGAGTATTTTAGAAAAAGCACAAACATTTCTGTTCCAAACAAAAGCCAGACTGTTCTCTGTTAGCTTGAGGATTTTAAGGACAAGTGGTTAGTTCCCAGACAGTTTTGTGTGGAGTCATATGCTGAAATTAATGTGTGTGCAGCATTTTATACCATGATCTTTTGAGCACGAGATTTGCCCATTTTTCAGAGTTTATGTGTTATGTTTTGACCCTGGGGATGAGATTGGCTTGTTGGACAATGAATTCGTCTTGATCCTCATTTTAAAATTCTGCAGGAACTGGCTGACCTTCATATGTAGCTGAACATTTTATTTTCATAAGGGTAATACAAGCTGCCTTGCATGACCACATCTCTTAGAAAGTTTTCGTCACAAGATTTCATAGGGAAAAAAAAAACAACAACAGAAAAACTATGTCAATATGTGATTTACATGCACTTAAATTTAGTCTACAACTTTAATCATTGACGATAAAGTGGAAACATTTCCATGTTTTACAGCTGTGCTGTTATTGTGCATTTTAGTACTTTTTAGATGAGACCAAATAAAGGATCATCTTTGTTGATGTGTTTGTTCTTTGTTACTGCTGCTGAAGAACTGCTTTGAAAAAATATGTCTGTGTTTTACACATTGTTTTGTATTGTGCAGGATTGTTGAAGGCGTTTGATGTGCGACGTGGTATTTGAATTTATTCAACATGTATCAAGTGAAAGACTTCCAAATAGAGATGCTGGAACCTGGCAGGACCGAAGCAGCCATCGTGTCCCATATCACAGACCCTGACAACTTCTATATCCAGTTAGACAGCTCTACAGAGAGACTTGACAAGATTTTGACCTATCTGGATGTAAGAGCTTAAGATAGAGTATAATTGTGGCTCATACTTGAAAATTGGTGCGTGCTATTCAGATTTTTTTTGAGTGGTCGCCGTTGTCCTGATAACACTCCAACCCCACATTTCACTCTGGTTAGGTAGAAAAATATTTGTGCATTGTTTTCGCTTTTGTTTTGAGAATTTATGACTGCCATTAAGTTCAGAAATGGGGTAGAAGAATACAGCAGTGTGGTATATTGGGGGCAGTGTGGTATGTTGGGGGTTGAGTTTGGGCAAAGAGATTTGCATTATAAGGGCTCCTGATTCAGCAGTGTTGTGATCAGTAGGCTCGCCCTTTCTTAGACATAGGTGTTTTTTTTGTTTGTTTGTTGTTGTTTTTTACCCATGCCTCAGGTTTTACAAAATAGAATATTGAATTTTTTTTTTGAGTAGTCGGCACCTGGGACCAGTAGCTAAATAAAAAGCAGAGGTTGTGTCAGACTGAAAAAAAGCAACATTCTTGACATAAATTAATAAAAAATATTCAAGCAGAGTTTGCATCATTGGCAAGTAAACTTCAAATCTAATTTACAGCAAGGCATTCAGCCCTCATTGAATCCTCCATGGTCATTGATCTGAGCCTACAACCATGGAGTAAAAACTGACAGAAATCGATGTTTTCATTGTGAGCAAAGGAGCAAAATTAGATTTTGACAGTGTGGAAAATGTACAAGGTTTGAGTCTCCAGTCTTCATAAACAGATCTGGATAAATATATAAAGTGTAAACTCCTTGTGGAGCGCCTTTTCAATGTGTTTCCATGTTATTGCTGGTTTTTGTTTGTCTGGGACTGGTCTATACACTGGTTGTAGAGTGACAATGTAGTCAGTGTTTGGACTGGTTTTTAGAATTCCTAACATGATCCGGGAAAGAGTTCTTTATTATTTTTTTTCCCATGTCGGGTTGACCGTCACATGAAAAGTAGAATTTCAAGAGCACATCCAGTCTCCCACCCCTTTCTCTCACTCTCTCTCTACCTTCCTCCTGGTCTGTATACCTAGTAGTTTGACAGATAATACAAAATTAGCTACAGGTCTTTATAGGTAATTTCTTTTAGAATTTCTGAAAACTTGGGTGAAATTTTAATCTGAAATGACTGTCAGGTTAGTCCTTTCTCGCTCTCTGCAGTAAAAATGATCCCTCTAGGTTGGCTAGAGTTGAAAAAAAAGTACAAAATAAACTTCTCCAGCCCTGTTTAACAACAAATTTGATCTGCCATAGGTAGGCGCTAACAGGGTTACTAAACTTTGCATTAACCTGTGGCTAGATTTGAAAAAAAAAAAAAAGATCAACTTATCCAGTCCTTATTAACAATTCTGTCCTACCAGAGGAGAGCTCTGACAAGGTTATTCAACTTTGCATTAATCTGAAACAGTTCCCAGAGCTTGTTTAGTGAGCTTCCACTGCAGATCATCAGCTTATTCATCAGTAAGTAGCAGTAGATCATATAAACTTCTCACAGTTAACTTTGACCCCCCAAAAAGGTATTTGGAACCAGATTGTTAGACATATGTTAATAGGTAATCTAGATCTGTAAACTAAACGTTTATTCAGTTAAAGAAAATCCATGGGACTGTCTGTTCTTTAAAATTCAAAACAAAATATAACACTGCAACCAGTATATTACAATTATTGATGTTGCAGGCACTGTATAAGACAGGCAAGCAGCCACCAGAAGATCATGTGTGGCACCTGGGGGATCCTTGTGCTGCTCTCTACGAAGGGGTGTATCGTCGTGGGAGAGTGACAGGTAAGAAGCTGATCAGGGATGATGAATATAATCCCGTGCTGAGGTATAAGGTCTATCGGTTTGCCAGTGGCACTTGAAAAACGTGATGGATTCAGCTTATGGTTCCAGTCACCTGAGAGATGACCTGAAAATTTCCCTGTGCACATACACTGAACTAGTAAATCTGAAATGCAAAAGAGCAATGGTCTGTTGAGGATGCCATCATGTATTGTCAAACTGCATTCCTGCATGTTGCATTGTGCATGACTTCATTAGTTTTGTTGTAGGCATGTTAATTTCTACATTTTTCACAGCCAGATGTGGCATTCCCTGAGCAGCATTTTCAAGCCTACAGTCAGAAAAGTGAAAACAAATGAAAGAGAAAAGCAGTAAAGAGAATGAGGATGAGAAGAGAAAGTAGTTGTAAGCTTGGAAGAGAATGGACACAGGGGAAGAGAGAACATGGCTGGTTGGTGTATGATGCCAAGAAAAAGATGTAGAGCGCACCCTACCAAAAATCTATGTTATAATTAGCAGGTTGGTCTACAAAAGAAAAAATCTTCTTGGTTAGAAGCTTGGTTGGCCCTTGATTTGACTAGCAAAATCTCAGCACTGTTATGGTAATTATTGTTTAAGTGTTATGCTTTCTGTTATATGTCTAGGATAACCAAAGAAAAAGGATTGGTTTCACATACTCGACACTTGCCTACAGCAATTACGTCTGTATGTTCAGGGATTTGTTAAGTGAATGTTTCTTGTTCAGCAACACAAGGAGAGGGATGGAGTTTAGAAGTATGAGCTAATGAACTATGTTATACTAACTTATAGCATTATTGACTGCGTTGTTTATTCTTTTTGTCACTGACAACTTGTATGATTGATGAGTCTAAAAGGTAGTGATTAAAAATTCTTTTTTCATACTATTTGCTCTAGTTGCCCATTTTGTAATTGTCAGACACATTGCTAACTTGACTAAATACTGCTTGGATGTATTCTGTGCACATTATTAACAATTTGGATGACAAATTTTTAAGAAAAAAAAAACCGAAAGTTTATGACAAACTAGGTTTTACAAGCCCATTTAGCAGACTGAAATCTGCCACAAATGGACAGAAGATGATCAGAGAGAACCTGAGTCATCTGTACACTAAGATCTCTAAAGCTGTGGTTTGAAATCACAAAGTAGCGAGTTTGTTAACTCTTTCATTCCTACTTTTATATGAACCATTACTTCCTCTTGTTCCTAGATTCTTATAATACGAGCATTCCTCCATTCCTGGATTTAGAGAAAAGAAAAAGAAGTGTAAAGTGAGAACTGCCACCTGTGCAGTAGCAAACCGGCCAGAATAGAGCGGCAACAACTTTCCCACTCTGTAGGGGCCATCTGGCATCCATTCCATTCATAAACACTGCCGCGCGAGCGACCCGGTCATGACGTGTACTGATGATGCGACTCGCACGAAGTTCAAAGCGCTTACCGCGAGAACCGATTTTCCAGGCTGCAGGAAGGAAAGGAGGGATTTCTGCAAACCGGAAAACCGGGTTGTAGGGATGAAAGAGTTAAACTAGTAAAATGAAACAAACTAGTAAAATTAAAGAAATAAAACTTGGATTAGAATATGCTGTAGCATCTTGTTACAAATGGTATTCTAAGAAAATGGGTATGATTAATTGCGATAAATGTTCATTTTGTGAAACAGAGAAAGATTCTGGAGAACACTACTTGTGGCTTTGCATATGAGCGATAGCTGATAAATTCTAGCAGATAGACTTGTTGAATTGGATTTGTATTTTTTAGCAAGTGATTTTTAACTCTTTCTATACAGAGATGCGATCTCATTGCATCTGACATGCACAACACTTTGTTACGGAGGTGCGATGTGAACGCACCTGAATTTCAAATGTTCATAGGTCAACGGTCTCCTTCCTTCCTTTCTTCTGCGTATGCGGCTGGTACTCCTGCAGACACTGCCTGTATAGACAGGCAGTGCAGTTTTGTGTGTATGACCATTTTTTATCCCGCCATTAAGGCAGCCATACTCCATCTTCGGGGAAGGTCACCGGTCTTGTGTGGTTCAGAGTCGGTCAGACACTTGCTTTGAAACTTTTAATGGCATTAGTTCAATTTGTTGTACACATGTAGCCAAAATTTCACATTGGTATGTTATCACGTTATTTTAAAAAAAGATTTTGATAACCTATAAAATCAGCCAGTATAGTGTTTTCAAAGGGAAGCAATCGCCCAGAATGGAATGAATTAATGATTTGTAACTGTGTGCTGAGATATTTAAAGAAATACAGAATATATGAAAGTGCATTTTTGGGGGGGGGGGGGGGGGGGGGGGGGGGGGTTTAAGTATGTGCCGTAGGGTGGAGCCTTGTGGAAGAATTCAGTTGAATATTTCATTGTTTGTAGCTGTGTGAATATTTCATTGTTTGTTACTGTGTAGGTATGTCAACATAAACCCAATGTGCTTTTCTGACGTGTGCAGGCACTCCACATAACAAGCAGCATGTGGAGGTGACCTTTGTTGATTTTGGGTACAAGGACTACCTGCTGAAAAAGAGCATTTTCCCCCTGCCTTCAGAAATGCTGAACACTCCTCTGCTCAGCCATCACTGTTGTCTGGCAGGCGTTTCCTGTTCGGATGACTTTTGGACACCAGAAAAGATTGCCAAGTTTGAAGATTTTGTCATGGAACAAGAGTTGATTATTCACATTGTGTCCTACGATGAATGTCAAGACGTTTATCACTTGCTGGTTTTTGATGAGAATGACGCCCTCATCAACAGGAAGTTCGCAGAAGCTTCAAGATGTGAATTCATTGAAAACAACTTGCTGTATAATGGCCTGGATCAGAAGCTGGCAGCTGCAAAGGGTGCTCATACCAAACCGCCTCGGGGACTAGCAAAGGCTTTACTGGTTGACAAAAAGGTCCCGGGCGACCTGGTAAGCCCAAATCAGCTGTTCAGTTTGGAAATGACGGTTGGGGAAAAGGCGAACGTGTCCATTGCGTACGTGTCCAGCCCCTCAGAGTGGTGGTGTAATCTCACCAAGTATGCTGGGGCATGTGATCATTTGACAGAGCAAATGGGCGCAGTGTACAGCCGCATGGGCCCCAAGGATGGCGTGCTGCATAACTTGCGACCTGGGATCCTTTGCGCTGCTTTTGTCGACTCAGACAACATTTGGTATCGAGCTTCCATTGAAAAGGTTGGTAGCTTTGTTGAAGTTTAGGGGGAAAAAACCCAGTGTTTATTTGTTAATTTTCATTGATTTAATGTGATTTGACCTTCATTAAAATATGAGTTCAGCAGGAATGGCTGTGGGACACGCACATAGACACGCGCGTGCGCGCACACACACATACGCACGCGCGCGCGCACATGCACACACACACACACACAGTGAGAAAGGAAGAGAAGGTGAGTTGGGAGAGGGGTGGGTGGGAGTAGTGTTGCAGGACATTGTTGTGTTAAGTAATAGTTATGGTAAAAGAAATGTGTTATTCTTCCTGTAAATCATCACGATCAACCCCATTTCTCTTTGCTTTTTTTATGTATTTTGTTAATTACATAGTTTGTGAAAGCTAATACATCTGTCTTTTTTTCTTTCGTCTCTGTTAAACAGGTGACAGGTCCCTCAGTATTGGTGACGTTTCTAGATTATGGCAATATGGACATGGTTGCTGTTGGCAACATCAAAGAACTTAAAGAAGAGTTTCAAGATCTGCCGTCACAAGCAGTTTGGTGCTGCCTGGATGGTGTGGTCCCTGCCTCGGGAGCATGGAGTGATCATGCTTCAGATATGTTTGAAAAGCTGGTCATGTACAAGGACTATACAGCTACTGTCATGGAGCAGGACGTGGAAGGAAGGTGAGCTGGGAATAGCATGCACACCTTTTGATTACAATATACAGCCTTTTGATTACAATACACAGCCATTCTCACTATTCCGCTATCAGGTTATTTTTGTGGGTTTTTTTTTTTTCTTTGGAGAATTATGTAATGAATGATAAAATTCTGTCCTTTTTAGGAAAGTTTTTTACGGAAGGTTAATTTAGTGAAAGTTGATGTCAAATGGTTGCATGCATCGTTTTGCAGTTAATACGTGTGATCCATGGTGCCCTCTATAGATCAGACTCGAACTTTTCTCAATATGCCTACTGTCCAAACTCGCCATATTAGTCTTGATTAATTAGCCTCGTCCCTTAGACTGCCTTAGATAACATTTCTATTCAGACTTTTGTTGAGAGAGAGAGAAAAAACTTGTTTAGATTGGGCAGTTCCCTTGCACAGTTGCTGTTCTATGTTTACTGGTATACCATTGGCCAGTGTCACGACTCTGCCTGTTACAACTTTCTCTACTGTACCCTAACAGTCAACAGACACGGTATGTGCATGTGGCTCCCACAAAGAATTGCATGCATAGAAAATAACGCTTCTTTGTCCATTGCATGCATGAGTGGTCTTGTGCAGAACAAAGTTATCCTTGTACACACATCAATTTCTGATTGAAAGGAAAGAAGAAAGTCAGTAGCACCGACAAGGATGGGGGAAGGAAGAGACAGTTAATTTTCAAATTTAGCTAGAGCAAGGAGCATAACTTAGTTTTTCCATCGTTCAACTGCAGTATTTCAAATTTAGCTAGAGTAAGGAGCATCACTTAGTTTTTCCATCGTTCAACTGCAGTATTTCAAATTTAGCTAGAGCAAGGAGCATAACTTAGTTTTTCCATCGTTCAACTGCAGTATGATCAAGGTCATCCAATGCTTTAAATATGAAATGCTTTCCTGATGTTTGTATATTAACAACAGCAGGTACAGGTCTAACCTACAGAGTGAACAGAACACTGAACAGGCATAAACACAACTGTCACGAGATCCCACAGTTCAGGGGTGTGGCAGATGATGGAAGACTGGTTTACATTCACTTTCTGCTATTGAGCGTTGAGATGTCTGTAACCCCCAGACAGCAGTGCCATATGAACCAAATTAGCATTTAAACCAGGCTTAACTGAGGTCCTAAAGCCCCCCCCCCTCTGCCCTCCCCTTCATCCTCATTCACCTTCCATGGAGCCTCCTTCCCACACCTCTACATGTTCTGTCTCTAGTTAATCCACAACATTGCAGCAATATCATATTGCTTCCCTGGGTGTATCTGGTAAGTGTCCTGCTGTTTAGAATCTGTATTAGTGAATGAAAAAAGTAATATAAAGGGTGCAGTTTTGGACCAAGAAGCAATCACTTATGACATCCATGAGAAGCATGTCTATGTCCTAAAAGAGTTCAATGTCAAATGTTCATGATCACTATGCCAAATTGAACTCGGGTATACTTGTTATCAGGGAGGCAGATCAAATAATTTCTCTCTCTCTCTCTCTCTCTCTCTCTCTCTCTCTCTCTCTCTCTCTCTCTCTCTCTTAGTCTGGTCTGTTGTGACCAGAATTTTTTTTCCAGTAGCTCACTGCATACAAGAGAATCTGTTTCTTTCTCCCACTCTTCATATAACAACACACACACACACACACACACACTCATACACACGCACACTCTCTCTCTCTCTCTCTCTCTCTCCTCTCTCTCTCTCTCTCTCTCTCTCTCTCTCCTCTCTCTCTCTCTCTCCCTTACACACACTCTCTCTCTCTCTCTCTCTCTCTCTCTCTCGCTTGCTCATTTATTCATTGATAAAGTGATACATGCACACACACACACACACCACCACCACCATCATCTTTCTCATGTCTCCCCACCTGCACATCCACCCACCAACCCTCCCCCATCTTCCCCTCTACATACATGTAGACTAGAGGTGCAGGTAGGTGCAGGTTTTCTAAGCACAAACTATAGAGAGACAGGCAGGAGTCTTATTAATTAACTGATCAAATCTTAAATGAATATTAGCAGACTGCCAAGGGAAATGTGGACAAACGAGTCACAAGACAAAACACGACACATTTCGACCTCTTAGGTCTTCTTCAGGCAAGACACAAACAAATAGGGCAATGAAAATGATTTGTGAAAGCTAATTCATCTTGTCTTTTTTTTCTTTAGTCTCTCTTAAACAGGTGACAGGTTCCTCAGTATTGGTGACATTTCTAGATTATGGCAATGTGGATATGGTTGCTGTTGCTGTTGGCTGTGTAAGAGAGAGAGAGAGTGTTTGAGTGATTTGCCCTGAAGAGATCAAAGCTAAGTGAGAACTCGTTCATTCTCATTGCCCTATTTGTTTGTGTCTTGCCTGAAGAAGACCTAAGAAGAGGTCGAAACATGTCATGTTTTGTCTTGTGACTCAATTATGTCCACGTTTCTGTTGGCGGTTCCCTAACATTTATTTAAGATTTTAGATTACTGCCTGCAGTCATTTCACTTTGCAACTAATTAACTGATGTAAAGAAGCAAGGTTATTTAATTTATTTTTGTCTGACAACTAATGGTCCGCAGCAAGAAAGAACTGAATGAACTTCGTTTTCTTTTTCTGTATCAGTTTATGATTGAATGACCAGATAAACTTAACGTCATTCAAAATCCTGTAATGGTTAGAATGTACACAGATATGAAAAAAAAGAACCCCCAAAACCCAGATTCTGAACTGTGTTACATTTGAAATTTCCAGTAGTATGCATAGAGAAATAATTCTGGATACAATGTAAAGGATATACAATATTATGAATGTCAATTAGCCAACGTTCTTGGATATTGGAGTTCTACCTTGGCGAATTACAATCTAGATTGATTCATTTCAATTTTCATTCATACCCTGGTTCTCTCACACAAAACCTAAACCATATTCATATAACTTGCAGCACCTCGAGTGGTCCTTTTATCTCAACTTGCTAATGACAGACCAGTTACATGTATACATTTGACTCATTGTGGTGAAGTGTGCTGCTTGTTCCTGTATCAGAGTTGCTTATCTTAGCATGCTGGCAAGCACATACACATGCACACAGCATTCAGATGTATGTTATCTTTTTATAATTTTCCCTTTTGTTTTTGATGCAGACTCCACATGAAGCTGATAGATTGTGCTGACAACAGTAATGTGTCGACTGCTTTTCTGAAGATGTGCCCGGAAGCTACTAAAGGCACTCCACAATCAACACCTGTT
Source organism: Conus ventricosus (assembly GCA_018398815.1). NCBI lineage: Eukaryota > Metazoa > Mollusca > Gastropoda > Neogastropoda > Conidae > Conus > Conus ventricosus. The sequence continues at coordinate 16,887,654 of CM031600.1, read as the reverse complement.
GTTGAGATGGACATGACCAAGTACCCATCATTGAACATCCAAAAACAGAGCAAAGCAGAGGTTTGTACGGCTTACCTTTGTTTCATTTGTTCTTGCTGGCAAAAACATGAGTTGAATAATTAAAAGGAAAAGAAAGGGTTCTTTGCAGGTACATTTCCCAGAAATCCTGGCTGGAATGAGGATTTTTTTTACACTAGATTTAACATATAAATGAAAAAGGCAGATGAATATGAAATTATTAACAAGAAATGATCTTCTTCTTCCTCGTTCACTTCCCATTAGATGATAACAAGAAATGATCTTCTTCTTCCTCGTTCACTTCCCATTAGATGAGGAGCCCGGTGTCCTCGATGAAGGCTGCCGTCCACCGCAGCTCCTCCAGGGTGCCGTACAGCTTGGCTTCCACTGCTGTCGGTGTTGGCCAGTACTTCCTTTTGGATGCTGTATGCGTCATAAAGTCTTGAAGGATGTGGTCTGTTGTCATTAGTCCCTCACCACAAGGGCACTCTCCACTCTGTCCAATGCCAAATTTTGTGTGCATGTGGTGGTGCAGGCGATTGTGTCCAGTCCTCAGGCGGAAGATCTTGACCTGTTCCCGTCGTCCCAGCAAATCCCCGGAAAAACAATCCCCCCTGTGCTCACAGGGTAGGACGTACGGGCCATGAGCTAAGGGTGAGGCACCCCAAAAGAAAACTCCAGCTGAAGACGGAGGTATCGGGCCACTGGCGCAACTAAAACCACGATACCATGCATCTACGCTTTCATGATGATGCAGTCCACAAGAAATGATACGATTATATGCATTCTCATTAAAAAAAAAGTGAAACATTGTTTTTGTTTTTCCAAACCATGTGTGGGATTTTTCCACCGGGATATTAGTATCCGTTATTGATTTTTAAAAAATCATGAATTATGATTAGACATAATATTGCAGCGAAAGTAAATATAAAATGAGGCAGGGAACAGTAAACAATAAACAAGTAGGGTAACTCTTGCTCCCACAAGAAAACTAACTCCAAAGGAAACATAACCCCAAGGAATGGTGCTTATGACACCGAATCACCTAGCAGACATGACAGCACAGAGCACACAGAACAAACAAGGAAACATCCCCAAAAAAGGATGTTCCAGGCTTGCCCATATACCCTGTACCCTGCCTCATTTCATATTTACTTTAGTTTCAATTAAATCGAGGTTATTTGTATTTGTTTCTGTTCGTCCATGTGCTTGTCTGACAATATTCAAGTTTTAAAAGGCTGTGCCAGTCTTGAATAAAAGTTAATTTATATTTGTTCATTTCTCCAGTGCTTGTTGCTGTGTATATGTGTTCAGTACAGGGTATATGTGCAGGGTTGGAACGTCCTTTTTGGGGGGATGTTTCCTTGTTTGTTCTGTGTGCTTTATGCTTTCACGTCTGTTGGGCGATTCGGTGTCGTAAGCAGCATTCCTTTGGAGTTACGTTTTCTTGTGGGAGCAAGAGTTGTCCTACTTGTTCATTGTTTATACTATTGCAGGATTAGCCGTACTAGAATGAGTAATAAAACTGCCGTGTAATCTAATTCATTGCTGACCATTATTATTTATTTTATAGTAACCATATAAAAAAATGATAAATTGGTTTCTATATACATTTGTATATTGGATGTAGAATTGTATTTTCTCCCATGAAGGGAAATATTTATGTATGTAGAGCTCCATCTTTTTCAGTTAACAATTTCAGTTTGTTTCTCAAGGAAGCATTGCTGCATTAGGTTGAGTCTGTATGCACACCCCACGTCTGCTAGGCAGAATGCAGACAAAAACCAGCCATGGGAATTGTCAGGGAAAACGCTGATTTCCGCGGCAGTAAAATTTGCTTTCCGCCGAAAACGAAATTGCGTCCGCGAAAAAAAAAATCTGGGGTACAAAAAATATAAAGCACCGGTTTTAGCTGTTGCTGAACTAGTCTCGGCTGGGCTAGACCAAGTTATACTAACGCGAGCGTTATCTCGTTCTCTGTTCTCGTTCTCGCGGAAGTTTGGGTATGGACGATCGAGACTATTGCGGAACGCGAGCATACTGTGTTTGCGTGCTGCGAATGCCTGCCTCAGTTACCCGAATCGCCAGCAACAGCAGCTATTAACTCTCGCGGGCAGCCCAAATTTGTGAATGTCGTGACTTTCTGCGCATGCGCAAACTTTGAACAGGCGAGTTTTCAACATGGCGTGCCTTGGTCGTGTGGTAAACTTCGGCGATCCGTTCGAAGACAAGTGCCCAAATAAATGGAAATGCATGGGTGCCACTCTTTCGTCTGGGTGACGGAAATCCGTTTTTTCGGCAAGGTCCCAGACGGAAATTCCGTTTTTCAAGTTTCATCATTCAAAAAAAAAAAAAAAAAAAAGTTTTCGGGGGAAGAATAGTTGAATCGGCGGTATTTTGACCGAAGCAGCACTGAAGCAGACGACCGGAAATGAGGAAGCGCTCTCTATCGGTGAAGACAACACAGGTCCAGCCATCTTTGTAAGCCTACGTCGCGCCATTGTGTTGGTAGAAAAAAGTTTTCCAGTTAGGCAACGTAAAGTTTTGTAATGCCGTTCTTACAAGAAGGGGATTCAAATCTCGCTACTGTTGAGAAAGGGGTGAACAAGTGGAGATGGGAATGGCTCCCTCCCCTCCCCCCTCCCCCCCCTGTTGCCGCTTACTCGTCTCCGTCCCCTTCCCCCTCCCCCCCCCCCTCCCCCCCCCCCTCTCTCGATGCTCACTCCTCTCCTTTATCACCTACCCCCCACCCCACCCCCCATCATTTCTACCTACCTCTCACTGTTCTCCCATCCTTTTAGCTGTCATCAGTGTGGTCTGGCTGTTCAAAGCTGCCTGCAAGCGTACTCCCCCTTAGGTATATGTAAAAAGAGGAGGGGGGTGGTGTGTGTGTGTGTGCTGTCTGTACAGCTCTCTCCCCTTCCCTCTCTCTCCCTCCCTCCCTCTCCCTCCCTCCCTCCCTCCCTTCCCTCTCTCCTCTCTCTCCCCCTCCCTCCTTTCCCTCTCTCTCTCTCTCTTCTCAAAGAGCAAAGGACTTGGATGTCATCAGAAATCTCTCTCTCTCCCTCTCTCGTTTTCACACACACACACACACACACACACACACACACACACACACACACACACACACAAGTCATTCAAAAAAATCTCATTTTCACACACACACACACACACACACACACACACACACACACACACACAGAGCCATTCAAAAGAATATATCTCTCATTTTCACACACACACACACGGTCATTCAAAAGAATATCTCATTTTCACACACACACACACACACACACACACACACACACACACACACACACACACACAGTCATTCAAAAGAATATATCTCATTTTCACACACACACACACACACACACACACACACACAGAGTCATTCAAAAGAATATCTCATTTTCACACACACATACACACTTTGATTTTCCAATTTGATGCCAGAAGAGGCCATGAAATGCTCCTAAAATTTCATAAAATCGTCTTCGGCCGGGGGGCTTTGCCCCCCGAACCCCCCAGCGGGGCACTGCCCCTGCACCCCGCCAAGGCCTGGGCGGCCCCTGGACCCCTGCCTCATTTTCAGTTTTTTCAGATTTTCAAAGTGTCACCCATGGAAATGGGAGTGGATATTTGTAGTTGTGCTTGCCTCAGCTCTAGAGGTAATGCCTGGTGCCAGTGTCTGTAACCAGTTTCAAGTGAATGTGTGCAGGCTTAACTTTTCTTTTGTGTGTGTGGGGGCGTTTCTTGTTTGGTTGTTTGACCAGTTGGTTGGTTGGTTGATTGGTGATTGTTTGGATTGGTTGGGTTGGTTGATTGTTGTTTTGTTTTTGTTGTTTGTTTTGTTTGTTTTTTGAGCCTGTGTGATCTTTGTAGTCAGCTGGAGATAAACTCATAGAACTGAATAAAAACATTTTGTGTGAAAATTGTTTTTGTTTGTTGTTTTAATGCTAATTTACTTCATTTTTTTTTTACGTTCTTAAATCCATAAAAATGAAGTCAGGATAGCCCAGATTGCACAGATTTTGATCTTGAAAAAAAAAAATTTCCGGGGGGGGGCATGCCCCCGGACCCCCCTAGATTTCAGAGTTTTCCCTTTCAGTCAATTCCCATGCCTGAAAAACATGACCCAGTGCCCACTTCAGACCTCGACAGCCTTGATGCACACACACACACACACACACACACACACATGTGCACGCATACATGTGCGTGTGCTCACACACACATGCATCCTGATTTATGCTGAAAAAAAATCCATAGGATGGAGTTAACGCTTCTTGATTTAAAATTTTTTGTTTTGCTTATGTTTTGTCTAATGATTATGAATTAAACACATGATCAGGCAATAGATTTCTCCACCTATACACATGATCAGGCAATAGATTTCTCCACCTATCGGCAGAAACTGCCTTTTGAAAAACCCCAGAGGCCATTCTTGAGATCTTTGTAAATCATTAGAGAAAATTGGGGGTGAGGGGCATGGATGTGAGGTTGCAGACACACTCCACACATTGTAAAGAATGAGCATGAAATCGGCAGCTATGATGCTTGTGGTTGGGTAACTCATGTTGCATGATATCACCCATCACGCTTTCCTATTGTATTGTATTAGTCAATTTAGTGGACAAATTTGTGCTTGAATGTAAGGCGGCAAGTCCAAAATACTTTGGATGGAAATTCATGCTTTAATGCATTTCGATCAGTTTCTTTGAAAGGTGTCAAAAATTTCAGTTTTTAAGGATGGACTGATGGTGAGGGACATTTTTGAAGAGGCATTTTGTACATCATGACGCGCAGAGTGCCTGCCAGTGGGAGTCCTGCATGTGTGTGTATCCTGTCAAGTGTGGGTCAATTCATGTTAAACACCTTTAGCTTGTGGTTTGGTGTCTTGTGTTGAGTGAAAGCAGCAGGAACTGGTCATTGTTTATTTTCATTTAACATTTAGCTTTTAAATTGTTGCAGGTATTCTTGAGCTGGTGAAGACGCCTGGTGAGTTCTATGTCCAGCTAGCAGACAACCAGAAAGTTTTGGACGTCCTTGCTGATGATCTCCAGAAATTTTACTGCAGCTCAAAGGGAGAACCAGCTGCTAATGTGAAGGTTGGCAGCCCAGTGGCTGCCAAGTTTTCAGAAGATGAGGACTGGTACCGAGCTGTAGTGAAGAGCATGTCAGAAACCAGTGCTGAGGTGGAGTTTGTGGATTATGGCAATTCTGATCAGGTGCCGATTGACTCTCTCCAGAAGCTGGCAAAACAGTTCAGTGCCATCCCAGCCCAGGCAGTGCGGTGCAGTTTGGCGGGCATCCGACCCCTTACTCAAGGAAGCACCTGGAGCGGAGACGCAAAAGAATTTCTGGAAACACTGACAGAGAAGGGAGCCATTTGCAAGTTCTTGAACTGTAAAGGGAATGAGTATGAGGTGGATCTTGAAGCTCAAGGCAAGAACATTGCCAAAGAAATGATTGGTTTGGCAGTGGTGAGAGGATCCACACCAGATGGTTCTGCCAGCGTCCCAAAGTTCCCAAAGTACCAGTTTGTGGAACCAGCCATGGGCCAGTCTTACCAGGTCTATGTGTCCTCTGTGGAATCGGTAGAGAGCTTCCATGTGCAACTGGTTGACCAAATGAATGACCTAGAACAGCTGATGGGAGAGCTGCAGGAATTCTACAAGGCTGGCAAGGGAGTCCCCATCAGTACCTTCACTGTAAGAGTGTTAATTCGGTTTTTTTCTCATGTGTGCAGTCACTAGTGTGGATATATGTGTTATCTTTCTGATATCAAAAACAGGAACCTTTCACATCAAATGACGTATGTGCACCCCCCCCCCCCCCCCCCCCCCCCCCCCACACACACACACACACTCTCTCTCTATCTGTCTCTCTGTGTGTCTTGCATACGCATCAGCATGCGCATGCGCACACACACACACACACACACACACACACACACACACGTTGTAGTTACTTAATATTGATTCGTGGAAAGGCAAACTATCAGTTATGACAATCTTGCTGTTGACGGAGATGCCCTGGTCTTTAGAATGATTATGTACACAGTCAAATCAGTAGGATTGTTGTAGAAGCATAATTTTGTTGTTAGACAACGCCAGTGTAACTGCAGGCAAAGTTGATCATTGGAGAGAATACTCAGAATATGTCTGAATGTATAAGTGTTTGTCTGTGGACAGTTATCTTGACAGTTGTGGGATTTCAAGATGCAGGATTGTGAACTCCATTGAAAGGTCACTTTGGCTTTGGCGCGACCTTGGGGATCAACTTTTTATTGTGACAGTAATATTGTTAAGTACACACAGGTGTTTTTTTAACCCCAAGAAGGTAAGATTGATGTGGGTACTGTCTTGGGGGGGAAAATCAACTGTTAAGGTAATCTAACCTTTCTGAAATGGTAAAATTAGAATTCACACAAAAAAGGGTATATGTTAAAGGGACAGAAAGCTTCTGGTTTGATGCTAGTTATATGAAATGTATATCATTGTTGGTCAGCCAAGCAGGTTTCCTTTGTTCTTGATGTTTTTGCTTTTGCATGATATTTGAATGCACATTCGTGATGCAGTTATCCTTAAGCACGTTGGTTAAGAACATTAAAAAAATGGTTAAACTCTAAACTGGTTGTAAATAAGTTTCGTGATTGTGATTGCAGGTGGGACTTCCTTGCGCTGCCCAGTATGATGATGAACAGTGGTATCGAGCTGAAGTACGATCATTTACATTGCGGGATGTTGATGTTTTCTTTGTGGACTATGGTAACACTCAAAGTGCCCCAAAGACATCTGTTTTTCAGTTGGATTCTGCCTTCATCACCAGAGTGAAGGCCCAGGCTGTCCACTGCCAGCTCAGCGTCGCCGAGTCCAGAAATATGGATGCTCAGCTAGAGAAATTCCATGCTTTTGTTGACGAAGAAATTCTGAAGTTGACTGTTGAAGGCAAAGAAGGATCCAAATTTCTGGTGGATCTATCGAAAGGAGGGATGTCGGTGACAGAAGAGTTGAAAGGCAGCCAGACTACCAAAGCGATTGTTGAGAAGTCTGTGTCAGGCTACACACCAGGGAAAGTGAGTCCTGGCCAGACAGTTTCTGCTTTTGCCAGTTTCATAGACTCCCCAGCACGTTTCTGGGTGCAACTGGCGGGTTGCGATGATGAGCTGACCTCCATGATGGAAACTCTCAGTGAGCATTATGCCCCAGGGGCAGAACCTCCTCTCAACAACCCCTCTCCTGGCCAGCCTTGTGTTGCTCTTTATGATGATGACAAGCAGTGGTATCGTGCGTCTGTTTTGTCGATCCATGGAACGGAGATCAGAGTGCAGTTTGTAGACTATGGGAACACAGAACTGGTAGATCGTCAGAACATCAAATCGATTTCTGGTGGCTTTATGTCATCGCCACTCCTTGCTGTGGAGTGTTGTCTGGATGGCTTTCAGTCCTGTTCTGTGTCTGATGATGCTGTGGAGCTCATGGAATCGCTCATGTCAGAACAAGAATTGTCTGTCACCTTCAAAGGCCCAAAACTGTATCTGTTCAGGTGGGAAACGTAGATGTTGCACAAGCCCTTCTGGAGAAGGGTCTAGGACCTCGGTTACAGAGATCAGCCCCTCAAGTGAAAACACCCCCATCCAGAACCAGCGGTCAGACTTCACCACAAACACTTGATTCTGGATTTTCAAGCTCTCCAGAAATGAATTCTGTCAAATACAAAGAAGCTGTACCTCCATCAGGATCAGCAGAAGCCATCATCACTCATGTGGATGAGACAAGTGGTATGATCTATGTACAGCTGCTCAGTTCAGAGTCCCAGCTGGAGCAGCTTTCCTCCAAAATCCAGTCTTTATACAGCTCTGGGGGCAGTCCATTGAAAGGACCTCCAACAAAAGGGATGGTGTGTTGTGCCAAGTTCTGTGTTGATCAGTGCTGGTATCGTGCACAGGTGGAACAAGTCCTTGGGGCCAAGGTCCAGGTCCAGTTTGTGGATTATGGCAACAGTGACACAGTTAATGCCAGCAGCTTGAAATCAGTTTCTGCAGAGCTGATGGGTTTTCCAAAGCAAGCATTCCTTTGTAAATTAAAAGGACTGAAGTCTTGGACGGCCCAGACATATAAAGCCTTGAGCTTTTTGGATGAAAAGCTGAATGTTCGTTTTGTGACTTCATCTTCACCTTTCGAGATCCAAGCTTCAGTGAACGGTCAGGACTTGCTGCAAATGTTGCTCAAGTCTCCTACACCATCACCACCTCAGAAAAAGTTTGACTCCAGATCAAACTCCAGTGATTCAAGAGACTCAAAGGTGTTGGCTCATTCAGCTTCAAGGAGTGACTCTTCAAGTAAAAATGGGTTTGACCGTTTCGAATCATCAAGGCAGTACAAGTCACCTGTCAGTGAGCAGACAACTGAACAAGTGTTTCAGTCTCAAAAAATGCCAGCAGAGGAGCAGGCAGTCTATGCCTCTCATGTTTCAGATGATGGCACTTTCTATGTGCAATTAAGCAAGGATGTTAATACCATAGATCAAATGACATCGAAAGTTGAGAACTGCTCTTCGACACGTCATCCGTCTCCCAGAGCAGGAGCTGCTTGTGGTGCTCAGTATTCTGTAGATGGGCAATGGTACCGGGGCCTGATAGAGTCTGTTTCTGGATCCTCCGTTCAGGTGGTCTTTGTAGACTACGGCAACACAGAAACATGCGAGATGAGCTCCTTGAAACCTTTACCAGCACATCTCCTCATACCACCTCTTGCTTACCATTGTCAAGTTGGCGGCATCCAGCTTACGGCTGAGCAAGTGGAAGCATTCAGATCCGCCTCTGAAGAGACAGAATACCTGGTTACTTTCAGAGAGGGTATTCCCTATGACGTTATTGTAAAAGATGAAAAAGGCACCAGTCTGGCTGACACCATCTTTAAACCCACCACAGTTCCACAACCAAGGGCACCATCACAAACAGTGCTGGCAGTTGTTTCCTATGTTGGAGACAAGGGAGACTTCTACCTTCAGTTGAGCAAAGACTTGGATCGTATAGTAGACTTCAGAGATAAAATACAAACTGCTTGTGAGGAAAATACAGAGAAACTAGACACATACGATGAAGGGCAGGTCTGTTTGGCCCAGTTTTCTGAGGATGGAGCATGGTACAGGGCGTCTGTTTTGAATTCATCCCAGGATGATGTCACTGTTGTGTTTGTTGACTATGGAAACACAGATTCTGTGGACAAAGGCAGCCTCCTGGTCATTCCGCCAGCACTCATGTCAGTACCAGCCTGTGCCTATGAGTGCAAGATTCCAGGTGTGAAAAGTTGGAAAAAAGGTCAGAAGCAGAAATTTGAAGCTATGACAGAAGGAAAAACTATGAACGCTCATTTTCTTTCATCAAAACCACCTTATGAAGTAGAGCTCACTCTTAACATTGGTTTGGAACTTGAAGAAGATGAATCTACAGAAGATGTCACCGAAAAGGAAAGTTCGGCAGATGTGTCTGTACAAAAAGTTGAACCTGAGCAAAATGAAAACGGCACAGAAGAGTCAACAGAAGAGTTTGAAGTCGCCAAAGAAGAAGAAGAGTCTGCTGCTGAATTGGCTGAAAATTCAGGGGCAACAATAGAGCATACACAAAAGCCTGCAGATGAAAAAGTGTCTTCAGATTCTGGTCTGGAACATGAAGCCAGTGAGGTATCCACAGTAGCCACACAGGAACACACTGAAACAGTTGTCTCTGAAGAAGAATTCAGCGATGCCAAAGAATCCCCAGAAGATTCTGCATCAGTTCCAGATGGCATGGACCAACATGAATCGGAAACAGCAGCTTTGATGTTTCCTGCTCAGACACCACCTGCACTGGATGCATGCATTGTGTCACACCTGAACCCAGATGGTACCTTTTACCTGCAGCTTGTAAGCGAGGATGAGAGTAGGGAAAAGATGAGTGACAAGTTACAAAACGAATGTGAGTCGGCCAGTAGCAAAATGGTCGTTTGTCCATTGGTCAACTTTCCATGTTGTGCCAGGTTTTCAGAAGATGATGCCTGGTATCGGGCCACAATTGAAAAAGTGGAAGATAACATTGTGGAGGTTCTGTTTGTTGATTTCGGAAACACAGACCGCATACCAGTTGAAGACCTCAGGGAATTGTCTGCAGAAAGTTTGCAGGTACCACCTCTTGCTTACAAGTGCGTTCTGGAAGACTGTGATATGGAGTTGGTCAGAAATAAACTTGAAGAAGCAACCATAGATCAGACCTTGATTGTCACCTTCAGTACCACAGGAACCATTCCATATGCTGTGAACTTACAGCTTGAAAATGGTACAAACATTTCAACTATGTTGATAAAGCCAGCAGAGCAGACATCCACTTTCCAGTCAACTGCATCAGAAGAAGCTGAAGCTGTACAGGGGCGAATTGATGTCTGTCCTGAAGACAGGAAGTGTGTGGCCTTGGAGCAAAGTCAGGGCATCAGTGTTACTGTCAGTCACGTCGTGAGTCCATCTTTATTCTATGTGCAGCATGATAATTTAGCTCACTTGGATGAGATGTCTGATGCCATGCTTGAACATTATTCCAGTTTGGCTGAGGAGGATGGTGTAATTGACCATCTGCGTGAGAACCAGCTTTGTGCGAGTCAGTTTGGTGAGGATGGATCTTGGTATAGAGCACTTGTTCGGAACATTGATTTTGAGGCTGACACTTGCAGTCTGTTCTTTGTGGACTATGGCAATTCTGACTGTGTGCCCAAGTCTTCAGTGCGAGAGCTGCCTGCAGAGTTTGAGTCCCTGCCCTGGCAGTGTGTGTCCTGCAGTTTAGCTGGAGTTGGCTGCCAGGGTGACTGGAGTGACGAGGTCAACGCAGCATTTGAAGACATGGTGGCCAACAAGTAAGTGTGGGCTCAGGCTTGCATATAAGTCTGTTTTGTTTTCCCTCTTTCCAGCTTACTAACAAAATTTATGAAAGTTAGAAATGTAGTTCTGAGCAAAATCCTGGATATGTGCAGAATTTTGAAATAAAAGAGCTCAATTCTGTTAACAGAAGGGAATCAGAAGAACTTGGTAGAGGAACTAGAGTTATAACAGATGAACCACTGTGGTGCAGTGGTAATGTCATTATGCTAGCTGAGAGGCTACTTGGTTAAACCTCATTAGAACCATTATGTCATGATGGGATCTTTTGACACATGCTGGTACAATCCAGAGGTCTTGAGTGTGCTGCAGAATTGAAATTGTTGGTTTGGGTGATACAGGCGGTTTTTGTAATGGATTTATCTGAAAATCAGTTTAACTAATCCAGGCATAACTGAGTGAGTTAGTACTTACACAGGCGGTTTTTGTAATGGATGATTCCCTGACGGGAGCCTGAGAATGCCATTCAGTTTTTCTGATCCATGGCTGGAGTGTCTAAAAATGCCATTCATTTGTCCTCATCCATGACTGGAGTGTGTCAGAGAATGTCATTCAGTTGTCCTGCTTCATGACTGGAGTGTGTCTGAGAATGCCATTCATTTGTCCTCATCCATGACTGGAGTGTGTCAGAGAATGCCATTCAGTTGTCCTGCTCCATGACTGGAGTGTGTCAGAGAATGCCATTCAGTTGTCCTGCTTCATGACTGGTGTGTGTGTGAGAATGCCATTCAGTTGTCCTGCTTCATGACTGGAGTGTGTCTGAGAATGCCATTCAGTTGTCCTGCTCCATGACTGGAGTGTGTGTGAGAATGCCATTCAGTTGTCCTGCTTCATGACTGGAGTCTGTCTGAGAATGCCATTCAGTTGTCCTGCTTCATGACTGGAGTGTGTGAGAATGCCATTCAGTTGTCCTGCTTCATGACTGGAGTATGTCTGAGAATGCCATTCAGTTGTCCTGCTTCATGACTGCAGTGTGTCTCAGAATGCCATTCAGTTGTCCTGCTTCATGACCGGTTTACACAGGTGGCTTTTGTAAATGAATGTGTGTGACAATGCCATTCAGTTGTCCTGCTCCATTTTTGGTTGTGAGATGTGTGCGGAATGGAGTTGATCGATCATTAATTTAATGTTAGTTGATGAACTACAAAATGTTTTTATAATAATAAATAATGGGTGAATCTTCAGCTTTTCTGCAATGAACCGTGTGTTGGTCTTTCTTCCACTTCATGTAGTCATGTTTCCTATTTAGTTTTCGATGTCAGCCAGTGGAAAATGTGTGTGTTTGTGTGTGTGTAAAATTATATGAAAATACAGTGTTTCTAACGCTTAGAGCCTAGATCTAACAAGGAATGTTGGCTTTTTTCGTGTCAGGCATTTGTCATGAAGGGCACAACCTTTGTGTCCTTCAGCACAGAAGTGATAGGGGAATCGACAGCAGCAGTATGGAACTGTCCATGTTGCAAATTCCAGATCTGGGGGTCTATCAACTCTTATAGAGATTATTCTTTGCTGGCAAATCTTACTGTTCCTGCACAGAAAATGTTGGCTGATTGAAGTTGACATGATAATGGCATTGAAAATTAAAAAAATTATCTGCATATATACGCTACCATGTGCAGCATAGTTGCCGTTGGGCAAGCTCCACTTGCACAAATCCATCACAACATGATACTTTGATAGGCCAGCGTATGTTCTACGGCGCCCGCCACTTTTCCTTTATATGCCTGCATATATGTATATATATATATTTATATATATGAAAAATATATGAACAACCAAGGGCCCACACTTAGCTGCTGCTTCTTTTCATACATCTCATTGGGAGGAACTATTTGAAAGGATTTCTTCCCTTCCATTTCACCATTATGTACCCCACAGACACATTTTATCCAATGTTGATGTTTATCTAAAATTGTATTATTATGAGTCTGATAATCGTAAAGAAAAGTCTTGCAGATTAAAGAGAAATAAATGGTACTGTCCTGTTTCCTGTAATTTTCATCTTCACAAAGAATGTGTAACAAATTGCTAATCAGTTCCGCTATGAATTTCAGGTCATTCGTGGCAGATGTCCTGAATGGTGATGGACTTGATGAGCCTTACACACTGCGCATCTTTGACAGTGGCTGTTCAGTTGCCGAGAGTTTACTGGCACTTAACTTGCCAGGTGTGGAGTCTGCAGAAATTCCATCGTTGCAGTCCCTCAAACAAACCGCGACAGTGCATGATGAGAAACTTTCTCTGGATAATGCTGACACGGAGGCTACAGAGGGTGGTTTGGCTGACAAGGAAGTCATGGAGAATGAAAGCGTGGAAGACTTTGATGAAACTGAGCAGGACTTTTCACGTCACTTGCGAGAATGCACAGCACAGGAAACTGTGGATGACTTGGATGAAAGCGAGCAGGAGTTTTCCCGCCAGTTGCAGGCCTGCACTGCACGCATGGAATCCACCATGGTAAAGACATGCATTCAGCACGCCTGAATGCAAACTCCACCGCATTGGAAGAGCCATTGGCAGTGTCAGATCAAGAGGAGCAGGGAAAGGAGGAAGAAGAGGATGATGATTTTGAAGATGCTGTGGAAGCTGAACAAGACAGCGCTGAGGAGGACGTTAATGGTTCTGATGATGTCCAGATTGCTGTCAGGTAAGTGTATCCTGATCTCAACTACTTCAACTTGAGCTTAAAAATTGTTCAAATTGTGATTCGAGGGAGATGCTTACTGTCTTTATTTGTAACTTTAGAACTCCCATCTCAAGTTGATGGTTGGTGAGAATTAGATAATATGACACACACACACACACACACACACACACACACACACACACACACGCAAACAGTATACTTTACCACAGGACTGCTAGCAGGGCTTGTTTCCACGAAGATGACAGGACAATGTCCACTGGGCCAGGAGAGGCGTCAGGTGGCAGGACAACTTGCACATTGACAACATGGCCGGCAGACAGTGCTGTGGTGTCAATGACAGGTAGCGTGACACTGACAAGCGAAGGCATGGTGATGGCAGGGTCTTCGGTTGGGGCTGAGGGATGACGGTCAGGGTCAGAGGAGGTGTTTGGTTGGAGGGAAAGGGAAGGGTCAACTTCAATGCCTTGAGTCTCAAGTACACAGACATGATTAGCTACTTCCCTAACACTACCTTCTAGAAGGGATGGAGAGATGGGAGCATTTGCTGTCACAGATGCATTGGAGCACTAGGTGCAGGGGCAGAATGGACAGGATGGACCACATGCTGTGTCTGTTGTCGACTGGGACAACTTTGTGGTTGTCCTTGCTGACCTTGCTGATGATGCAACTCATGGCCACACCCAGGAACCTACAACATGTTCTACAGGACAGTGGCCTACTCCTGTTTGGCATGGCAAGCACATGCATGTGAGATGGCGGCTGTGGATAGAATTTTGCTCAATACATCTCACAAAGTGGAACGATCTTGTTCCTGCCACTGTCTTGATGTTTCTGTGTGTGGGCGTTTGTCTCTGGATCTCGTCCTCTCCAACCCAGAAGAAAGAGCGCAGGAAGTGGGAACATCCATGGTGTGGTGGCTGCTTGTCCAGAGATGAACCTTGACAATACTGGAACATGTCCCAGGCATTGGCAATGATGGCTTTCTTGGCCACAACAGCAGAAGAGCATGGTGTTCACCACAGCACTCTCTCCATCAGAGGGACTCTTGCCATGGGCGAGAACCAAAGAAATTTCTTTCTAAGGTGGCATCAAAGTCTGAAAGAGAAGATGCAATGTCAGCAAATGGGCCTTTACTTTTGTATTGAGAAGCACAGCCATCGGTCCATTGCACAAGGTGAGAGATGGTCAGCCCTCGTGCTTCCCTGAGATGGGACAGTGCCCTGAGGGTGAAGGCCTGTACAGCATGGTGATCATGCTTCTTGTCGGGTGAGATGAAAACCAAGGACTCTGTGGTGGTTTCACTACACCCTGGGCACCTGTAGTATGTGACTGTTGGATGAAGAGTCACTTGATCATGGTGCCAGTGTGCTGCTTGGATCTCCTCCTGGTAGGTGCAGGCAAAGTTTTCTGCAAAATCCATCACCATACAGACAGTCTCAGATGGAAGTGGTGTCATTTTTCTCAACTCTGAAAACTGTCGGAGCTGCCAGTCTGCCCGGAAAAGATGCTGGGCCAAGAATGTCAGCTCCTTTCGGAGATCACAAAGAAGCTGCTGGATATCCCCCTTCTTGGTAGCAAGAAATTTGCGATTGATGCGCTTACCATGGAGAGAACAGTTTTTTGATTCCCAGCAGTGCCAAGTCAGTTCTCCGGCATGACTAAGAAGCGGGCGAACATGACTGTCAAGCTTTTGCAAGCCACAAACATCACATTCACCATAGCAGCATGCTTTGTTGTTTGGGTCGCACGTTATGAGTGCAACAGCATGCCGCTCATGCCGGATCCAGCAACTTCTGTCATGGACAGCAGCAACTGAATTTAGGGTGTCCAGTTTCAGTTTAAATTTGTGCAGTACTCACAGAGACACTGCCTCAGTTTTGCCTGTGCCATCACCGAATATTTGCTGGACGGCACTTGGCAAATTTTGAAAAACTGAGCTGCTGACCAGTGGTGCGGAACTCCTGATAGAGTTCCCTGATGGGTCTCTGCAGAACTGCAGCTGCTTTGCCAGTTTTCCCTGCTCACCAGTTTCTTGTCAGGAATGGTTCTGGCTGACTCTTCAAAAAAGTGTCTTGCATGCTCTTCAGCAGCATTCACTTTTTTTGTTTTTTCTTTTTGAACTTCGTGGCGTTTCACCGTAGTCCAATGGACACCCAGCATGGCGCTTCTCTCTCTGTAAGTACCAGTGCCTTTGCAGACACTGAGGAGAATGCGCCTGGCTTGCCTGTCAGCTGAAAGCTGCTTGTTCCTAAGCCGCAGACAGGCGTTCATGAAAAGGTGACCCATCTTCTGCGCAGGAACACCTTGATTTATCCTCTGTGCAAACAACTGCTTCTTCCTGGGCTAGCCCTTTCGATCAGCGTTGCTACAGTGGATACAAATTTTCTTGGGCTCTGTGGTAGAGCACATCTTGCCCTCTGCAGTGCTTTGCGTTGGGCCTCTGGGGAGCGTTCTTCAAAATGAGTCGAAGCTTTTGGCTGATCATGCCCTGCTAAAACACTACCCTGACACTGAACTGACTTGTTTTCCCTTGCTGCCTGCTTTTTCTGATGATAAAGAGATCTTCGTCTTTCATTCCTCTTTTCCCTTGTTCTCCAGTGCATCTTTTCAGCTTGCTGTCTTTTCTGCTCCTCCATTTTTGCCCTTTGAGAATCTATCGCTACAATGTCTTTTCTTGTTTGCATTTTTTCTTTTTGGCATTCCTTCTTCCTCTGTCTTTCTGCTCGTTTTCTAAGTGTAGCTTTTTACTCGCTGTTCAGCCTTCTTTTCATCAGATAATGTTTTTCTGTATGCTTTGCACTTTTCTTTATTTTCATCTAAGTATCTCTGATACTTCTCTGGATCCTCTTTTACTCTCTGCCTGTATGCTTTGACCCTCTCAGCATTTGATGAAGCTTTTCCTTGGGCTTGGGGGTGGGATGGGGGTGAAGGTTCAGGGGGTGTTGGCCTGGCCCTCTTTTCTGCCAGTCGTCCACATCTTCGTGGTTCCATATTAGGATCAGACATCTGTAGGCAACCAAATAATGACAGAGTCTGAAGGGACAAAAGGGAAAAACAATGAGACAAAAAAAGGTGTTTAAATGAAAGAAGACATATGGCAAATATTGTTTGTTTGTTTATTTTGGTTAAAATTAAAAATAAAAAAGAACTGTCTGCTGTCAGCTCATTTTATGCACACACATGTGTGCGCACACATACACATACATGCATGTATGCATTACATTTTTGTTTTTTGTTTTTGTTTTGTTTTGCGCATGAAGTGGAAACAGAGATGATGACAATCGATATATATGATACTTAGAACAAAAACCAGTGATAGTTAACTCAACATGAAATAAATGTAATAGCGAGCTTTTAAGAAAAAAAAATTCCAGATACAGAAACATTTTTATCTATTTGGAAGATGTGGGTTTTCTTGGTTTCTCGTCACAACTGAAATCAACCAATCTGATTATATAAATTACTTATGTTAAACTCGGCATTTGTTAGTTTTTAATTTTGTCAGATCTTGACAAAAGAACAAAGGCTGGGGTTAGGAGCGAGTGACGTATGGACAACAAAGCAAAATCCCACGGTAGTCAAGAGACTTCATTGCTTGGGTTTCCATGTCACAACTGTTCACCTTTTTTTTTTAATGATTAAAATATGCATTAGTTTTGCACTTAAACTAATCTAAGTGAGACGAATTAATAGCCAAAAAGCAAAATTACGGTCAATGTGGAGTACAACCACGGGGAAGAAGGTATGGAAGGGGAGAGGGTAGTGACGCGTTTTCGTCGTGACGAGAAACTCGGAACAGTGGGTCCGCGAGCGACTGTACGTACTTCCGACGTAGATTACATCAGAAGTAACAAACCGTCGTTGTCGGCAGAAAAAGATGAGTCTCGAGTTTAACGACAACATATAGATCTGTTCCTTTCACTGAATCAACAATGGAAATATGTGGTGTATGAAAAGGAGAAATACGATGATGAGGCATTTCGGTCGGTGAAAGAAACCATGCAGCTTTCGTTTCCCGTCGCGACGAACACATCGGTAAATCTTCATTCTGCCAGTGACTGATACAAATGGCAGTGACAGGCAGGCAGACAAACTGTAAATTTTGTTTTTAGCAACTGCTCCACTGACAGATAAAAAAGGTAGAAGAAACAACCGACAGGCAAACTATTTGACTTTCTCCATTTCCAGATCTAACAGTCACGACAAGGAAACGAAGTGTCATAGTTTCCCGTCGCAACTGGAACACTCGCCTGATATTTACAGACGGAGAGAAAAATAAACCCACAATCAAAAGTTCGAAAATCAATTCAGTATTTACCCTACACATTGTTTGGTTATTACATAAACGAAATAAAGAAAAACATCGATGACACATAGAACGAAAAAAGTTTAACAAAATTCCGACCGGTCGGCCCCGGAAACTATCGCGCTTTCGTCTCTTGTCTCAACTGACATGCTGCTCACAACCAAATCTATTTATTTAGATTACGCTTTAAAATTTCACCCCGCGCAAGAAATGTCGCTTTCTTTAATCAAAGTGTATGTTCTCTGATGACATTTTTTACCTCTGCAAACATCCCGTCTTTATAAAATAAAGACTAAGTGTAGCTGGAAGTTGGTTAGCAAGACGAAGACGAAGTCTGTGAGAACATCCAAAATTAAAAAATTTCTCGTCTTAAATACTAATTTACATTATTTAATGCCTTCATAATGTAACAATATTCTTTTTTACAAAGAACTGCCATAATTAAACTATCAAAAATGGTTGAACAAATCAGTACACCCACCTTCAATGAAGCAGTCGCAGGAGGCTGGCACTGTCGTGACGTTGCCGCAGAGGATGGAAGACAAAGAAACGGGAGTGCAGAATCCACTCATAGAGTGATAACGCGGGAAAATTCCGCATGCCAGAGATGTTTCAGGTCAAGGCAAGTGCTCTGACGTGGAATCTCGGTCAACCGACCTCAGTCTCAGAGTTCACACAGAGTTTACGTTGTACAGTCGTGACCGTAAAAAGTGGAAACGACGCCGTGTTTGTTATCCGCGATATGATTTTAAAGAGACAGGAACCATAGTTCGTTAGCGCAGATATTACTCAGCGTCGTACACTGTTTTCTTCATTAGTTTTTGTAGAAAGCATTCCGTGGAATGCTGAACAGTTTTGTGCATGAAACATTACGATGGACCGGAAAGTGGAAACGAAGCGTCACGACTGTAATGAAAATATTATACGCCCATATATAATCAACATCAAGATGCAGCAAAGAGTTTGATTATTGCAAAGGTGCAAAGATATCTGTAGAGGTGTTTGACGCTGTTTTTGTTTCAAAAAACACTTGTTAAAGGGTCTTAAAAACAATCAGTTTACAGCGTGTTTCTTCTTGTCACAAATCCGCCATTTTGTTTTGTGTGACTTTTGGTAATGAATGCTCAATTTACAAAGAAAATAATACAAACATTGCATTTTTGTTTTTAGATTTTATTTCTTCAATACAAACACCACCAAAATATAACAAGCATCACAATATTCCACAAACAAAACACAAATTTCAAGTCTTCCAAGTGGGTTACCCTATGCCACACATGTTTCTGAGAACAACCCATACCGCTGTGTAGGACTTGAAATCCTCTTTCCAGCGCACCCATAAGATGATATATCTTTATTCAGTATTTCTTGGAGATAAAGTAGATTGAAATTTACCCAATTTTTCAACTCGTTTTCTCAAATTAATACTGGACTTAAATTATTTTGAAACTTGTACTGTTTTAAAGAGGAATCTTCGATCTTTATTATGAAACTATTTTTAGATCACTCTGTCCACATGTGAAAGCGAGTCGAGATTTTCCAACACGTACCAACTTCGGTTCGGCGGACGTCGGCAATTTCGCTGACGGCGAAGCTGACTTTTCTTTCCAGGGGGTATTTTCATTTAGATTTTCTCTCTCTCACGCATTCATGACAAAAATGAAAATACATGAGAATAAAAGTAGATAAATAAAGGTTTATTCAGAATCAAAAAGCATCGTTATAGATACAGTATACACCAGTACTGCACCAGTACTGCCTGATTGAAGTTGCCTATTTTCACCTAAAATCAACCTTTCCCTCACTGCTGATAGGGGCGTGCCGCTACTAATATAGGACTAGATGTCCGCAGAAGAATATTTTTGTTCCTTGTGTTTTAAAGTGCTCTCTCTCTCTCTCTCTCTCTCTCTCTCTCTCTCTCTCTCTCTCTCTCTCTCTCTCTCTCTCTCTTATCGCTATCTGTCCAACGATCCGTCTTTGTTATCATCTATAGATCTGTAGATGAATGTATGATGAGATCTTCTCAGAAAGTGTATGGAAAATGTCAAGGAATTGGTGTGTGTTAGAGTGTGTGTGATTGCATAGCTTATCATTGTCATGGTGTAGATTTATCCATGTTTAATTTGAGCTTGATCTGATTAAAGTCCAATTACATATTTATCAAGCAAGACAAGAATATATTTTATCAAGAAATTATTGGGACAAATTACAAGTGAGAATGAGAATGCAGTGATAATATGACTCATCAGTTTTACCTGATAAAGATGAAAATATGTGACGGAGCACCAACGGATGCAAAAGAAGCCAGGCACTAGATACGCTTGTCTGCTGTCAGTTTTTATAACATTGGTATGGGGTGGGTGTGGCGAAGCAATACCCTCTACCAAAAGCACATTCTAAAAGAATCCTATTGTGGTGGTGTTTGTGCAGCTGTGTTTCTGATGGGCTTGCGGAGCTGGAGTGGCTGGACATCCATGTATGTGTGGCGGTGTCATCATCAGAGTTCTGGTGCCAGCTGCCGTCAGCGCGTTCAATCCTGTCTGGCACCACTTTGGCATAGAGAAAAGCCCGGATTTCAAAGTGGTCAAAGACGTGAAAAAGGAAACCTGTACCTGGTGTGTGACCCTCCACAGACCAATTACCGTGGAAAAGTACTAAGTGACTGTGATGACAGTGGTAGAGTGCTGGTGCTAAAATTGGACTATGGCACAGAGAGAGAGTGTCCACCAAATGTCTGTACCCATTAGCAAAGCATCAAGTAGAGCTCCCAGCTCAGGCATTTTGCTGTTGCCTTGGTGACAGAGATGAAGTCAGTGCTTCAGAGAGTGGCTGAACAATCTGATCACTCCGGGCGAGCAGTGGACTCTGACCTGCAAGTGAAATTGTTGGACGCAAAGCGAATGGAACCATGCTCGTGGACGTGCGAGAGAGACCAGCCTCTTTGAAAACACCGTGCGAAGAAACCGCCGTGAGGCCAGTGAAGGTGACGTCAAGAGCCAGAACAAGCAAGTTTTAGGCGGTGAGGTTTCCATTGAGAACACTAGAAATTTCTCATCCTGTGATGCAGTCCACCATCCTGGGGACACCCTCTCCCAGTCCTGCATCGAAAAGTCTGATGGAGAAAGAGATTATATGTAAGTACCCTTAAATTTTTCTCTAAAAATTAATTCAGCATGCCCCCCCTCCCCCCCTCTCTTCTCCCTTCCCCCACAATTATTATGGTAACCAGATCAACTGTATACTTTATTTTTCAGGGGAGCACGCCACGCAAGCACGTGCACGCGCGCACACGCACGCACGCACACACACACACACACACACACACACACACACACACACACACACACACACACACACACACACACACACACTTGCTCACACACGTGCACACACACATCAACACACACACGTATACACGCGCGCGCACACACACACACACACACACACACACACACACACACACACACACACACACACTGCCCCAGCCCAATCCCCTTCACAAACTAGTTATGGTTATGGTAATCCAAACTAACATAGACGTAATTTTTTAACAAGAACGACACACATACACGCACACAACGCACGCACGCATACACACACACACACGCACGCACACATACACACACACACACAACACACACACACACACACACACACACACACACACACACTCACACACACCACACCCATGCATGCGTGCGTGCCTGCCCTCACATGCACACAGTTCCAAAGGTATTAAAGAGAATGAATTGCTTGCCATCCAATATCCAAAAAGAAATGGGAGAAGGGAGGTAATTTTGACGTGATCTCCAATTCTTTGTTGAACCAACGAAACGAGATGTCATTTGCCAAAAGACTAGTGAA
>CM031600.1:16810908-16860908 GCA_018398815.1 Conus ventricosus | reverse complement strand
CCGACGTAGATGGGAGGAAGTCTTTAAGGTTTGGACGATCTGAAAGAGTTTGTTATTCGTCTGTGTGTTCCAATCCTCCTGCCAGAGGTCTCTCACATAATCGTTAATTTTGGGTTTCACATCTGAGCAGGGATATAAGTGTTGGACAGTTTCTCTCTTGTGCGTTCTTGGCTAAACGATCAACCATTTCGTTCCCGCCGATGCCAACATGGCCAGAACCCAAGCAAGAGTAATGTTGTAACCGTCCGCCTTCAACTTGCTAAAAAGTTCAAAAAAAGTAAAAGTTTGGATGCTGAAGGTTGCGGCCAGCTATGGCCTCCAAAGCTGACAGCGAATCCGACAGAACCAGAAAGTCCCTCCTCGAAGAATGGAATTATCTTCAAGCCAGTACTAAGCAGTAAGTTCAGCAAATAGACAGAAGCATCTGAATGTATATGTTCCACAATATCTGAGAAGGACCCCAGGGCAGTAGCTGCACAGCCACTCCATCCTCAACTTGAACCGTCAGTGAAGACTTTTTGATAGATGGGAATTGGAACAGAGCTCGGCATACAAAGCCTTGTACGCCAGAGAGCTGTAGACTCCTTACGAAAGCTGCGAGATCGAACGAATACGGTGTGAAAAAGGCCATGGAGGTTGATCCGGAAACTGGAAAAATCGAAACTACTCCCAGGTCTATACCTGCATTCCGCACGTGAGGCTGCATACGAAGCCCAAACGGCGGAATACATTTCGGGTTTGTTTCAAACTTATTTTGGGAACGGAGGGTCAAAAACACAGTAAATGGGCGGGTTTCTGCGTTCTGAGAACAGTCGGATGTAATAATTCAAAGACGTTTCAGCCTGCGGTTGGACAGTGAAGGTTCACCTGCCTCTCATACAGGCTGTACACAGGGGTGGTCGGAACGCTCCAAGACAGAGACGAAGCCCTTATGGTGGATGGGGTCCAAGAGTTTGAGGTAAGATGATCTGCGGAGCCGTACACAGCACAACCGAAGTCCAGTTTAGAACGGACCAGGGCTCTGTAGAGGTGCAACAAGTTTCTTATAAAGCACCCCAGTGGGTTTGTGTTGTACACCCGCAAATATTCAGTGCCTTTTGGCAAGCAGTTTTGAGGTTTTTAATATGGCTGAGAAAGTTAAGTTTTTGGTCAAAAATGACTCCCAGAAATTTGGCCTCTTTAACAGTGGAATGGAGATTTCCCTACTTGAAGTTCCGGATCGGAAAAAACTGACGGAAATTATGGAAGTGAATACACTGGGTTTTTGTAGCAGAAAAGGTGAAACCGTTTTCATCCGCCCACCGATGGATTTTTTTCTACGCAAAGCTGGAGCCTGCGCTGGACATCGGGTACAGGCTTCCAGTTGCGTAGACAGCAAAATCATCCACAAACATGAGCAGTCTGAACCCTGCTGAACTGATTTCACAATGTTGTTGATCTTAATACTAAAGAGGGCAGAGATAGTATGCTCCCCTGTGGAACACCCAAAACTCCTGCTCGTGGACATCAGAGAGAGTGGTCCCAAACCCCGGGACCTGAAACTGTCGTTCTTGCCAAAAAATTTTGGAATAAAAAGCGGAAGATGACCTCGAAAACCCAGATCGTGGAGACATGAAGTATCCCCGCCCTCCAGGTGGTATCGTAAGCCTTCTCCAAGTCGAAGAAAATTGCCACTGCATGCTGTCTGTTAAAAAAGCGTTCCTAAGTGTAGATTCCAAAACGAATCAAATGGTCAACTTACTACGATGTTTGCGGAAACCACACTGTTCTTTCGGGCCCAAAAGGCCATCGGTTTTTTGAGTTTCCACATGAGCCTAGCATTGACCATTTTTTCCATCAATTTACAGACGCAGCTGGTCAAAGCTATGGGACGGTAGTTAGATGGATGAGAAAGATCTTTTCCAGGGTTTGGGGATGGGAATGATGAGGCTTTCCGCCAAGAGGGTGAAAGCAACCTGTAGTCCACACTGGGGTTATACCTGTAACAGGATGTTCAACCTTTTTGCGGAAGATGTTTCAATAGTTGATAATGAATGTCATCTATACCTGGAGAGGAATCGCTGCAAGAGAGTAAGGCAGATTTCAGCTCGTTAAGGAAAGGAAAATTGTAGTCTTCCATATTGTCGGATGAAAAGTTGCAGGGTGATTTTTCTTTTAGGGCTTTGTTTTTGACAAAAATACTGATTTATTAGAAGAGGAGAATTCTTTCATGGTTGAAGCCAGCAATTAGCAAACCCGCTTTTTTGTCTGTTAATAAGAGTCAGAAAACTGAGATGGTTCACATGGGACAGGTTGTTCTTCCCTTTGATTTTCTTAATTTATGTTCCACACTTTTTCTTGGAAGTTTCGATGTCAGCCTGGGGCAGAACTTCTCCAGGACCGACGTTTACTGATTTTAAAAGTGTGTCACGATTTGGCCACGGAGTTTTTGATGGGGTCGAGCGTTGGGACCCGAAGGTCGTTGGTATAACCTTGACGCTGAGCCCGTTTTTCGAACTTTGGAAATTTGTTGGCATCTGAATCAAACCAGGGTGTTTTTGGCATTGAAGTTTATCGGAAGACACTGGGAAAACAAACTTAGCACACTTGATCATAGTGTTTGTCAGTGATTCTGCTGGGTCCGACTCTAAAAAGCAGTGTCCTGGAACTCTTTTTGAAATGTGGCCTGCAAATAGATCCCAATTTGCTTTCTTATAATTTAGATTTGAAGACAGAGACGTTTCAGTTTTTTACAGGTTTTAGAAGGACAGGAAATGGGCACTTCCGTCAGATCGTCATGGACAGACCACTCATAGTCCAGGACCAGCGAGGGTCACAAACCGACAAATCTAAACACGAAAGGAAACCCGTGGAAGAGTGGAGTAAGTTGCAATCCGTCGTTCAGACAACACAAATCCAAATCCGAAAGGACATCCTCAATTAGCAGACCTCTGGATGACGTACAACACTACCCCAAAGAGGATTTTGACCGTTAAAGTCACCCAACAGCAAAAAGGTCGAGGAGTTCTCTATTTAGACTGACAAGGTCCTGACGACAAACCGGGACAGAAGGAGGGTAAATAAAGAGAACAGATTGTCACAGTCTTGTGGAGAGTGACTCTCGCAGCAACAGCTTGAAGGGAGGTAGACAGAGCGACAGGACTATACAGTAGAGTTTTGTGTATGAGAAGGGCAACACCGCCCGACCATCCCAACGTGGATGGTTGTGCAGGATTTGAAAGAATATTAAAGCCAGAAAGAGTAAAGGTCTTCTGGCTTTGAATTTGAGTTTCCTGAACAGCCACGACGGAAGGTTTTATAGATTGGCACAAAAGCTGCAGCTCCTCAAAGTTGGAATTTAGTCCACGGATATTCCAATGGAATAGTGTATTATCCAGGGTGCAGAGGGCGAAAAGGAGAGAGATCAGGTCATCTCCTCTTCAACATCTGGTGCTAAAGGTGTAAATTTATTTGAGTTTGTACTGGACTGTGTTGGTCTTTCAGATCGAAAATAAAATAGAAAAGTACAAAGCAACATACAGCCCCCCCCCCCCCCTTTTTTTTTTTTTATGTGGTCATGTTACTGTAAACACAACTTTTTTTTCTTTGGCTAGATGTGGTTTGGTCACACAGTGCTCTTTTCATTTGTTATAAAGTTATTTTGCTGTATACAGTTTATCCCTGCATCCCAACCCATCCCCACCCTTACAAAGGGAAAAAGTGAAGTACAATATTAATGATTACTGTAGGAAGTTGACCTGAGGAGATTTAGGATAGGAGGCTAGATATAGGCCCTTGTCTATATTCAAATTGAAATGTGTAGAACTAGAAGGAAGGTGACTGACAGTAAAATGATTTTTTTGTATGGTGCTCAGCGTTTTTCAAAACACTGTTTTTTCATGAATTTTTAACTGAATCAGACGGATTGGTTTCTGCTTTCAAATCCAGCAGAGAAACATATACTTTAGATCTCGATCAGTCTTTACCTTTCTAGACTTGAAGCAATGTTGCTCTCGAGAAATAATACAGATTGCATTGGTGGACCAAGTTATCAATAAGTTATCAACTTCACTGACAATGACATGCTTGAAATTGAATGTGTGCGCGCTCTCATTCTCTGTCTCTCTCCCTCTCTTTCTCTTTCTCTCTCTCTCTCTCTCTCTCTCTCTCTCACTCTCTCTCTCTCTCTCTCCACACACACACACACACACACACACACACACACACACATTTGAAAGTTTTTTTTTTTTAATTAATGTATCCACACACACAATTTCTTCATTGTTTCACTTCTTCCAATAAATTATTTCCAGTTTCCCTCCTTCCTTCTCCCATCATCCACTCCAGGTCTGAACAACCAACCAACCAAACCAACATCACCATATGAGATCAAGAAGCTGTGTGACTATCATAGAAGTTTTTGCTCGCTCCACTGATTGGTTTGCTTTGAGCTGGCTGCAGCAAGTCGTGACAAATGTCATATATTATATGTAGTTAAACCAGTATTTGACCAGAGTATGTTAAGAGCACCAGGCAGACAGCGTTTTTTTTTTTTTTTTTCCGCATCAGAACTGTACAAATTTTCATCACTAACAAAATTGTCAGTAACATGCTTAAACTACAGAATTACTGGCTGCATGGACAGGCAGTTTTTTGTTTTGTTTTGATTTTTTTGTTGTTTGTTTTTACTTCTGATGTTTTAAATGATCAAGTCAGAGAAAGAGAGATTGATTCACACAAGAGATGCCTGACCGTTTCAGCAGCATTTGATTTGTGAAGCGCCAGTTGCAAATTTCATCCGAAAATGTCATGGGCATGCAGGCAGTCTGCTTTGAATACACATCTAGGTTAAGACAAAGCACTAGAGATAATAATAATAATAATAAATCGAGCTTATATAGCGCTCTTCGATGAGAGAAGAAGACTCATCCTCAGAGCGCTTTACAATACAGGAAAAACAAAAGTTTCCATAAACATTGCACAATATTGGGAAAAAGGCATCTAAGCAATAGGTCACAAAGCAAGCACTAAAACAGATGCTCAAGCCACATCCCCCCATCTATCCTCCCCCCCCCCCCCCCCCCCCCCCCCCCCCCCCACACACACACACACACACACACACCGCCACCCCCCACACACCACACACATGACATTATATGAACAACGCTCGACAAGAATTTGGGAATAGAAAAAAAAAAAAAAAAACCAACCCCCACCCCCACACCCACCCACCCACCCGCCTCCAATTTCGTGAACATTGCACGGATACAATATAAAAACATGCAGAAGGGAGCACACACACACACACACACACACACACACACACAAAGGGCAAACTCAACACGAAGCAACAAAAACCCACGCGCATAAACGCACACACACGAACGCACACACGCAAAAACACATAAGCATTCAGGCACGGAAGCGCGCATGCACATACAGGAGGCGAAAGGATGGAGAATGCATGGGAAACGCACATTAACTCGTACGCTATGAAGAAAGACAAAAAGACTTCTTAAAGAGATGCGTTTTGAGACCAGATTTGAACGCAGAGAGTCTTTGAAGAGCGGAGCTGGGAGGGGAGGGAGTTCCAGACAAGGGGGCTTGATAACTGAAAGAACGTTGGCCAAAGGATTTCAGTTTCATGCGGGGAAGCTTGAGAAGTTTGTCACTGCTAGAGCGGAGAGTGCGAGAGGGTTGATAAGTGACAAGTGTGTTGGAAAGATAAGCAGGCAATGTTTCATCAAAGTGTCGGAAGGCAAGTGTTGCGAGTTTATACTGAATGCGCGCATGAATGGGAAGCCAATGTAGTCTAACAGAGGTGTAGTCAGGGTTCGTACAGAGTCCTGGAAGTCTGGAAAAAGTATGGAAAAATGAAAAAAACCATTTCCAGGGCTGGAAAAGTCTTGGAATTTTGTAATTTGTGGCCATGGGTCTGGAAAAGTCCTGGAATTTTGTAAAAGATGTGCAAACTTTTTCATGATATCGAATTTTGCTTTGATGTTTCTTTACAAAAACATTGAAATAGGAATAAAAACAGAAATTAAATCACGCACAATGATCTCAGTTTTCAGATTTCCTCTGGCCGGAGGTTTAGCAGACGATTACCAAGGGAGGTAATTTGTAACTTCATCAATTTTGATCTAGTTGCAAAGCGAGACGACTGCAGGCGGAAATCTAAACAAATCTTAAATAAATGTTAGCGAACCGCCCAGAGAACGTGGACAAACGAGTCACAAGACAAAACTCGTTTGTCCACGTTCTCTGGGCGGTTCGCTAACATTTATTTAAGATTTGTTCATCAATTTTGATCAAATTACCTCCCTTGGTATTAACGCTCGCTACGACGTTTGTAAACTTCTTTTTTAACTAGTTTTTTTTTTTTTTTTTTTAAACTTTTTTTTCCTCCAACCAGTCTCATACACACCATGCATAGTCTGTATGTTCTCTTACAAATGGACATATTTTTGCTGATTTTAGTGTTTTGGCATTTAATACAAAGAGTCTGAGTTTGTTAATGTTCTAATGTGTGGTGTACTGGCACACTCACTGATAAAAACTGGAAAAAAAGAAATGGTAGTTTGACTTTTCTCTGTTCAGGTTGATGAAAAAATTATTTTAAAACAAACTTTTTTGTTTTCTTTGCATAAAACAAAATTGTAAGTAATTTTTTTTTCATCAACCTTAACACAGAAAAATCAAACTGCCGTTTCTGTTTTCAATTTTTACGCAAGTATTGTAACCTTGAAATAGAAAAGGCACTCCTTGAAAACTCCTTGAATTTTGTTCTTGGAAGTCTGTAGGAACCCTGTACATACACACACACACACACGCACACACACACACACACGCTGTCTCTAATGCACTCGCTCTCTCTCTCTCTTATCCAAAAATTATGTCAAAATTTAAATACGGAATTGAATAGAGAGCACATTGGCTTGTAAGTACTCAGCCATGTTGAACATCCAACAAATTAAAATGAAAGGACAGTTGAGAGGCCGCGAGGCCTTGTGTCCTAATTACCTGACCTGACCATATCTCTCACTCTCTCTCTCACACACACACACACACACACACACACACACACACACACACACACACACACACACACACACTCCCACAAACACACACGCACACACACTGTCTCTCACACACCTACACCCACACATGCGCGCGCGCACTCACACTCACACTTACACACACACGTCTCTTTCTCTCTCACATACATAGACACATACACTCTCTCTCTCTCTCTCTCTCTCTCTCTCTCTCTCTCTCTCTCTCTCTCTCTCTCTCTCTCCAGCCCTGATGTGGCCCTTTGCGGTCGGCTGGGCTATAAGCAACATTATCTTATCTTATCTCTCTCTCTCTCTCCACTGTCTCTGTCTCCGTGTGTCTGACTTTTTCACGCATGTGCGTGCACGCGCGCGCGCACACACACACACACACACACACACACACACACACACACACACACACAATTTTTTGGTAAGTATTGAATGCCCTGCTATCATTAAAGCAGTTCTTTTCTGGTGTGTTTAGCATGGTAATCACATACAGAGGTGCAAGCACACACACATTCTGGGGTCTGGAAAAATTATGAAAAGCCCTGGAAAAAGTCTGGAAAAAGTATGGAATTTTGTTTGGTCACATCTGTATGAACCCTGTGTAGTGTGTTTTCTTTTGGACATTTGGAAAACAAGTCTGGCTGCGTTGTTTTGCATACGTTGAAGTCGGTTTATATCGACAGCGGGAAACCGGCAAGAATGCTGTTACAGTAGTCGAGTTTTGACATGATGAGGGAACAGATAAGTTGGGCAGTCCCTTTCTGTGTAAGATATGAGCGAATTGACGCGATCTTTCTCAAAGCCAAATAGGCTGCACGACACAGGTGACCGATCTGGACATTCATGGACAGCGTACTATCCAAATGGACACCCAGATCCCTCACGCTGTCTTCAAAGGGAATTTTGTTGGTTCCAGCTTGAACAGATTTTTCAGAAATGCGATCCAAAACAGAACGAGGTGCTGCCAACAGAGCCTCAGTTTTTTCATCATTTAGCTTGAGCTTATTTTTAAGCATCCATGATTTAACAGATTGGAAACACAGTTCAAATTCCGATACCAAAAGTTGGAATGCAGCAGGCTCAGCAGCGTCGTGCAGCTGGATGTCATCGGCAAATTTCTGATGAGGAATCCCGTGTTCCTCAATGACCATAGATAGAGGTTGGATATACAGAGAGAAGAGAAGAGGGCCCAAAACGGAGCCTTGGGGCACACCAAAATCAAGGGGAAGGGGAGAGGAGACCTTGCCACCAACAAACACAGATTGAGTTCTGCCAGTCAATGGGTATCTATGGTTATAGTCATGATTAATTTCTCCACTTTTGTGTAAAAACATGTACTGTGCTGTTGTGTATTCTGGTCTTTGGTCCTGTCACACACGAAAGTGCATATCATCCAGTTAAATATGGGTTAAACTGGTACAGCCTGTTGCGGGAAATTTTGGAATTTTTTTTTCTTTTTTTTCCCAGTCCTTGTTCATGTTTGTTTGAACTGCAGTGTTCACACCCTGGAGGACGACAAGGACTATGAAGTGACAGTGGCGCCAGGAGGCAGACCTGACAGCTTCTATGTTGTGAAGGCCTCCTGCAGGGGCTTGCTAGATGCACTGGCCGATGACATTGAGGAAGAGGTCAAGGAACAACCAGAAAGAAGTGCAGAGGGAGAGTCCTTGGCAGTGAGCAGTCCATGTTTGGTGCTTGAGGCCGACTCAACCAAATGGTTTCGTGGGCAAGTGAAATCCACTGGGGATATCTGGAAGGTGAGTGGATGGGTATGCATAGTGTTATGCACAGATTTCATATATGGTGCGTTGCAAAAAATTGGAAAGTGCTGATGGGTTTACTATTGAAGTAATTTGTGCCTAAGTGGTTCCTAGAGATTTGTGAAATGTGTACATGATACTAGTCCTGGACCAGGTATCGGCTCCATTTGAATGGACACAACCTCTACGCATAAAATGAATGATTCAAAGTTTCTTTTCTTCAAATCATGTCATATGGAAACTGACAAATTTTGCTGCATAAGTTACATATGGTCATACTCAGTTTTTTTTTTTTTGTTTTGTTTTGTTCTTTTCTTTTCACATTCACATTTTTTTAAAGGAAAAAATAAACCCTGTGGTGCTTGCCTTGTGATTATGAACCATCCAAATTAAAAATCTTTTGATTTTAAGTTATGTATTGGACAACTGTTTCAAAGATGCCATTGGAAAGCTTGTTTCACAGTTTATCTGGTGGTTTTAGTTGTTAAAGGAAAATACACTTTTCCCCTCATTTGATAGTGTGCTCTTCCACGCCAGATACATGTATGAAAGAAATGATAATAATAATAATCGCAGTAACCATGATAATAAACTAGAAAAATTGGAGGTTATGTAGCTAACATTTCACCCTGATAAAAGTTGAAACCAACATATTTCAAGCCGTTAACCCATGCAGAAAAAACCCACTGAAAATGGTCTTCAGATTTGTACATGATGTACGTCTTTCATTCATGGAGTTGGACAATGTCTTTCTGTGGAAGAATGCTGATGTATTGCTGCTGTTGTTTTTGCTGGGCAAGACTATCTACCCCCATTCCCTCTCCCTCCACAGGTGATGCATCATTGAAAGGTCTTGTGTAGTTAGCTGGGTTTTGATTGTAACAGAAAATAAAAATGAGCATGTGAATATTTTATTATGTACACATACGCATGGTCAGTATATTTTTCTACTTATCTTGGAGAATGGACATACCTGTTACTGTGTGAATGATGAAATCAGATGTAAACTCTCTAAATATAATGATTTACCTGTTAATGATGAAATCGGATCTAAACTCTATAATGATGTATGTCATATCCTGATGTGCAGGTGCTGTGTGTGGACCGTGGGATGGTGCTGGAGGTAGGGAGAGACAGTGTGCGTGACCTGCCATCCCGCCTTCTGGATGCTCCAGTTCAGGCTGTTTTGTGCTGTCTGGCTGACGTGAAACCTGTGGATGATCAGTGGTGTGACGGTGCCATCAGCTTCTTTACAGGTGAATTTTTCTTCTTCCTTTTTTTTCCCTTGACTTTTAGTTTTTACAATTGGTTTCAAAGTGAGGTAACTGCAGGCAGAATTCGAAACAAATTTCAAGTAAAACATGTTCTTCCGGAATAATGTCCATTGTGCGCCCAATTTGAGAAGGCAAGTGATTGTTTATTCTTCGTTTTCATTGTCCTGACTGCTGTTTATCTTGCCTGAAGAAGACCAAAGAGACATGTCTCGTTTTTTCTTGTGATTTGTTTGACCCTTTTGTCTTGCGGAATGATAATAATTTTTCTTTTAATTTTTTAGAAAATTATTTTGGTGGGGTAATTGCCATAACTGTCATGCTTGTTCAGATGATTGGTTATACTTTATCTTCACTTTTAAAAAGAAAAAAGTCATCTCATTCTGATTGGGAAGGAAAGGTGTGTTGTGTATCAACATTGGCTTTTTTGGTTTTACCCCATTCAGATGCTGTAAGCAGTGGACCCTTAAAGTTGACCGTGTGTGGTACCTGCGATGGGGACGGTGCCTACAAGGTGACACTGTATGATGAGAGTAAAAGCTGCAACTTGACCAACCATCTGGTGGGCGTTGAATCTTCAATCAATCGCACCTTGGTGGAACTGGGCTACGCAGAGGCTGTGGCTGGTTCACCATTGGATGTGGCTTTGCAGATGGAGAGAACTATCAATGATCCAGACAGACTGGAGGAAATGGGTTAGTGGCCAACTCCCCACCTCCCACTCCCCCACCCAACCCCACACCCCTCTTGTTTTTGATGCCAGTGTTTGGTTTGGTTTCATAGATGGAGAGAGAGAAATGAAGCGGGTTTGCCTATTTAGCACTTGTGTACATTGGTCTGTTCTGTAATTGTCATTGGGGAGTAACCTTTGTTAAACTTTTAATTATCATTTAAGAAAAAAAAACATTGTTGAATTTCAGACTACCATTTAAAAAAAAACGTAAGTTGTCTAATACTGCTATTTTCACTGTTGTATTGTTTTACCATTTTAAAAAGAAAAATTACATGCAAAATATGTTGGTACATATTGCACCATATTACGTTAGAAAATCCAGTGCTGGATGTTGTTCGCTGAGAAAGTGCCTGTTCATATGTGGCTGATTTTTATTACTTAAACAAATTTTAGATGTGATTAATAGCGAACCGCCAAGAAAACATAGGCAAACGAATCACAAGGCAAAACACTTATTATTACTTACCATTGTGGTCACACACTTGTTTTTGAAAAGTCAGAACCTATCGATAACATTGACATGGACTCTCCTTGGTCTCTGTGTGCTCTGCCATGAAGGTTGAAGCCATTGCCAGGACACTTGTAGTCTACACTGCTTTTTGTGCAATAGTTATTTAGGAACTTCTTCGTTATCTGAAGTATGCTGCGAGTCAATTTCTTTGTTGGGGTCACCAGGTTCAAAGTCTGGGTAATCTTTGCCATTGACCACGTTTCTGGACAAAATAAGGCGGTGCTGGTTGCTGTCCTGTTCGTCTTCATCAGGATTGCTGTCGTTTGGCCCTTGAAAGTCGTCATTACCACTGTCTTGCTCACTCAGACCTACTTTTAAGACTTCCAAGGACACCTTAGCGCTTGAAAATGTCTGCTGTCAGACTCATGATGGTCTGCAGTCATGGATCCGATGATCAATCATGAAGTCTCTCTTATATGTAACACTTTTTTGACTGGGCCGACAGAGGGACGGACATGTGCATAGAGAACCCTAAACAGCCCCAGTAGAGATTGTTTAAAGAGTTCTTTTCCATTGTCATTTCCAACATTTCGATGTTGAAATCACTACATGTTAGACATGGGCATACAGGACCACAAAAAGGACTGGGTCGTAGACATGGGACAAGCAGGGGAGAGGTGAACTTTGAAAAATAAAATCATGGTCATTCGCAGAATTATTTTCCACTGACTTGATCAACACAAAATTATATTGTGTCCGTTTTGTTGACAGAAACTTCCTTCACGGAGCATTCTCTGCTGCGGGAAAACTCACTGGGCTATGATAGCGATGTGGAGGGCAACACGGAGCAGGACAGAGAAGCCATGAAGGCTTCAGGCGATGTACCCAGCATGGCCACAGAGTCTGATGAAGGTAACGGCAGTCACTGTGAATTCTATTTGGCAATATTAAGGGGAAGTTTTCATACATTGTTACGAAATGAAGCTGAATTTCATGAAAACCTCTAATAGAATACTTTATTGAAGTATTTTGTATGCTTGTCATCATCTTTTTACCTTTTATCTGTATGTGCCCCGTTTCTGGCCAACTCAATTGATCGTTGTGTTTCTAATTGCAGTGTATTGATTCATTTCTTTGGCACATACGCATATTTTCACAAAGTGATAGTAACAGAGTTGCCTACCGTTCCTGAGCAGCCGTATTTGATCCGGATCTAAGTAAAAATATCCCCTTAGTCCGGAAAGTACGGTTATCGAAAGTATGCTCCGAAGAAAAAAAATCGCCGTGGAAAATTTCGTGGGGGGGGGGGGGTGGATTTTGGCTTGCCTTCACCAAGTGTGAGTTCAAGCATGCGCAATGGGAAACGCTTTGTAAACCAAGTTTTCTGATTGCTTGACCCACTTCACTTCACTTCCCTTCAAGCTCGCTGGCTGTGCTAGGCCTAGGCCTAGTAGGTGCAGGCATTCAAGTTTCAAAATGGCCAGCAAGAGGAAGCAAAGCGATCAGTGTGGTTCGTCTGAAGATCGTTCTGAAACTCCACCACGGGATGTGAAAAAACCACGACGAATGCAGGCTTTCAAAACGGATTATTCCGAGAAGTGGCCCTGTTTAAGACCTGGACAGAAGGGGCAAACATTCGGATTTTGCTCTGTGTGCAAGTGTGACTTTTCCGTCGCTCATGGTTGAACTGTCTGTTCTGACAAAAATCCTGATTTCTGAGACATTTGTTCCTGATGAGCAAATTTTGGGGTAGGCATGTCTGTAGTAAAGGGAAATTTGAAAGTGGGGAAAAAAAAAAACGAATTGCAAATGTGTGGTTTAAAATTTTTCAATTTTGTTCCTTTGTGTAATTGCGCTGCTTGATGAGTATATTTATGATTTAACCACCCCCCACCCCAGGTCTTTTTTTGTAACTTTTTGGTTTTCTTTTAGTTCATCAATTTATGTACAGATACATGTATTGGGAAAAGTAATGGAGACAGGTAAGCATTGTGCAATATTAGTAAACAGACAATATGAGGTACAGTGTATTTAATCCTGTGGTGGTTTTGTCCTGAACAGAAGACAAACAACATTGTAAGTATGCGCTTGCAGTGTGAAGCGATGTGGGCTCAGTATGTAATGCTTGGAGTTTGGGTGTGAAATAATTCATGTGTCATTTTTTCATTGTCTTCGGCTGCATTTGGTTTAGCAGTGTAAAATTACAGTACTTTTTCCTTCTCTTCATGTAGCAAATGTGTATCTTCCCTGCCTCTATACATTTTTTTCTTCTTCCTTGCTGTGAAGTTTATATTGTTGTGTACACCTCTCTTCAACTGTGTGAAGAGTGTTAGCATGTAAAAGCCATCTGTTGCATGTGAAGTCTGTTGTCATGTTACTTGTCCTTTGTCACTGTGTGAAGTGTGTGTTGCCGTGTAATGGCCAATTGTAATAGTGTGTTGTGTGCGTTTTGCCATGTTTATGGCATATGTTTTGTGTTGCAGCCCTCTGTAACTGTAGGTAGAGTGTCGTGACACAGCTTTTCATTGCCGTGTATAGTTTCAGGCATGAAAACTTTTCTGCCATCTCATCCATTGTTTGACAACTCTGTAATTCTTACTCTGCTGCTTCTACTTTCATTCATCATTGGGTTGTTAGGTCAAAGTTCCAGTGAGAGTTCACTGCCAACAAGAACAACAAACCAACTAAAGAAAATATGAAAAAGAGAAAGTATGCAGACCACTGGAATGGCTGTAGAGCAGATCTTCAAATTTCCAGTGCACATTTTAACTCGTAATGTTCAGTTTTGAGTTTTTCACATTTTTTGAGCTGTTA
The DNA here is from genome assembly GCA_018398815.1 of Conus ventricosus. Classification (NCBI taxonomy): domain Eukaryota; kingdom Metazoa; phylum Mollusca; class Gastropoda; order Neogastropoda; family Conidae; genus Conus; species Conus ventricosus. The sequence continues at coordinate 16,846,833 of CM031600.1, read as the reverse complement.
CTATGGAACAGTATAAACAATTTCTCAAGTAAAAAAAAAAAATGTGTAGGTTTGTTTTAGTACAGTTTTTTTTTTTTTTTGCAACAACTGTTCAGCAGTATTATGATTTCTTGGTTAACATGCTTGTTAACGGTTGTTTTAGTAAACTATTCCATTAATAAAACAAATATATTTTTACTTGTGAAAATTTCCACAGAAAACTTTTGATCACCACAGATCAAAAATCAAGGGAAAGAACTGTAGGGCATTAAAATGGCTTGTCACATATAAAGCTCATGCATGAAGCTGTTGCGACAGCGCTGAGGTGGGAATTCATCGCTTTTTTTTTTTTAGTTGATCTTTGGAGCATGAGGAGTTGTAAAATCTTGCCTGCCAGTGACACAGCAGTTTATTCAGAGATGCAAATGGTTTAGATTGATTTGGACTCGAAGAAATAGAGTTGTCTCCAAGACTTGAAGAACAGTTGCATTCCTTCGCACCATTGCAAGAGTGATCTTCTCTTACTGTTTCGGTTGGTTGGTCATTTTGTCAAAGCCTTAAAATCAGTCAGTTTGGGTATGAAAAAATATCTCCTTTTGTATTTGATTATACTAGAGCCATTTAGTTGAAAATATTTTCTGAGCTTGTCAGATCCGAAGATGGTTTATGCATGATGCAGTTTTTTTTTTTTTATTTGTGTGACACTGCAAGATGTTGTGAATAAGCATTTCAATGCAGAAAAAGCAACCAAATAGGTTGGACTTTTTTTTTATAGATTAGTTTTAACCAACCTAGACTCGCTAATGCTGAGGCCTTGTCAGCTGTCAGCCCAGGCTTATTTTCAGTCCACTGAATTTTTAGATTCTTACTCCCGGCTGGGAGGTCGTGGGTTCGAATCCCATCAGAGTCATGTGGCTTTTTCTGCCCCGACCGACTCCTACCCAGAGTTGAGTTTGCTGCGGACTCAGTTGGGAAGACTGGGACCACACAGTCGAGTTTCATCCACTTAATGGATGCGTTTCTGAGAGTGTTGCTCAAATTTCCTGACCAACACTGCAGGTGGCTGTATCTCTCGGGCCTGGTTGACGCCGGGATATATTATGAAAGGAAGTGTAGAGTACAGCCCTGTCACGTAGTCTCAGACTGAAATGGAAATCTGTAGCATCATCTTAATCATCCTCACTCTCATCGATCAGCATTTAAAAAAAAAAAGTCTCAAATTCTGTGGCCCGTCATGCCCTGTTCTCATGGTGACCTCAATTTCGATGTCCTCTCAACGTCTGTGGCCTTGGTTTGGTTCCGTTTGGGTCACCGGTATTGGCGGGTCCATGGGGGGCTGTCGTTGGACAGACGTGGTGGCGCCCTCCAGAGGGAGAGCTCACTTGCCGGCTCCGCGACTAAGCAATTATTGTAGTCAGTTGGGGGCTTAGTAGTTGGTGTCCTGCGCATGTTAGATCAGAACAGGCACCACTGAACACCACCGAAGTGACTCGGCAACAGTGCAGTGTCTCCTCCGGTAGGTTGCCTCTTGACGACTTGACATTGACTGCTCCCTGTCGATTGCCGGGGCTGCGGCAGGGCCGACTGGGCTGTGGCTGTGGATGGGGTGTTGGAATGAGTGGCGTGGGTGCACTGCCTCTGAGGTGGCGCAGAGGTTGGGACAGCAAAAAAAAAAAAAAGAATTTTTATATTCTTCCTGTCGCTGCACAATATTTGTAATTGTGGCTGTTTCTTTTCTTCTGTCGCTGCACAATATGTGTAATGACGGCTGTCGCTGCACAATATGTGTAATCATGGCTGTTTCTTTTCTTCTGTCGCTGCACAATATGTGTAATCACAGCTGTCACTGCACAATGCATAATCATGGCTGTTTCTTTTCCTCTGTCGCTGCACAATATGTGTAATCACAGCTGTCGCTGCACAATATGTGTAATCACGGCTGTCGCTGCACAATGTGTAATCATGGCTGTTTCTTTTTCTGTCGCTGCACAATATGTGTAATCATGGCTGTCACTGCACAATATGTGTAATCATGGCTGTTTCTTTTCCTCTGTCGCTGCACAATATGTGTAATCATGGCCGTTTCTTTTCCTCTGTCGCTGCACAATATGTGTAATCATGGCCGTTTCTTTTCCTCTGTCGCTGCACAATATGTGTAATCATGGCCGTTTCTTTTCCTCTGTCGCTGCACAATATGTGTAATCATGGCCGTTTCTTTTCCTCTGTCGCTGCACAATATGTGTAATCATGGCCGTTTCTTTTCCTCTGTCACTGCACAATATGTGTAATCATGGCCGTTTCTTTTCCTCTGTCGCTGCACAATATGTGTAATCATGGCTGTTTCTTTTCCTCTGTCGCTGCTCAATGTCTATAATCATGCTTTTCCTGTCGCTGCTCAGTGTGTGGAATCATGGCTGCTTTCTGACACTGTACTGTCTGTCTGATCATATGACTTATTTCTTTGCCGTTATCGCTACATGTAGTATCATATGGCCGGTACTTTTTGTCTACTGTTGTACACAGTATGTGTGATCTATGGATGTTTTCCTCCTTTGCTACCCATAGTATTATATGGCTGTTTGTTTTCTTCAGTCGTTTCTTACAATATGTTTAATCATATGGTGGTTAGATTACCTTTGTTGTTTCCCAGTAGATTACGTCATATGTTTCATTTCCTTTGTCACTGCACACAGTATATGTAATCATACAACTGTTTCTTATGTTCCACTACACACAGTATGTGTAATCGTACAGCTGTTTCTTATCTTCTGTTGCTGACTACAGTATATGTAAACCCATACCTGTAGTCTTTTCCTAGGAACATAGTACATATAATTAAATTGCTGTTTTTTTTCCTCCTCTGATGCTATGTAATGTATGTGTAATTTTACTGCTGTTTTCTTTTCTTCTGTAACTGCGTAGAGTTTAAGTTATGGTCTTGCTGTTTTCTTTTTAGCTGTGGCAACATACTGTATATGTGATTACGTTGCTGAGTAGTTTTCTTCTGCAAACAGTTTGTACTTATTTTGTTGCTTTCTTCTGTCACTTCATGCAGTTTGTGTTTTCAGATTGCTTAGATTTGTTTTAAGCTGCTGCATTTATTGTAATCATATTTCTGCTTTCTCTTCCCATACATACGAACGATCCAGTCATTGTATCCTTTTTTTTTTTTCACTCTGGATGAATGATGCACACAGTGAAATTGTACCTGTGATTTCTTCGTCAGTAACTGCATACAGTATATTCATCTCTTCCCATGCAGATGTAATATAGTCTTTTCCCCCCCATCCTTTGTAACTGCGCAGTGTGCATGTATTATGTGTTGTCCATGCTACTGCTTTCCTCTATAGTAGCACAAAAATTAGTCATTCTGATCTGTATAAATCTGTAAGTGTTGTCTGTCTCTGCAGTCTCACAGCCACTTTCTTTTATTGTGTAAGTTACTGTTACAGTCTCAAGGCTGCTTTTGTAACACAGCTTTACTGATCAATTTTTTTACCCCTCTTACTTAATGCAGTGGTACAAAAAGCCCCAGCTTAGCTTTGCCTGTTAACTCTGCCATTGGAGGCACCAGTGCATAGACATTCGGTGTGTGTAGGAATTTTGCAGATCTTTTTTTTAAGTTCTAACGAATTGTGTTTGCCCCAAATGCCTTTTAGCTCTTTAATTTCTTAAAATGGTCATTCCATACTTGCTCAAGATACTTTTGACAGTTCCAAGACCATTTCAGATCCTTTTACAAGGTTTTCAATTTTGACATTTTAAATCAGAAGTAAAAGAAATCGTAGAAGAATTCACCATGATGTAATTGACTTCAAGCAGATGGTTGTTGACAGCAAACTTAATGAGGGATAGAATTGAGAAGCTTACTGATCAAGAGAAAACATTCTGTTCAACTGCTGCAGGAAAATGCCATTTTAAGTCAAAAGTTAGGCCTCAGTCAGTCAGATATTCTTTTTCCTACCATTTTCCTTGAATCATATATTCCTTTCATTAATAGTTAGCATTTATATCTCCAGGAAATGTATAGTACTTAAGTGTGAAAGGCATCAAACAACCTTTTTTTTTTTTTTTTTTTTTTTTTTTTTTTTTTGAGCTGGGAATTGACTTTCGTATAACATTTAGTAACGAGGTCATCTCTTAGTTGCATAACAGTGGAATATGATATTGAAATTTTTCTGATTAATTGTTGGATATGTGTTCATCATTATTTTGTCTTTTGCTGAGTTCACTTTTGTGTACCTTTCTTTTTAATGGTGGTTTGACTCCTTTTGCCAGTCTTTTTCTTTTGAACTCAGATTTGACTGGACAGTAGTATTGGCAGTCTACGTTTTAGTCGCACGATCTTTCCAGGATTTTTTATGGAGTTGGAGATTTTATTGTTCAATTTTGTACTGTGTTGAAGTAGTTTCGTATTTGTGTTGTATTACTGTTTATTTAAATTTCCCATTTATAGTTTCTGTTTCCTGTATTCTTGTATTTAGTCTTGACTGTTTAAAACGACTGTCACAGTAGTATCAGATCAGAAAATACGTGAAAATTAACTGGTCTTTGACTGCATTCCCATGTGTACATTGCATTCATTCACCTGTGTGTATGAATAGCAATATGGTTGTTACTAGTTTTAAACACTATTTTAGAAAAATTATCAAGAAACCGCCTTAAAGTTTGTTTCTTGTTTTCATGTTTTTAATAGAAGGCAAAATTGTCCAAGTGGTTTGGATGTTCCCGTACAAATGGCACAGATAATACAAAATAATTGAAATTCATAAAAAGATTTATTTTGTTTATCTGCTACTGACATATGGGTATAACTGGTAAAATGTCACTGAAGATTAAAAAAACAAAAAACAAAAACATAAGCGTATAATTTGTGCTTTGTCACTTGAAGATTTAAAAAACAACAGAATACAAGCATGAACGGTACATGTGCAGAATTATGTATGTGTGGGACCAAAAGCAGCAGAATAACTTCAGAAAAATTGAAGAATCTTCCTAATGGTATAAGAAAATAGAAGCAAATAAAAAGCAAACAAATAGAACAAAGGTTTACAGTGTAATAGCATCAAAAACCATTTGAGTATTCATGACTTTATGCTGTGTGTTCTTTATCTAGAGTCTGAGTGGCCAGAGACACCCCCATTTGCTGCCCGACAACTTGATGCTCTTCTGGATGGCGGGAATGGTGGAGATGCAGGGGAGTCAACCCCTGTCTATGATGACCACTCCACAGACAACTCTAGCATGACGCCAGTGTACATAGCTCCTGACCAGGACCAGGAGAGCAGGATGGAGGAGGGCATCTGTGGGTTAGGGGCTTTCCCTGCAGCCATCTTCTGTAAACCAAAGGGGGAGGGGTTGGAACAGGAGGATGAAAAAGCGGGAGCTGTGGTGGTGACTGACAGTGGCAGCGAGAGTGGGGAGACTGTGGAGGAGTATTTGAGTGCAGAGGGATTGCCAGATTTAGGAGAGGTACTCACTGTTGACTCAGGTGATATGTATAGGGAGAGAGAGGATACTCAGGTTTCTGATGTGAACAATGTCTATGTTGGTGCTAATGATGTTGATCGCAACCTTGAGGAGAACAGTAGTCATGGTATTGGTATTGGACCCGTACCAGGTGGTGATAAGATGGGTAATGTTGCTATTGACCCTGCATGTACAGATAGCTTGAATTATCCCATGCAAGCAGGTGATATTGGCAATTATCCTACGGCAAGTAGCGTTACTGGATCCATCCACTGTGCAGTGGATGGAAAAGGTGCTTATGAGCCAAAAGAGGAAGGTGCTAATTTTCTTGATTTAAATTGGGGGAAGGTAGAGATAGTAGAAGGGAGTCAGACGTTTGTTGATGAAGAGAACAACATTAGAACTGTCATTATAGACCAGACCAAAGAAGAAATGGTGGCCCAAGAGCTATCTGGGGACAGAGATGAGGAGGATGGTATTGCACTGAGACCGGGAGCTCTGGTCATGAAGGAGCAGCATGAAGAGAATGGACGTTTATCAGTTGGTTCAAATACAAAGACAGCAGAAGGAGCAACCATAGAGAATGCAATGACGGTCACTGAGGATCAGGTCATGGAGGTCACGCTGGACACTGTGTTTGCGGAGTTGGAGATCTTGCCACCCAATACTGGGCAGCAGACAGAGAAGATGGTTGAGAGGGATGGAGATAAAATAGCTGTGCTGGAGTATGGGATCATTGATCCTGATGGAGTAGAAGAAGATCAGGATCCTTGTTTGTTACTGGTTGCAGAAGCAAATGGGACTGCTGATGCATACCCACACACACCACCAGCTGGTAGCGGTGAAAATCTGGTTGAACAAGATGGTGATGTCAGTCCACAGCCTGAAGAAACTGACTGCAGTTCAGATTCACCAGTGGACAAAACATCTGCCATTAACCAACTATCTTTGTCCACATCACCAGAACATGCTAGGATTGACTTTTCCCGAATGTCAGACACCAGACAGTTACTTCTGAAAGGGCCAACACCAGAGACAAATGAAAGGGCAGTTGGGAACAAGGTTGACCTGGGCGCATTAACAGACAGTGTTATTGACATCACACCTGATAATGTATCATCTCCACAACACATGGTACAGTTGCAGCCAGCTACTTCTGAGGAAGTTGACAAAGCATGGAGATTGGACAAAGCACAAGAAGAAGTGGTTGAGTCCTCTGATCAGATCAGACAGTCTGATGTCACCCAAGCTTGTGTCTTGAGTGAGGCCATGAATGGTCAGTTTCTGAATCGAGACATTGGTTTGACAGGCCCACAGATAGAGCAGAATACAGTGACAAAGAGAGACCTGATCACTGATGAATATGAAAACAATTCTGCAGCTTTGGGAAACGTCCATAAAGAGGAAGAAGATACAAATGAAGTTAATAAAGCTGATCAAGATGGAGATGCGGTCGGAGAGATGTCAGAGGGAGAAAAAGATAGGGCTATGGTAAAAACTGATGAAGAGAAAAAGATTCCTTGTGCAGTTGAGGAAGCTAAAGAAGACAAAGGAGTACTGTCAGATGAAAGAGTGAAAACTGGAAAAAGGCAGGATCAAGTCAAAGTTGATAAAGGAGATCAAAGGGAGGAGAAGAAAAGTGCAGGAACTGAAGGCAGAGGCGGAAAGAAAACAAGTGAGGTTTTCCCTGACCCTTCAGAGCTAGGCGGTGACAGAGAAAAGAGAATGGTCTTTGAAACCATGGAACCACAAACGGTATCCTTCCTTGACTTAACAGGGTGCAAAAACTTGCCAGGAGAAACTAGTGATCTGAGTCTTGACTGGGAGGTCAGTCCCATGGAGTGCCCTTTGCCATTATCCTCTTTCAGTGTCTCTTCAGAAAGTTCTTGGGAGGAGAGAATGGATGCGTCGCTGAACTTGAATGAGCACAATGGTATGACCATGTCTTCTGTGGCTGCACATGCAGCTTGTGGGGAGCTCCATCCTGTGAGCTTAGGGGGCCTGGCTCCTGCCCATGATAAGGATGAGGTATGCCTTTACCTTATGAACAGCCGCAGTCAACAGAACCCGACCTCAATGGGAGCATTTTTCAGAACCAAGTCACGCTGGAAGTAGACAAGGTTGCCACATCTTCAGGCACATCCGATGAGGCTTCAGACACTGTCCTGACATCAGATGATTTGGAGGAAGTGGCAGTACACATGGAAACAATGGTTGCACAAGAAACACAGGAGCAGCTGAAGGAGGAGATTGAGGAACACCAGGAAGAGTTGGCCAGCATGATTGAAGAATATGGAAATACTATAGATCTGGAAAGAGATGATATATTTGAAAGTGCTCAGCATGTTGAGGATGGTCAGGCTAAAAGTCATGATCCAAGCTCTCTTTCCTTGTCAGAGAGACTAGATGCTAGCAGGTCGTTGAAAGAGAAGCCAGGAATTAGTGGCTCAATAGAAGAAAGATCTGAAGTCCGCAACCATACAGCAGAAAGACTTGAAGTCAGAGACTTTACAGAAGAAAGCTATGAAGACGGTGACCTCACAACTGAAATACCTGAAGTTGTCTGTACTGCAGATAGGCCTGGAGTCCGTGACTTTACAGAAGAAAGAAACCCGAAAGCAGTGACTTCACTGCAGAGAAACATGAAGTTGGTGACTTGAAGGCAGAAAGCTGTGACATAACAGCACAAAGACCTGAAATCAGTGACATTACAGCAGAAAGAATTGAAGCTGGTGACTGTTTTGAAGAAAGACCTGAAGTTGTCAGCCGTAGAGCAGAGAGACCTAAAAGGGATGACTCTGTAGATGGAAGATGTGAAGGTTGTGACTCTACAGCTGAAAGACCTGAAGTTGGTGACTTCGTGATGGACAGACCTGAAGTCTATGACTCCTCAATGGAAAGACCTCAAGTTAGGGAATCTAAAGTGGAAAGACCTGAGATTGGCAATTCTACAGCAGAAAGACCTGAAGTTGACATCTCTGCAGCAAACAGACCTGAAATTGGAGACATTGCAGTAGAAAAACCTGAAGTTGGTGACTCAACGTTAGAAAGATCTGAAGTTGATGATTATATAGCAGGAAAACTTGAAGTTGGTGATTCTATTGTAGAAAGGCCAGAAATGTGTTACTTTATCGCAGAAAAATCTGTGGTTGGAGATTTTGCAGCAGAGAGACCTGAAGCCAATGACCCAGTGAGAGAAAACATTGAAGTTGGGGGCTTTACCACAGAGAGAACTAAAGTTGCGGACCTCGCTAAAGTTACAACTGACGTCGGTGACAATATTACAGAGACAACTAAAGCCAGGTACTCTTCTGAAGATTCAACTGAAGGCTATGGCTTTACTGCAAATACAGCTGAAGACAGGGATTTCACTGCAAAGACATTGGAAATTATTGACTTCTCCACAGAGACAGCTGAAGTCGGTGGCATCACTACAGAGACAACTGAAATTGGTAACTTCACCATTGACAAAACTGAAATCGGTTACATTGTTACGGAAACAGCTGAAATTAGTGACTTCGCTGCAGACAAAACTGGTGTCGGTGATTACGCTTCAGAGACCACTGATGTCAGTGAGGTCACTACAGAGATAACTGAAATCAGTTACTTCTCTTTAGACAAAACTGAAATTGGTGACTTTACTGAAGAGGCAAGTGAAGTCGGTGACACTGCTGTAGAAACAACTGAAATCAGTAACTCTAATGAAGAGGCAACTGAAGTCACTGACACTGCTGTAATGACAACTGAAATCAGTAACTCTGCTGAGAAGAAAACTGAAGTCGCTGACACTGCTGTAGAGACAACTGAAATCAGTAACTCTACTGAAGAGAAAACTGAAGTCACTGACACTGCTGTAGAGACAACTGAAATCAGTAACTCTGCTGAAGAGAAAACTGAAGTCAGTGACACTGCTGTAGAGACAACTGAAATCAGTAACTCTACTGAAGAGAAAACTGAAGTCACTGACACTGCTGTAGAGACAACTGAAATCAGTAAACTCTACTGAAGAGAAAACTGAAGTCACTGACACTGCAGTAGAGACAACTGAAATCAATAACTCTACTGAAGAGAAAACTGAAGTCAGTGACACTGCTGTGGAGACAACTGAAATCAGTAACTCTACTGAAGAGAAAACTGAAGTCAGTGACACTGCTGTAGAGACAACTGAAATCAGTAACTCTACTGAAGAGAAAACTGAAGTCACTGACACTGCTGTAGAGACAACTGAAATCAGTAACTCTACTGAAGAGAAAACTGAAGTCGTGACACTGCTGTAGAGACAACTGAAATCAGTAACTCTACTGAAGAGGCCACTGAAGTCACTGACACTGCTGTAGAGACAACTGAAATCAGTAACTCTACTGAAGAGAAAACTGAAGTCAGTGACACTGCTGTAGAGACAACGGAAACCAGTAACTCTGCTGAAGAGGCAACTGAAGTCGCTGACACTGCTGTAGAGACAACTGAAATCAGTAACTCTACTGAAGAGGCAACTGAAGTCAGTGACACTGCTGTAGAGACAGCTGAAATCAGTAACTCTGCTGAAGAGGCAACTGAAGTCACTGACACTGCTGTAGAGACAACGGAAACCAGTAACTCTGCTGTAGAGGCAACTGAAGTCACTGACACTGCTGTAGAGACAACGGAAACCAGTAACTCTACTGAAGAGGTCAGTGACACTGCTGTAGAGACAACTGAAATCAGTAGCTCTGCTGAAGAGGCAACTGAAGTCACTGACACTGCTGTAGAGACAACTGAAATCAGTAACTCTACTGAAGAGGCAACTGAAGTCAGTGACACTGCTGTAGAGACAACGGAAACCAGTAACTCTGCTGAAGAGGCAACTGAAGTAACTGACACTGCTGCAGAGGACAACTGAAATCATGTAACTGTACTGAAGAGGCAACTGAAGTCAGTGACACTGCTGTAGAGACAACGGAAACCAGTAACTTTGCTGAAGAGGCAACTGAAGTCACTGACACTGCTGTAGAGACAGCTGAAATCAGTAACTCTACTGAAGAAAAAACTGAAGTTGATGACTCCACTTCAGAGACAACCCATAGCAATCTTCCTACGCAGAGACGACTCCAAGCATTTCCCCACTGCAGAGATGATTCAAACCAATTTCCCTACTGCAGAGATGATTCAGCCAATTTCCCAACTGCAGAGATGACTCGAGCCAATTTCCCTACTGCAGAGATGACTCCAGCCAATTTTCCTACTGCAGAGATGACTCAAGCCAATTTTCCTACTGCAGAGATGACTCAAGCCAGTCTTCCTACTGCAGGGACAACTCAAGCCAGTTTCCCGTACTGCAGAGAATGACTCAAACGCCTATCTCCCTACTGCAGGAGGCACTCGAGCCAATCTCTCTACTACAGAGACAGCCCAAGCCAATCTCCCTAGTGCAGGAGATGAACTCAAGCCAATCCTCTACTGCAGAGGACAGCTCAAGCCAATCTCATACTGCAGAGACAACCCAAGCCAATCTCCCGTCTGTAGAGACATCCCAAGCCAATCATTCCTACTGCAGAGAGAATGCAAGCCAATCTACCCTACTGCAGAGACGATTCAAGCATTCTCTCTACTAAGAGGCAACCCAAGCCAATCTCCCTATGCAGACACAGGCTCAAGCCAACTCCCTACGCAGCAACAACTCGAGCCAATCTCCTACTGGAGAGACAACCAAGCCAATCTCCTACTGCAGATAGAACCCAAGCCAATCGTCCTACTGCAGAGACAAGTCAAGCCAATCTCCCTACTAGCAGAGACAATGCAAGAAATCTCCCTACTGCAGAGACAACTCAAGCCAGTCGCCTCGCAGGGAACGATTCAAGCCAGTACTCTCTTCTGCAAGACAACTCAAGCCTAATCGCCCTGCTGCAGCAACAACTCGAGCAAACTCTCTACTGGAGAGGCAACCCAAGCCATCTCCCTACTGCAGAGGACAACCCAAGCCAATCTCTCTACTGGAGAGACAACCAAGTCAATCCCCTACTGCAGAGAACAAATCAGGCCAATCTCCCTACTGCAGATAAAACCCAAGCATGCTCCTACTGCAGAGACAACCCAAGCCAATCTCCCTACTGCAGAGACAACCCAAGCCAATCTCCCTACTGCAGAAACATTCAAGCCAATCTCCCTACTGCAGATAGAACCCAAGCCAATCTCCCTACTGCAGAGACAATGCAAGCCAATCTCCCTACTGCAGAGACAACTCAAGCCAGTCTCCCTACTGCAGAGACAACCCAAGCCAATCTCCCTACTGCAGAGACAACTCAAGCCGTCTCCCTACTGCAGAGACGACTCAAGCGAATTTCCCCACTGCAGAGATGATTCAAACCAATTTCCCTACTGCAGAGATGATTCAAGCCAATTTCCCAACTGCAGAGACAACCCAAGCCTATCTCCCGACTGCAGAACCATTCAGGCCAATCTCCCAACTGCAGAGACAACCCAAGCCAATCTCCCTAGTGCAGAGACACCCTAGCCAATCTCCCTACTGTAGAGACATTCGAAGCCTGTCTCCCTACTGTAGAGACAACTCAAGCCAATCTCCCTACTGTAGAGACAACCCAAGCCAATCTCCCTACTGTAGAGACAACCCAAGCCAATCTCCCTACTGCAGAGACGAGTCAAGCCAATCTCCCTACTGCAGAGAGAAGTCAAGCCAATCTCCCTACTGCAGAGGCGATTCAAGCCAATCTCGCTACTGCAGAGACAAGTCAAGCCAATCTCCCTACTGCAGAGACAAGTCAAGCCAATCTCCCTACTGCAGAGACAACCCAAGCCGATCTCCCTACTGCAGAGACAACTCAAGCCAGTCTCCCTACTGCAGAGACAACCCAAGCCAATCTCCCTACTGCAGAGACAAGTCAAGCCAATCTCCCTACTGCAGAGACAAGTCAAGCCAATCTCCCTACTGCAGAGGCGACTCAAGCCAATCTCTCTACTGCAGAGACAACTCAAGCCAATCTCCCTACTGCAGAGACAACTCAAGCCAATCTCCCTACTGCAGAGACAAGTCAAGCCAATCTCCCAACTGCAGAGACAACTCAAGCCAATCTCCCCACTGCAGAGACAACTCAAGCCAATCTCCCTACTGCAGAGACAAGTCAAGCCAAACGCCCTACTGCAGAGACAAGTCAAGCCAATCTCCCCACTGCAGAGACAGCTGAAGCCAGTATCGCTAATGCAGAGACAGCTCAAGCCGATCTCCCTTCTGCAGAGACAGCTCAAGCCAATCTCTCTACTGCAGAGACAACTCAAGCCAGTATCACTAATGCAGAGACAGCTCAAGCCAATCTCTCTGTGGAGTCGAATCAAGCCAATCTCTCTTCTGCAGAGACAACTCAAGCCAATCTCCCTACTGCAGAGACAGCTGAAGCCAATCTCCCTACTGCAGAGACAGCTGAAGCCAATCTCCCCTCTGCGGAGTCAAATCAAGACAGTCTTCCTACTGCAGAGACAGCTGAAGCCAATCTCCCCTCTGCGGAGTCAAATCAAGACAGTCTCCCTACTGCAGAGACAGCTCAAGCCAATCTCCCTATTGCAGGGACAACTCAAACCAATCATTCTATGAAGCGACAACTCAGACCAATCATTCTATGAAGAGATAACTGAACCAGAAAATAGCAAGGCCTCTGAAGACAGAGCAGAAGGTAGTAGTTTCATGCAGAGGGGCCTAGTATTAGAGACAAAAGAACTAAGCAGGGTCTCAGCCGCTTCATCAGTAACGTGAGGTAGAGAGAATAAAGCTGAAACACAAGAAAGCCATGACCCTTGTCACAAAATAAAGATCTCCAAACACCGCTTGCATATAAAGAAAACCAGACAGCGGACCATGATTCTGCTAAAATCATTGGGGATTCTTGATTCTGCATCCCGAAATCTTAAACTTCATGCAGGAGATGGTGGTGACGAAACAGGTTATGAAGCCAACAACACAGGAAACCAGCAGCTTCATGGACATGGTCTCAGTGTATTCAGTATTGTCAGTAAGGATCATCAGGAAGAGAAGTCGGAAAGGCTTGCTGGACAAGAGTCAAAAGAGAGTGAATGTCAAGTGACAGAAATGGAGAGCTGAAAAGAACCAACTTTTGTGGTGGTTGTTTACAGTGGATGGCCGCTGTCCCCTAGGTCGTGCCATCAGCTCTCTGGCCTGCAAATCACAGTTTTTGTATGATAGTTGTTTTCTTAAGTAAGGAATGAGTGAGTTGTCCTAACACAGTTACCTATTAGAAAAAAAGTTATATATGGAGATTTAGGTTGTGTATAGAAAGAAAGAATGTTTTATTTGATTAGGATTTTGTTAGATGAAAGATTTAAAGATTATTTCAAAAAGGAAAAAAATGTTATTGCGTGTGCTCACTTATACACACACACACACACACACACACACACACACACGCTCACATTTTCATACCTACACACACGCACACACACTCTCACTCGCACACACACACACACTGGCATTCACACACATTTTCAGTTGAAAACTTGTGCACATATAGTATTCCTATAACAGAGAAAATATCTTGGAAGTTATGAATATGAATGAATCACTTCAGATTAAAGTATATTATCTGTATATAACTGCTTTTGTGATGAAGGTGCGCGCAGATGTTCATACCTTGTGTTTATTGTGCTGAATGTAAATTCTCGCTTCAGAGACAGTAGAATTACTTGAGTAAATCAGTTATCATTTCCTGCATTCATGGTTGGCACCCCGCTGTGATGTCAGCTCAGTGTCACAGTACATGAAGTCATTTTCAACTTGTCATGGTCAGACAGTGCAACTTTTTGTCAGCTTGTGTGTTATGATTGTTTTTTATGTCCATCTTTGCGAATGGTTTGCTCTTAAGCTCTGAAGTATTTTTTTTCTTCGTCCCCTTTCCTCGATCCTCACCTCTCTGCTCTTCTGCCATCTCCCCTCCCACCTGCTCGTCCACCCACCCCACTCCCTTTCTTTCCACCTGCTCCAGTCACAGAGAGTTTCTGTGTTGGTTTGACTTTGTTACATCACCATCCTGCCCTCTGTGACTCGGTGGCAGTGGTAAATTGTTACTGTGTGTTGGAGTGATTTACAAATGATTTATTATGGGGTGATTCCTGAGAGATTTGTTATCATAAGGGTTTGTGAATGTTCAGGTGTGGTTCATGATTCCTTAATTGATTAGTTTAAGAGTGTTTTTGCTGTTTATTCTACACAGCAGTCATTTGGAACTTTACTGCAATAGCTTTCTTCTTTATCTGATTTCACATAAGGCAGTTTTGTCATCAGAGGATACAGACCTTGCTAATGTCCTCACTTGTCCCAAGTTTTACGTTGTACAAGTATCTACATCAAAAGGCATTGGGCATGAAACCACAGCATTGCTAGTGTCCACCTCACTTGTTGAGGGTTTCCTGGGCTGCACTGTTCAGAGGTCCCAGAGCCCTTTAGGATGTTGGCACACAGTGCATGGACGTACACTGTACCCGGCGTCTCTGTCTCTGACAGTTACTTCGCTGTATGTGCTGAGGACGTTAGATATGACCTGAACCTGATTGAAGATCCAGCTGTTCACATTCTGTAACACCTTTCTCAGTTAGCCTTTACTTTGGTCTCGTTAATTTTTTTTTTTTGAGTAAATAGTGTACTGTTCTTTGAGAATCCTTTGTGGTAGGTCAGTGCTGTTGTTTTTCTTTTTGTGTTTGATATGGCGTAAAATCGGTTCAGGCTTTTAGAAGTCGGTGACAAAGTTTGAATCAGTCTTAGAAATGCGATGTCCAAGTGTTCGTACCACTTTCATTGATCACTGTTCTCCTGCTCTTACTGCAGTTGACAGCTAACAGGAACACAGAAAAGTTCACAGTACTTGTATTTGTTTTTTTTATTTAAATGACAATAATTTTGCGCCAGTTTATTGACACTTTTTCAGGTTTGTGTTTGGCTGTAACCTTTGGTTTTCATATGAATGAGGCCAGTCAAATTTGAATATTGATTTGATCACATTTAATGTAAATGTGAAGTCATTTACGTGGACTGTATTTCTCTGTTTGAGTTACTGATTTCTCTCTGTGTGTATGTGAAACTTGCTTGCACAGTCCAGGCTTTGTGAATTGTTGAACAGCAGGAAATGGAAAAGACCTACAGTTCACTCTCCCTCCCCCTCCGTTGACTTCTTTCAGCTTCTTTCGCTTGGCTTGAAAGTTTAGTTTGGATGGTGTATAATTTTTGAAACGACCGATAACAGTACTTGTGACATTTGTTTCTGTTTTATGTGTATCATTTTATCATGGTGCAGGGACACTTGCGGATACCTGGCCGATTATTAGACTTTTCACTGCTTTCAGAAGCAAACACAAAATGGAATGGATTGATGAATCCAGAACTTATTTTATGTGCAGTTACTATCTGCCTGCCTGCCAGAACCTCCCCCCCCCCCCCCCCCCCCCCCCCCCCCCCAAAAAAAAAAAAAAAAAAAAAAAAAAAAAAAAAAAAAAAAAAAACCCTTTGAACTTGTTTTTGCCTTTTTTTAAAAATTATAGCGGTTTTTTTTTGTAGGTGATAGAGTTGAATGCTACAGTAAATCTAGATTTCAGTTTTGCATTCTTTGTACACCTCTCAAACCTACTGCCATTACTATAGCTCCCATTGCCTCAAGGATTTGTGTGTTTTAGCTAAAATTTGATTGATTGTTAGTGGATTATTGCTGTCCCATTCGTTATGTTCATTGTCTATCTTTTTATATCCCACATGTCTTTTAGTTCATCATATTTTCCCTCTCTTCTGACGTTTCTTAATGTGCTTTTCTGAAGAAGAATTATCTTTCATGACAGATTGGTATTTCATGTATCTTACAATGGTATTGATGTTTCATAAAATATTTTGGTAAACGTCTTTAAAAGCTTTTTGTTCATCATAAGATAAAGAGTCTGCACTTTGTAGCAGAAAAATGCAATGTTTTGCATCATTGTACATATATATATGTACAGATATTTCAAAACTGTGCAAATTACTATGCGTCGGTGCATTTTTCTTTAAACAAAAGTTCTCGTTCTTGTTCATCAATCACATTGGCAAGTGATGGATGTGTTCACTGTTGCATAAGGTGGCTGTATCCTCACCTTAATGCCCTGTTCCTAAAAGAATTTTGAAATGTACAATATGGACCCTGTGTTTAATGATGTCAATTCTGAGGAAATCACAGTTTATGGATTCACTCTCTCTCTTTTTCATGATATCCAACTCTTTCATTTATTGTAGAAAACTAGGTTCGCCAATTACAGGGGAGGGAGGGGGCTACATAAAATTTATCCGTATCCGTGTGAGTGCATTTTCTTAAAATGGTGAAAATACACCAGCCAGTGTCGGATGTTTGGAGAAATGGGATAATGTTTCCAAAGTTTAGAGATGTCATGTGCATTGACTGGGATAACCATGTCGAATACATCTTCCTGAGCAAGGAAAAGCAGATATTTCTGTCGGATATCTGTGTTCTGTTGGTTGTTTTTACTTTTTTTTTCCATTTCATTTTTCATTGAAACTGTTTCTGAATATCATTTGGTTATTATCACGGGGTTGAATGGGTATCCAGTACAGTCTTTTGACAAATGCCACATCAGAAAACATTTTCAGACGCTCTATAGCTATGTTCCCCCCTCACCTCTTACCCCTTCTCTTTGCCAGTCCACTTGCTGCTTGTCATAAACAACAGTTGTACAGCATTCTGTGGATTTGAATTTGGACAATTGGACGGATGAGAGGAAGTGTACACAGGCAGACACTGTGAGGGGTTTGTGGGGAGGATGGGAAGGGAACGACTTCTCCCAGGATCAGAAGTGACCAGCTGAGAAAGCTGGAGTCAGAAATCTTGGAAAGGACTTGGCTAATGCAAAAGAAAAGAAAATATAAGCACAAACTGCTGTTGTGCAGGAGATTTGTAAGATTTCTTCTCATTTAAGAGCTTTTGCCCAACCAAAACAGAATTGATGTTTGACATAGTAAAACTGGAAATGAGTGAAAGCAGATTTCTCTCTTGCAGGGTTTTTTTTTTTTGTTTGACAGATGTTTTCCAGTGTATCACAATAACTGGAGTGAAAACTGTAATAAAAGCCGAATATTGTATTTTGAATGTCCCTACAATCACACATACCAGTGCTTGCAAGTGTTCATGTCTTTCAAGGTCAGTTTCTGTGTGTGGTTTATCTGGTTATAAGCTGTGTGTTGTGATTTAAAACATTTATAACAGTTGAAATCATTTAGAACAATTGCATCGTGTGTATGAATCAGTCGCTGGACATAGGTAGGCTGCCTAGCAAACTGTCTTTCCACCGGGGAGTTCTTTTCGGTTGTGGTGGTGTTTTTGTTTGCTTTTTTTTTCAAAAATACCATACAGTAATACTGCATTAGTCTGATGTTTACTGATTAAAGTTTGCTTTTATTTTTAGTTTGAAAATTTCACATAGTTTCTTTCCTGTGTAAGCTTTGGAGAGGAAAGGCATTGCTTTGCAATTCTGATGTTTTGAACAGTGATCAATAAATAATTATGTTGTGTAAACTGGAGAGGAATAGCATTGCTTTGCCATTCTGATGTTTGAACAGTGATCAGTAAACAATGCTGTGTAAACTTTGAAGAGGAATGGCATCGCTTTGCCATTCTGATGTTTGAACAGTGATCAGTAAACAATGCTGTGTAAAACTTTGGAGAGGAATGGCATCGCTTTGCCATTCTGACATTGCTTGCTATTCTGATGTTTGAACAGTTATCAATAAACAATCTGTTTGGAACTGTTTTTCTTTGATGCGCATGTGTTCAGATGAAACGTGTTGATGTTCCTACAACCTGTGTTTGAAAAAAGAAATTTGTAAGGTGGTTCCAGTCTACACAGGCAATTTTTTCTTCAGCTGTCACAAAGTATTAGATTTAGTATTCTCTTGCATGCCCTTCCATCCCCAAAGATGGATATGAACGCACAGCACAAGGCAAAAATACATTTCACTGGTTACCAGGGTGCAGGGGTTTGCTTCCTACTCGTAGACTGGTAAACCAAAGAGTATGGGTTCCAGCCCCGTAAGAGACTTAACACAAATCCTTCGGTCATGGTCAATTCCTACACACAGTTCAGGCAGCTGCAGCACAAAACTACACAGTTAACTATCTTCCATTCTTCACTTTCATTGCATTTCAAACTGGCTGATGCTGCAAATATCGTAATTGCTTTCTTGTAGGTGGATTTTCTTCTCTTTTTTTTGCTTTTTTTTTTTATTAGATGATGAGTAATTGGCTTTAGATTATTTTATTGCTGGAAATGATAAATGTAATTGGGGAAATGATTGGGTTTTTGTATTTTGATCACGGGTTGAATTGGGAGTAAAGGGTGTTTGGCGTTTAGGCTCCTGATTACCCAAATCCTCGAAATCAGTACAACTAACGGCATAACCAGCTTAAAATTTTAAAATGTCTTGTCACAATTTTATTGTCAAACCCCCTTGTAGGCATCTTACTTAACGTGAATTTGTGAATTAAACATTGTGGGACCCTCGCCCCTTGGGTTTTTTTTAAACCCAAAAAGGATGGTTTTTTTTCAAATTTGTCGGTTAGTTTTGCGAAAAAATTAGAAAGGATGGAATGAAGGTAAGAAAAAAAATTTAAAAAGAACCCTTATATCAGGAAAAAAAGTGCTTAAAACAGCCGAAGGCTGGAAAATTTAAAAAGTAACCGTTTTTTGATAGCCCATGTCCCGTGCATGTGGTTTATAAGGTCCCCCCGGGGGGGGTGGCCCCTTGTCGTGGTCGGAGGCTTGCGGGGTCCATGATCCTTGGCTTTTCTGGCGGGGGCTCATTATCGGGATAGGTGGTTTTGTCAAAATGTTCTAGGTCCGAGGGAAACCAAGATGCTGTCTGACCTAAGGTACGTGGGGAAGGAGTTTTGCCCCTGGTAGGGTTCCCATGTCAGTGGCAAGGGTGAGGTCCTGACTAAGAGTAAACCCCTCCTTTTCCCCTTTTTTGTTTTCTGCCTCCCTTATTTGGCCCTTTTTATCTTCATCTCCCCCTTTAAGTCTTCTTTTTTACACTCCTTTTTCTCTGTGGTCTCCTTAAGATCCCCGCGTTTTCGTGCGGTGCGACCCGTGTGGAGGGGGAAAGAGATCCTGGTGATTGAGAGGGCCAGCGCTCAAAAAATCCTTTGGCCGGGACCCTCCTAGAAAGGGAGTCACTTTTGGGCCGGGGTGTACTAATCGGCTCCCCTTCTTGGGGTTGGGTCAAAACAGACAGTTCCCTGCTGGCCAAGTAAACCCCTGCAGTGCTCAGCTCTCTGTTCCCGGGAGTTGAGCATGATCAGGGGGGATAGGGTTGGTGGCTTCTGTTTGTCGTATGTCTCTCTCCGAAGCCTGGAAGGGGTCAAGACATTGGTTTCTTGGCCCTGGCCCCTTTAGTTGGACTCCAAGGTGGGTGGGTAAGGGAGGGATGAAACAATAAACAAAATATGGCTTTTTCAAAAAACTACCCCCCCAAAAGGAAGAGGAAGGCAGCATCCCCTATTTCAGGGAATTTGAAACAGACAGTGATTCTGTACGGAGGTTAGACAGAGGACAGGTTTCTGGGCTTCCTGGCTCGTGATGGAAGGGACGGAGCAGGAAAGACCCCTTTCAGCTCTGAGCCCTTTTGCCATACAAAAGGGCTTTCAAGGTCTAGCAGGTGACCCTCAGTCCGTAAAAAGGTTGAGGAATGGCTCGTTTCTCATTCAATGTCGATCAAAGAAGCAATCTGAACAGCTGTTGAGGGCAACAAAAGTAGTGGACAGGGAGATCAGGGTGACTCCCCATAAACAGTTAAATTCCTCAAAAGGAGTGATTCGCTGCAGAGATCTAACAGGTGTCTCAGAGGCAGAGATCAAAACGGAACTGGCGTCCCAGGGTGTGACGGAGGTGCGCAGGGTGACAGTAAAGAAAGGTGCAGAGAGAGTGGCCACCAACACCCTCTTTCTGACCTTCTGCAACCCTGTGCTGCCTCCAGTCATCAAAGTGGTTAACCTGAACGTCAGAGTTCAGATGTATGTTCCGTCCCCGTTGAGGTGCTTCAGATGTCAGAGGTTTGGCCATGTCAGAGACCGTTGTTCTGGGCAGGAGGTGTGCGGTGTTTGCTGCAAGGCAACCCATGATG
The DNA here is from genome assembly GCA_018398815.1 of Conus ventricosus. NCBI lineage: Eukaryota > Metazoa > Mollusca > Gastropoda > Neogastropoda > Conidae > Conus > Conus ventricosus. Next base: position 16,826,237 of record CM031600.1, on the reverse strand, counting down.
GGCCGTGTAAAGATCCGGCACATTGTGCTAACTGCGGTGGCGACCATCCCTCCTCTTCCCGAAACTGCCCTCTTTGGATTCAGGAATCCGCTATACAATGAGTAAAAACTGAAAAGAAAATCTCCTTTTTTGAGGCCCGCAAACAGGTTGCTGGCAGTCAGACGCCAACAGCATCTTCGTATGCTTCGGCCGTAAAGAAAGTTTCCACTAGGTCAGTCTGCTGCCAGACTGATGAATTTATCTTTTCCAAGACACTGCAAGGAAGAACTGTCAGCTCTGGTGGAAGCGGGTCCACCACCTCCCAACCCAAAGTGACTGCCCCTGGTGGAGGCAAAAAATCCACCACCCCTCAGACTCCCCAGCAGTCTACAACATCTGCTGCTGGGCAGATTAAAAAACCAGCACCCAAGCCTCGAACTCCTCTGTCCAGTGCCCGTGCGGGCAAGGGAGTTCCACCCAGTGTGGAGATGGTGGAGATGAGGAAGAAACCTCCACCGTCTCCCAAATCCAGACCACCTTAGCCTGTTGGTAAGTCTGCCAGCAGGTCTGAAGAACAACACAGTTCAGTGAAACTACAAAATAAATTCACTCCATTGGAAGCAGTCGTTGAGGAGGAGATGACCTGATTTCTCTCCTTTTCGCCCTCTGCACCATGGGTAGTACAATATCCCATTGGAATAATCCGTGGACTAAATTCCAACTTTGGGGAGTTGCAGCTTCTGTGTCAATCTATAAAAACCTTCCGTCGTGGCTCTTCAGGAAACTCAAATTCAAAGCCAGAAGACCTTTACTCTTTCTGGCTTTAATGTTCTTTCAAAACCTGCACAACCATCCACGTTGGGACTGTCGGGCGGTGTTGCCCTTCTCATACACAAAACTCTGTTGTATAGTCCTGTCGCTCTGTCTACCTTCCTTCAGGCTGTAGCTGCGAGAGTCACTCTCCACAAGACTGTGACAATCTGTTCCATTTATCTTCCACCTTCTGTCCCGGTTTGTCGTCAGGACCTTGTCAGTCTGATAGGTGAACTTCCTCGACCTTTTTTGCTGTTGGGTGACTTTAACGGTCACAATCCTCTTTGGGGTAGTGTCAGTACGTCATCCAGAGGTCTGCTAATTGAGGATGTCCTTTCGGATTTGGATTTGTGTTGTCTGAACGACGGATCTGCAACTTACCTCCACTCTTCCACAGGTTCACTTTCGTGTTTAGATTTGTCGGTTTGTGACCCCTCGCTGGTCCTGGACTATGAGTGGTCTGTCCATGACGATCTGCACGGAAGTGACCATTTCCCTGTTTGTTTACAACCCGTAATAACTGAACAAGTCTCTGTCTCTCCACATCTAAATTATAAGAAAGCAAACTGGGATCTCTTTGCAGCCACTATTTCAAAAGAATTCCAGGACACTGATTTTCTTCAGAGTCCGGACCCAGCAGAATCACTGACTAACACTATGATCAAGTGTGCTAAAGCTTGTATTCCAGTGTCTTCCGATAAACTTCAAATGCCAAAAACACCCTGGTTTGATTCAGACTGCCAACAAATTTCCAAAGTTCGAAAACGGGCTCAGCGTCAGGTGTACCAACAACCTTCGGGTCCCAACGCTCGAGCCATCAGAAACTCCGTGCTAATCAAGACACACTTTAAAATCAGTAAACGTCGGTCCTGGAGAAGTTTCTGCTCCAGGCTGACATCGAAAACTTCCAAGAAAAAAGTGTGGAACATCATTAGGAAAATCAAAGGGAAGAACACCTGTCCACTGTGAACCATCTCAAGTTTGCTGACTCTTTAATAACAGAGAAAAAGCAGTTGCTAATCTGCTGGCTTCAACCATAGAAAAGAATTCCTCCTCTTCTAACAAATCAGCCACTTTTGTCAAAAATAAAACCCTTAAAGAAAAATCACCCTGCAACTTTTCGTCAGACAACATGGAAGACTGCAATCTTCCTTTCACTTTAAATGAACTGAAATCTGCCTTACTGTCCTGCAACGATTCCTCTCCAGGTATAGATGAAATCCCTTATCAACTGTTGAAACATCTTCCGCAAGAAGGTCTGAATATACTGTTACAGGTATACAACCATGTGTGGACTACAGGTTTCTTTCCGCCCTCTTGGCGAAAAGCCCTCATTATTCCCATCCCCAAACCTGGAAAAGATCTTTCTAATCCATCAAACTACCGTCCCATAGCTTTGACCAGCTGTGTCTGTAAACTGATGGAGAAATGGTCAATGCTAGGCTTATGTGGAAACTCGAAACCGATGGCCTTTTGGCGAAAGAACAGTGTGGTTTCCGCAAACATCGGACTACTGTTGACCATTTGATTCGTCTGGAATCTACACTTCGGAACGCCTTTCTGAACAAACAGCATGCAGTGGCAATTTTTTTTGACTTGGAGAAGGCCTACGATACCACCTGGAAGTCGGGGATACTTCATGATCTCCATGATCTGGGTTTTCGAGGTCATCTTCCGCTTTTCCTTCAAAATTTTTTGGCAGAACGACAGTTTCAGGTCCGGGTTGGCACCACTCTCTCTGATGTCCACGAGCAGGAGTTGGGTGTTCCACAGGGAGCATACTGTCTCCTGCCCTCTTTAGTATTAAGATCAATAACATTGTTAAATCAGTTCAGCAGGGTTCAGACTGCTCATTGTTTGTGGATGATTTCGCTGTTACGCAACTGGAAGCCTGTACCCGAGTGTCCAGCGCAGGCTCCAGCTTTGCGTGGATAAAATCCATCGATGGCAGATGAAAACGGTTTCACCTTTTCTGCTTCAAAGACACAGTGTATTCACTTCCATAATTTCGTCAGTTTTTTCCAGATCCTGAACTTCAAGTAGGGAAATCTCCCATTCCAGCTGTTAAAGAGGCCAAATTTCTGGGAGTCATTTTTGACCAGAAACTTAACTTTCTCAGCCACGTCAAAAATCTCAAAACTGCTTGTCAGAAAGCACTGAATATTCTGCGGGTCGTAGCGCACACCGACTGTGGCGCTGATAAGAAAACTTTGCTGCACCTCTACAGAGCCTTGGTCCGTTCCAAACTGGACTACGGTTGTGCTGTGTACGGCTCTGCAAGATCATCTTACCTCAAACTCTTGGACCCTATCCACCATCAAGGGCTTCGTCTCTGTCTTGGAGCGTTCCGCACCACCCCTGTGTACAGCCTGTACACAGAGGCAGGTGAACCTTCACTGTCCAACCGCAGGCTGAAACTGTCTTTGAATTAATTATATCCGACTGTTCTCAGAACCAGAAAACCCTGCCTATGACTGTGTCTTTGACCCTCCGTTCCAAAGTAAGTTTGAAAACAACCCTAAATGTATTCCGCGTTTGGTCTTCGTATGCAGCCTCACGTGCGGAATGCAGGTCTAGACCTGGGAGTAGTTTCCGATTTTTCCAAGTTTCCGGATCAACCTCCGTGGACCTTTTTCACACCAGAGATTTGCTTCGATCTTGCAGCTTTTCGCAAAGAGTCTACCAGCTCTCTGGCGTACAAGGCATTGTATGCTGACCTCTGTTCCAAATTCCCATCCTATCAAAAAGTTTTCACTGACGGTTCCAAGTCTGAGGATGGAGTGGCCTGTGCAGCCTACTGCCCTGGGGCTCCTTCTCAGATACTGTTGGAACATATACATTCAGATGCTTCTGTCTATTCTGCTGAACTTACTGCTCTGGTTCTGGCTTTGAAGATAATCTCACATTCTTCAAAGAGGGACTTTCTGGTTCTGTCGGATTCGCTGTCAGCTTTGGAGGCCATAGCTGGCCGCAACCTTCAGCATCCAGAACTTTTACTTTTTTTTTAACTTTTTAGCAAGTTGAAGGCGGACGGTTACAACATACTCTTGCTTGGGTTCCAGGTCATGTTGGCATCGGCGGGAACGAAATGGTTGATCGTTTAGCCAAGAACGCCACAAGAGAGAAACTGTCCAACACTTATATCCCCTGCTCAGATGTGAAACCCAAAATTAATGATTATGTGAGAGACCTCTGGCAAGAGGATTGGAACACACAGACGAATAACAAACTCTTTCAGATCCGTCCAAACCTTAAGGACTTCCTCCCATCCACGTCGGGAGGTCGTAAAGAGGAAACGGTTCTGTGCCGGCTACACACCGGCCATTCGTATTTTAGTTTACCATGCTTACCTTTTAAAGAGTGAAGAAGCTCCGTGGTGCATTCCATGTCATGCGCCACTCACAATGAAACATGTTCTTTTAGAGTGTTGGGACTTGCACGATGTGAGACACAAACATTTTACGGCGGAGTCCATGAAGATCCTGTTCAGGGATGTCCCGCCTGATGTGATCCTTGACTTTTTGAGAGAGATTGACATTTTTCATCTGATTTAAGATTTTACGGAAGAAAGATTTTTAACGAAGTTTCTGGTACGTTTCTAGACGATGTCATTTAAAGAGATGTGTGAAAGTTGTTTTTTTTTTTTTTTTTTTTAATGACTGGTGAGTTGATTTTAACGTGGTGACAGCCCTGATGTGGCCCTTTGCGGTCGGCTGGGCTATAAGCAACATTATCTTATCTTATCTTCTACTAAGGTATCACCTGTGCAGTGTGTAGTATGAGGATACTAGTACAATAAGATCATGATATTTCTGATGTGACAAATACAAAATGAAGTTTATGGGAAAACTGATAGTGAAGTATAATTATGAAAGCCGCAACGGGCAGCCAGCAGCAGTGAAGGTGTTTTCTTTGTGTGCTGTGGGGTTCTTAGGCCATCCCTTGTGGATGGAATCCAATTTTCTTTATCATAGACTTCTGATTCATTGAATCGGATGTTGAGGCCTCAAGGACTGTCGCATAATCTGTAAAATGTTGTTTCACACAAGCACCATTCATCTGTTGTCATCATGGTTATCCTCTTACCCTTTCAAGGATAGATATTAATATAGGTGCCTCTCTATCTCGTCCCCATTTCCTAGGCTCCGAGTCACCTTGACTTGTGTACCGATAAGTTCAGAATATGAATATGTGAATGAATTGTCACATAATGGTCCACATGGAAATCTTGAACACTGTTGGTGTGTAGTAATGCACTCTTTGTCCTGCATTTGGTCATGGTCTGAAAGTGTTGAAGCGAAAAACAGAGGCTTTCAGAAATAAAGCATCTGACCAGTTGTTCCCCACCCCTCCCACAAGTTGCTCTCTCGGGCATTTACGCATACTTCTTCCTTCCTTTTAGATTCTGTGCCATGAGCAAGGCTGCTAAGAACTTCATATGATCACGCACATTCAAAATACATGACTGTTGAAGTCTGTGTTCTTGTAATGTAACCTTTGAGTTTGGGGCACTGAAAACAATACCATCTTGCAATCTACAAGAATCATACTGGTCTCATGCACACCTATTCAAGCTATTTTAACCCTCATGTGCCTGTGTTGGACCCTTGGCATTGGCGCTGGAAGAGATCGACCATGCCACATCTCTGGTGTGATTGAGACTAGAATTGGGAGAAAGCAGATCGCCTGTAGCCTACACATGTAGTCCAAACCTTCTCTTTAGAATTAACACGTCAACAATGTGAACCTCATTTGTCCAAACGACCTGATTTGTCTGAACCTGTTTTTTTCTTTCTGAAAAGTCATGCTCAGAACGCCATGTTGATCAAATTCCCATGTGTCTCCAAACCTGCCTATCTCTCTGTGTCTCTCTTATCTCTCTCTCTCTTTACTCTGTCATTGCTTCTCCCGCACCTGTATCTCTCTGGCCCACCTCCCCTCCATCTCCATCCCCCTTTGTGTCTTTCCATCTGATCCAGTCTCTGTGATGGACAGTCTGTGACCACAGGTCAATGTTTCCCCACATCTGTTGGCTCCATCCCCCTCCTCCTCCCTTTTATTCACAGCTCTCCAAACTGCTGCCCACACCCAACCGTTTATCCCCGCCTAAGTGTATGATCCCCCCATATTGATTGAAGATGATATATGTAACCCCAAACAAATTGTGACCTATATTGTAAATGTCCAGAAAGGGTCATGACTGGGAGCATGGTGACATGCGTCAAGGCTTGATATTGAATGACCTTGAATGGGTTTTTATATATGGACCAGAACAGGAGGAATGTCAAGGGACTAGATTCAGTCGTGGGACTCGGGTGGAAATTTGACTGTCCACAGCAGTTTCTTGGAAGGCTGGAAAGTGGATAGGACAAACACGAGGCAAATGGGTGCAAGAGGCATGAGTTCAAAGAGAACAGGAGAGGAGACTGATATTCCATGTTTCATTTCATATTATTGTCCATCTGACTGGGAGAGAGACAGACGGATAAAAGAGTGTGATGGCAACTCTGGGATGCACTTTTACTAGAACAAAAAATATTCGTATCATCCATGTCAACGTTGTCTAAATATTTGACAACAGGAACCGAGGGACAAATGGGTAATGAAGGGAGGATCGATTGATTTGACCAAATGGTTAAATCAGGTTGTAACATGCCCTGCTTTCATTCTCTGCATGAAGTGTTCATTTTATTCCCAGTCAGCTCATAATCTCTCCATTGAAAATGTGCACATCCAGAGAGAGTTCTCGGGACGTTTCAGCAGTTTCTAGAGGAAGACTCCAGTGAGTTAATCCTTTTGTTCACGGACAGTATGACTATGGCCTGTTACAGGAACAGAGAGTGGAAAGGGAGAGGGAAGGGGCACACACGGTGAACTCCCTTCGGACAGAGGCTCTCCGCCACTAGTGTCGCAGGAAGGGCATCTCTAAGCGATGCATATCGTAGGTAGGCCAGACGTCTTGGCGGATGCTCCGAGCAGGACTAAGAGTGTGGTCCAGACAGAGGGGACCCTCAGTGATTCCAGGTTGCCCAAGATCCGCACTCCCTCTTCTGTGATGATTGTATCGTTGAGTGTAGAGTTGAGAGTGACATCAAACATTTGGCACTTGGTTTGTACTCGCTGGCTGTATGCATTTTGCCTTCACTGAAAACGGTCTAGAACTGGTCATTCAGAACTCGATCGTGATTGGTCCTTGGAGTCTGTGACTAGTTGTCCGGATTTCAAGGGAGGGGGAATATTTGCCTCGGTGGTTCTCAAGTACTTGATGAAGGTCCAGGATGCTTTAAACTACAAGGCCCATCTGCTGACACTGGTCTTCGGCAGTAGTATGGCTCATGTACTCTCAGTTGAACAACGGATTAAACGCTGGATCAGGCTACGGATTTTGTTGGTGTATCGTGAAGATTTCTCATGTAGCGTCTGTTTCAAGACGCTTATAGACGCGTTCCCATCTTCTAATCCTCTTCCTGATGTCAGGTGTGACCCCTGGATTCCTGATCTACAGTCGAGGTCCGTGTGAGGGAGGTGGAATGTGGCTGCTTATGCTGAGGTATTCTTGAACGTTGTCCATTGCGCTTCAGTAGTAAGTTTGATGTGCTCAATCGCTAGGGCCAGGGACCAGTCAGTCATCCTTTTCTTCATACTGTCCCTGTCGGCTTTGTTGTACAGTGCGACCTGTTGTGGTGTCAGCTTGATGCGAGGGGCATGAATGGAAAACTCACATTAAGGAATTTATGGTCTGATAAGCCAGGAATGGCCTCCACTGTGGGTACCAGTTAAGGGCACTTGGTAAAGAATAAGTCCAGTGTGTTTTCAAATTGGTAGGTTCCCATGTCAAGATGTTCTAAGCCATGACCGTGGATTTTGTTGGCAAAGTTACAGCCTGACAAGGCTGAGCTGCCCGGCATTTCAGGACATGGTAGACCAGTCCAAATCTGGTAGATAGAAATCTCCACTAATTAGAATGAGTGCTCTTGGAACACTTAATACACACTCAGCTGATTCTCTGAACCTAGTCAGGCCGACCTTATGTGTAAGGTGAGGGTAGTAGAGAGAATCAAGGTAGAGGGTTTTCCTGACGGCAATCTTCAGTGCGCGAAAAATTTAGGTGCAAGGAAACGATCAAGATACCAACCACCTCTGCTGGTTCCATCTTTCCTGCAGATATTATCACACACGAGACTATGTCATTGTCAGATATGTCATTTGTAAACCATGTTTGTTTGCAGGGATCATGTCTGGTTTTATGGCGGCAACAGATAAGTGGTCTCGGATTTCTTTGCTATTCAGCTCTGAAAATTAAAGTTTAGGACTCGCAGGGATCGGTTCATATTCATCTTGCTGATTTGCTCTAGATGGGGATGGATACATGTTTTAGATGAAAACTGGAATCATCTGAATTGGTACAGATTTTTTTTGTTTTTACTGATCATTCGACAGGTCAGTTGACACCATGAAAGTCGAAGACTGCAGCGCTGTTGAGGGTGACACAGACCGCGGGGACCATCTCATTACTCCCCCGGCTCGTTACTCCCCCGGCTCGTTACTCCCCTAACCCTAACCCTAACTCTAACTCTAACCCTAACCCTAACTCTAACCCTAACCCTAACCCTAACCCTGGGGGAGCAACGAGCCGGGGGAGTAAAGGGCCGGGGGAGTAACGATACGGGGGAGTTCTTTTCTTTCTTTCTGCGTACGCAGGCTGATACTCCTAACCCTAACCCTAACCCTAACTCTAACTCTAACCCTAACCCTAACTCTAACCCTAACCCTAACCCTGGGGGAGCAACGGGCCGGGGGAGTAAAGGGCCGGGGGAGTAACGATACGGGGGAGTTCTTTTCTTTCTTTCTGCGTACGCAGGCTGATACTCCTGCGGACACCCCCTGTATAAACAGGCAGAGGAGTTTTGTGTGTATGACCGTTTTTTAATCCCGCCATTAAGGCAGCCACACTCCATCTTCGGGAGATACGGGGGAGTAATGAGCTGATTTGTGGGACCATCTCATTACTCCCCCGGCTCGTTACTCCCCCGGCTCGTTACTCCCCTGTTTTTGAAGGGGAAGGGAAGGGGGGGGGGGGGGGGAACGCTGTATTACGAAAAGAAGTTGATGGACTTTAGTTGCCACATGTGGCTGTTTTGTACAAGAATGCAAAGAGAACTAGGAACAACGTGGAACATTTTACATGGAACGCATTTCCAGCTTTATCAAGATTCATTCGTTCACTCTGATTTAGATGATCACAACTCCAAGCAGCAAATCGTCTGTTAAGTCACTAAGGTGGTGGTACGCACGTATTGGATTTGGTAAGTTGTTTGAATGTTCCTGATTTGCTTGCTGACATGGCAAGGTTTTTTTTTCCAACAGAAAACAAGACTGAAGAGACCATCATCTGATTGTACTGTGCAAAGGGCGACACCAGGCAATACTAAATTGATGGTGAATATAATTAAATTTTAGACACTCTGGCTAAAAGTTACGATTTACAAATCACTCGAAAGTAACATGCCTAAAAAAATGTCATAAATATGAAGCTGAGGTATTTTTTTAAATTAGAAAATTCTTTTTAATTTAAACAAAAAATGCATTTGCTCTCCAGTAGCTTTTAAAAAAATGTGTGTGTGTGTGTGTAACAGCCTATGTGACTTCATAAAGGGCCAAAGCCGCTGATGCAGAAGCAAGTATTTCTTCCAAACTGCAGCTTTCCCAAGGTTGTGTGTGTGTGTGTGTGTGTGTGTGTGTGTGTGTTTAATAGATGAGGAAGACCTTCAGCTGACCACTCATTTCGTTCAGCAGCATGAGGAACGCGGTAGACTGGAACACTGGTGAGGGTGAGGGATTGGTCAACCCGCCCGATCGCTGGACTGTTGTATTTGTTGCGCCTGCCCTGAAATTCGGAATGATTTTTAGCGCTTTCAGCAATGTTCATGCTGTATTACCTTGCCGCACAACAGAGAAGACACGTGTTTTTTTTTTCTGTCATGAAAGAAGCAGTGAGTTGCGTCACTGAACCCAAAACAGCGCGGCGCCAGGCCATTGCTTCCCAACGCTCGCCCTGTTTGGGATTAGCTCCCTTGATAAAACTAGGCCACACGCTGGCGTTCCATAACAAATACGTTGTAGTCATTTTCGATGCCCGTTGTCACGTGTTCTGATGGCATCAATGTAGTTTTGGATCGCCCACTCAACCATTCCCTGAGCCCCACGTCTGTATAGACCTGACTGTGTTGTTCTGGGAGGATTATCTCGGTCTGCCTTAATTTGATGAAAATAAATAACAGCACTGCCTATGTATTACTATTATTATTATCATCATTATCGTTATACGTTCTTTCTTTCCTTTTTTCTCTTTCATTTCTTTTCCGCACCCCAACCTACCCATCTATCCTACCTGTTAAACACTTGTAGAACAAGCCACAGGTCACGCGCGCGCGCGCGCGCGTGTGTGTGTGTGTGTGTGTGTGTATGTGTGTGTGTGTGCGTGCGTGCCTGTGCGTGCGTGCGTGCGTGCGTGTGTGTGTGTGTGTGTGTGTTGAGCATTGTGTGTTTGTGTGTGTTCTGAGTATTGTGTATATGTGTGTGTGTGTGTGTGTGAGAGAGAGAGAGAGAGTCTCCCTCTTGATGTGTGGGATGGAGACGGGATGGATGGGGAAGAGGGTGTGTGTGTGTGTATGTCTATGATGAATGGTTCTTGTCAGTGAAAGGATTGACTGACTGACGGACGGTGGCAGCAAGGTGTCTGCCCAATTCTCTTTGTTCAGGACTGCTCTGTAGATGATGGATAATTCTGTTGTTACATACCCCCAACCCTCCTGTATACAGGCGCCTGTGTTTGTGTTTGTGTCCTTAATAACCAATGACTAATAGGATGTAAATCTCACTATTCATTGCCTGTGTGTTTGAGTGTATTCAGTTCGACACAGGCGGCCGCAATGACACGCGCACAGAATCCTTTCGACAACAGCAGCAGTCTCACACACACACACACACACACACACACACACACACACACACACACACACACAACATTACACAATAATGAGAACAATTATGGTGACGACGACGAAGATGACGACGAAGGAGAGAAAGAACATGCTCATAATTGAAGGAGAAGAGGCATTTTTCTGAGTTTCTCATGTTAAAACTAGTCAAAGGAATTGCTAGGACTTGTAGATCTATGCACATCACACATGCAACCCCCACCCCAACCCTCTTAAACAAACACACACACTGAAGATTCATGGTGCTGTTCGCTGGACGGACGATTCTCTTTTTTCCGACTGGCATTACGAACTGTATGGTTGCTTAGTTTGAAAACACTTTGCTTGCCAATCTCAGGGTCGTTCATGAAGGAAGGGGATGAGGGGGGGGGGGGGAGGGTTACATGTAGAATTGACATAATATCGTGTGTACTGGGCTAGTTTACACTTTCAACAAAGCTTTACTGATGCACAAGAAAACTATTTGTAAACCATGAACTGTATTATAAAGATAGTTTCAAGTGGGTTGACTACTTCTTCTTCTTCCTAAAATACTGGTTCACTCAAAAACGAGTAGGTCACCAGCGCGCTCCACTACAGGTGGAGACTAAAAGATGAAGGTGAAAATAGAATCAGGATCTTCTTCGGACAGGACGAACACCATTCGAAACAAGGGAAACAAAAGACGAACAAACAGTGACTTATCTCCCCGATCTGGGTGCAAACTGTCGTCTGGTTGAAAAATGAAAAGTACGGAAAGGAACTGAAAAGAGGGAAGAGGCTGGAGGAGAGAACTTGCAGATTGAAATGATGATAATATCTGTGTTTAAAGGAATAATAATAAAAACAACAACAATAATAACAACAACTTTAAGAACAGAATCAACAACAACAACAACAATAATCATCACCATCTAATGGTGGTGGTGGTGATGATGATAATGATGATGATGATGATGATGATGATGATGGGAAAGACATTAAGATAAAATTTAAGAAATCTCTGAATAGTTTTACAATTAACAATGATATAAATAATGATAATGATGACCGCAATAAAAATAGTAAGAGTAATAATTATAGTGATAATGAAGATGGGAAAGATAGTAATACAAAATCTAAGAAATATGCAAATGCGTAACAGTTTTGAAAATACAGAAGGAGTAAAAGTCACAATAAAGTACGAATAGTGAAAGTAATAATGATGATAATAATAACAATAATTTTACTGCTACTACCACTACTGACAATGATGAAATGAATAATAATTTGACTATTGTAAGAATAATAATAATAATAATGATGATAATAGTAATAAAAGTAATGATGATGATCAAAATAATATTGATAATGACTGATGATGACGATAATGATAATATTATCATTATTATTATTATCATTATTATAATGATGACGATGACGATGAATATGACGATAAGTAAATGAAAAGGAATGAAACTGATAAGTGAGTGGTAGGCTGAGGGGGCTACTGAACAGAAAATGTGAGAAAAGGAAAGAGACAGAGAGGAATATGTGTTTGAAAGACAATCAGAATAAGAAAAGGCGGTGAATAGATACGTGAGTAAATGACAGATTGATAAAGAAAGTGAAGATAGTGAATGGAGAGAAGAGAAAATGGCAGTGACATGCACATGAGGTAAATAACGAATATTGTGGTAGTGTGTTTGTGGGCTGGTGCTATGGGGATGGCAAGATGCATATCATTTTGAGATGTTGACGCCAAGTGGGCAGAGGCTCCCAAGTCGGGCAATAAGATAGGATTCCTGCATGGTACGCCCAAAGTTGTCACTATGATTGCCAACGCGCCAGGATTTTGACATGATTGATATTGTGTTGGCGGTGGTTGAAGTGCAGAGCGCCTGTTTGGGGCTGGTGATGGCAGATGTCGTCCAGGTGTTTAGAAATGCGTGCATAAAATGTGCGGGACATCTCACATGCATAGATCTTATCGCACACTTCATAGCATATACAACGCTGCGGCTGTGGCAGGAGAAAGTACGTTTAATTATGAACGATCCTTTGGTGCCATGTAGGATGGTGTTTGGCTTGGTAAGAGGACAGGTTTTGCAGTGGTTTTGAGCAGGGAAAGGTACCGGGTGTCTTAGGTGTGGCGATTTTGTTCAGTTTAAAGTGCGCAAGAAGGACATGGAGGTTTTGGTTGCCCGACAGGACAAGCGTTGGGAGGCAGGCAGTGTCTCTGTGGCTTGCAGTGTGAAATGTTCTTCAAACAAGTTTGGTCAGCTAGAGGAATTCAGAATATGGAATGTTGTATTTAGTGAAAGGCTGGTGGGAAGATTTGTCATGATGATAATGATGATGATGATGATGATACTGATGATGATGATGATGATGACTGTTGTTGTTACTATTGTCAATCATAATTAATTTTATTATCATTAGTGGTAGCATGACAGTTTACTCACCACTCACCAAGATTTTCCAGTTCACGACGTTGTTTTACGGTCTCCGCCGACTTCAATCTCCTGATCGACGAAACGCGCTTCTCTTCCGTTTGCTCACAACTACCATTCGCAATTTCCGATCCATAATTTTATCACATTACAGTTCACTGTCGGTGGCTCCGGTCCAAGTTACTTTATCTCGCGCGTGTGCGTGATGAGTTACGCGTCCGCCATAGTCGCGCGGGCGGGAGTTGAGCAGCTGAACGCTACACACACTTCTGCGGGAGTGAAAATCGGCGATTGAGAAGAAGCAGGCTCTGAAACTGATGAAAGCGGCAGCGACTCAGACTTGATTCCCGTGTGATTGATTGCGGTTAAGAAGAAAGAAGAATATTTTTCAAAAGTTCAGCTGCAGTACCGACAGACTTCCCGACATTATCATCAATAAAGAGCAAGAGTTGCTTCTGACAAGTGCAAACTTCACTCAGTATCTCAGGCATACTTACTTATAGTATGCTCTGGTATCTCGCATGGCGGGACAACACGACATAAAGGCTGTCAACTGTGGTCTCAAGTGTTGCGCGCTGCGTGCGGCCACAGATTACGAACTTTTGTTACGGCTGCCGTGACCAAAGACGACGCCAAAGAAAGTTGGGAAGATGACATCACAAAGCAGAAGCAAACTGTGTGAGTGATAGGAGGTGCACAGCTAATCATGAACAGTTCATACATATCAGTGACTGATAGAAGGCAATGTGTGACTGAGGGGATGCTGATGGATGATTCCACATGGAAGAAGATTGGGGAACTGGATGAAGGGCTTCTGTCAGAATTGTCTCTTGGATGAGAGGTATCTTGACTATTCCTCATGGCAGCGCTCACTGTGAGCGTGTCTTCTCATGTGTCAAGAAGAACAGGACTAGCCAGCGGGCCTCCCTTTCAGATGTTACCCTGGAGAGTTTACTGGTGGTCAAATCAGATCCCAGGGAACCTGTCGAGGCTGTCAGGGACATGTCCTCTGAATCCGTGCGCAGGTTAAGAAGTGCTTACACGCAAAGTCTTAAGTACCACTAGACTAACCTAAAATGAAAAGACAGCAAGCCATGTACTGTATATTCATCATGCAGAACTATTTTTAAGTTAGTGAAAAGTGCTATTTGCTCTCCCTGTGTGTAGTCACCATGCAGAACTGTATCTAGTTAGTGACAAACTGTGCTGGCTGCTCTCCCTGTGTGTAGGCATCATGCAGAGCTGTATGAAGTTAGTGACAAACTGTGCTGGCTGCTCTCCCTGTGTGTAGTCATCATGCAGAGCTGTATGAAGTTAGTGACAAACTGTGCTGGCTGCTCTCCCTGTGTGTAGGCATCATGCAGAACTGTATGAAGTTAGTGGAAAAGTGCTGGTTGCTCTCCCTGTGTGGTGTAACTGAACATTAACAATAAAAAGTGCTGCCTGCAGAACTCTATGATAGAGTGACGTTTTCCTGTGTTTCTTCATCATGTTGAGCACACACACAACAAAGGGTAAGTGAGATATATATTCTAAAGCTGTCGCAGAAATGTGTTTTCCACAGTCATATTATATTTGTTATTGGTTTTAACGTGCGAGGGGAAATCTACTGTTTTGAGACCAAATCTACTGGTTTGCTACACCTAATCTACTGGTCAAGGGGATAGAGGGGTAAACAGGTCTGTGGTAGTTGTAAAATCATCATCATCATCATCATCAACATCATCATCATCATCGTCGTCGTCGTTTCTACCGCTAGTAGGCCTACTTTTCGCTATTCAAACTTTATGATAAACTTCATTCCTTTTTGTAGTTTTGAAACTGTTACGCATTTACATATTTCTTTGCTTTTATATTATTGTCTTTCCCATCTTCATTATCACTATAATTCTTACTTTCATTTTCATCATTATTATTATAATTATCATTCTCTCACTCTCTTTCATACTCACAGATACACACACACGCGCGAGCACGCGCACACGCACACACACTTGCATGCATGCAGGCAGGCACGCACGCAAACACGGAGAAAGAGAGAACTTTTGTCGAGCAAATCCACACTTTATTTTACACTTTATCACTTCAAAATTTAAACTATTCGTACCAATTTAATGTTGGCATG
>CM031600.1:16803408-16805908 GCA_018398815.1 Conus ventricosus | reverse complement strand
AGACACCCCAGTCCCTGCCAGTGCTCGTGCTGAAGCTGACTGCTTTCAGGGACGTGTCTTGGCTGACCAGCAGCCTGTCTTCACACGGCGTTGTCAACACTGGACGGCCCCTGCAAGTCTGGGCATCGTGGACCTGTTCAGTCACTCCATGACGATACCTGGCTCAGAAGACTGACCTGGGAAATCGGAGACGTATGGCGGCAACCTCATCCTGTGGAAGGTCCAGACTGCAGCATCCCACAGCCACCATCTCTCCCGTTCGCTGACAGACGTCGCATGGCTGCTGCCTGCTGTGAGAATTCTGGCCGCCTGTGTGTTTCACTCTGACCCATCAAAGACAACTCTTTCCCACCAGTTGCTTTATGTGTGATCTGTTTATACCCTGACAACCGAATGAAACTTGACGAGTCACCTCATGCACTGAACGCAAAAGATCCACGCTTCATTTTCACGTGTAAACCAAAACAGCGTTGCGCGATACCAGCGCATACTGTTGTTCCATAAAAGAACAAAATCGTGCAAGCTTTGGGTAATCAATGCCGATGAATTGTTAGGAAACTTTGTAACCCCTGCTTTTATGAGCAGTATATCTATGCAGAAATGTAAAATCACTGTAATGGCGGAAGAACGCACAACCAAGAAACAGTACTGTCGGTGCCAGTTTCCTTAGTTGCCAAAGCATGTCTTCATTTGAGCAAGTCCCTGTGTTGTACAAGGTCACTGCTAACATCGGGTGGAAATCCTGGCAGGCAGCCAAGGTGTGATCTTCACCTGGTGCCCGGGAAACTCCCGTATCTCTACTATGTGATCGTCACTAGTGGTGTGATCGTCACTAGTGGTGTGATCGTCACTAGTGGTGTGATCGTCACTAGTGGTGTGAGTCACGTCTTCGCTGTGGCCCTTCTCCACGGGGCAACCAATGTCCCTGGGGCCGAGAGGACTGTCTCCCAAACAGGTGGAGGAGGAAGAGATGGCGCTGTCCCCGAGACAGCCGTTGTCACAGTTGTGGTGAGTGCCACAGCACGTGACCGTTGTGTTGCCATTAGCGTCAGCACCATCCCCCTCCCCCTCCGCCGCTTCCTCCAGACTGGAGGTGATGGAGAGACTTCGCTGAGGCTGTAACGCGTGGTCCGACATGCTGCTGACGACATGATGGAAACACGATGACGACACAGCCGTTAACGGCCGATCGCTGCCACAGCTTTCCGCGGAACTCAGAGACCGCGTGTAGTCGCTCTTCTTCTTCGGCATGCTCAGCTGCAGCAGCTTCCAGAACTTGTCCAGGCGTTTGGAGTCCT
Organism: Conus ventricosus; assembly: GCA_018398815.1. NCBI lineage: Eukaryota > Metazoa > Mollusca > Gastropoda > Neogastropoda > Conidae > Conus > Conus ventricosus. Next base: position 16,804,610 of record CM031600.1, on the reverse strand, counting down.
CGTTGCCGGGCCACTGGATGTAGGTGACGGTGTCCAGGATGGTGCGGAGGTTGCGGTCCACGGGGCTGACGTGGGTGACGTCCTCGATCATGATGGGGATGATCTTGTGGCGCAGCTTCAGCATCTCGTGCTGCGCCTTCTGGTACTCCAGCCGGCACCACTCGCTCTGCACGTAGGCCGGCGACAGGACCAGGATGGTGCGCCGGCTGTTCTCGATGGCGTGGATGATGTTGTCGGCGATGGCTGCAACACAGAGACGCAGTTAGAGGTGCATGTTAGGAGCATGGAGAGAATACCACACACACACACACACACACACACACACACACACACACACACACACACACACACACGAACTCCAGCACACTATCATGAACTCTCATGAACTCACATCCTCACCCACAGCTCTAAAACTGGTGCAGGTGTTGGCTGTGACATTTACGTCCACCAACTTCTTACCTGGTTCCAGGAACCCTCTCCCCCTCCCAATACACACCTCTTTTTTCCCCATCCCATCTCTTCCCATTGTTTTTGTGCTCCTCCTCCTCCTCCCCCCTCCCCCCAGCCCTCCTCATAAAGAGGGTTAGATGTCAGTAAGCTGAAGGAAGGAAGAGAATAAAGTTGTGGAGAGACAAGGAAAGTTTGCTCCATGCAGAGAGCGCTTGAAAAGAGAAAGAGTTAACGCTCTCCGAAGGTCACGGTATTGTTGTTGTTGTTGTTGTTGTTGTTTTCGTACCCTGGCTAAGGCTCAAGGGATCATCCAAACAGCCGAAGTACTTAAACACTATGGTACAACTGTTTCAGCTGGGGATGAGAACATTACGTGTGTGACCGTTCTTGATTATCCCGCAAGGACACGGTTACTGACCATATGATTGACATATAGCCAAGCTTATGTTAACGCCTGGTAGCATCTGCAAGTCACACTGGACGGGGAAGGGGGGGGGGGGGGTGTTTTTGTTTTTGTTTTGCTTCATGTCATTTAAAAGGAAGTCGAAACCTATAGCTGGTTATTAAAAAAAAATGCATTGTGAAATCTGGCACATGCAGCTGTGTTTATCATCAGAGTGAATAAACGCCAGAGCAAAATCTGTCCAAGGACGATCATAATTGATGCTGTCATGGACGGTGAACGACTTGGAGCGTCTCAGTCTGGTGTATTCAATATTCATATCGTCGGTCTTATCCTGTATGTGAAATGT
>CM031600.1:16788408-16800908 GCA_018398815.1 Conus ventricosus | reverse complement strand
ATGAACATACCTACAAATTTTCAGAAAGATCGGCCCAGAAGTTTTGTCTGGAGCGAGTGGAACACATTTTGACCACGGACAGACACACAGACAGCATTTCTTTGTTCCCATGGTAACGTACTCCCTGTTCTATAAGAACTGGGAGTAGGACTAGAGTACAAAAAAAGAACTGCGACCTCTGGAAAAGAACGATGAAGTCAAGAACTCGACCTACGTCAAGAGGCTGCCACAAAAACTGCGTCAAAGTCAAATCTTAAATAAATGTTAGCGAACCTCCCAGAGAACGTGGACAAACGAGTCACAAGACAAAACACAACGCGTTTCGACCTCTTAGGTCTTCTTCAGGTGAGACATAAACGAATAAAACAACGAAAATTCACTTAGCTTTGATCGCTTCAGATCGCTTCAGAGTTCAGCGCAAGGAAGAAGGCGTTGAATCAGCTTTGATCGCTTCAGAGTTCAGCGCAAGGAAGAAGGCGTTGAATCGTTCAACGCCTTCTTCCTTGCGCTGAACTCTGAAGCGATTTGAAGCGATCAAAGCTAAGTGAATTTTCGTTGTTTTATTCGTTTATGTCTCATCTGAAGAAGACCTATGAGCTCGAAACGCGTTGTGCTTTGTCTTGTGACTCGTTTGTCCACGTTCTCTGGGCGGTTCGCTAACATTTATTTAAGATTTGTTTAGATTTCCGCCTGCAGTCGTCTCACTTTGCAACTAGAACTGCGTCAAAGTCGTCACCTCGAACAAGTAGACACTTCTGACTGGCTACTCTAAAAGTCACCTGTTTTCGCGATTCTGTGATGAATCGAGTCGATGGGTCTAGACTTAGCCTAGCCAATCATATAGGTTAAAGCAGAAGAAATGCACAGGATCTCCAGAACGGCTGATTTACACTCTGCGGTGAGAGCAGCTGTGTCATCTAAGATGGTGTAAACGTTATACATTGTGGGGTAATTTACATCAAAACATCTGAGCCAACAATGTGCAGCAAAATCACTTATCCACCTGCGTCCGAGATATCGCCGCAAAGCACACTCTCAAAAGTCGTCGTCAGCAAAGTTGTTTCCTTCAAAAACCCGAAAAAAAAAAAAGAAAGAAAAACAAATCACTCAAACGAGACTTCGTCAGTGTCCTGGTAAAATCATATCTGTCTGATATTTGAATAAAAGATGTTAGCCTCGTCAGTCATGACAACCTTGTCACAAACTCCAGGACCTCAAGGATGGACTGCACCTAACTCGCCTACCACGGGAGCCAGAGTGTTGGTGAGTCACACCGGTCGACTCCTGCGACAACGCCTATGGAAGAAACTATGTCGGACAGCTCGTCGTGCATATTAATACAGCTCGTCGTGCATACTGATACAGCTCGTGCATACTGATACAGCTAGTCGTGCATATCGATACAGCTCGTGCATACTGATACAGCTCGTCGTGCACACTGATACACCTCGTCGTGCATATTACAACAATCCGTCGTGCGTATCGATACAGCTCATCGTGCATGTTACAACAGTCCGTCGTGCATATTGATACGGCTCGTCGTGCATAATTATTACAACAGCTCGTCGTGCGTATTGATACAGCTTGTCGTGCATCTTGACGCAGCTCGTCATGCATTCTGATACAGCCCATTTTGCACAGGCCTACTGATGTATCAACATACCGAGTAAAACTCTTAACACTGCGTGTTGTTTTCTGATCTACCTAGACATTCATCACCTCGCTTACGCACAGACTTACAGCTGAGAGAGAGAGAGAGAGAGAGAGAGAGAGAGAGAGAGAGAGAGAGAGAGAGAGAGAAGGAAGGTAAAGATCAGTAATGCGCTATGTTTTCTAATCTACTTAGCCACTCATCATCTGGTACACTTCAGACTTATCAGCTGAGACTGACAGAGACACGAGACATGGAGATAATGACAATGGCATTTTTTCTGTTTTGTTTTTTAAACTTCACAACAGTAAAACGATTAGCCTAGTTAGTCATTTTTCATACTTGCCGTTACGAATCTATGAAACTGGTCGAATGAGGGACCGGGTTTGACTTTGTATTGATAGTCTTAAGTCTTTAGAGAGAGAGAGAGAGAGAGAGAGAGAGAGAGAGAGAGAGAGAGAGAGAGAGGCACGCTTTTTGGTGAGTTGGGAGAGAGAGAGAGAGAGAGAGACAGAGAGAGAGAGAGAGAGAGAGAGAGAGAAAGGAAAGAAAAGGGGAGGAAACTCACTTTCTCCTGGAGGGAAGTCCCGGAAGTGCATGCACAGTTTGAAGTCCAGGTGGCGCTCCAAGTGCGGGTACAGCTCGTGCAGGACGAACATCTCATCACGTGACCTGGACCGGTAGCTGACGAAGGCGTCATATTCTTTGCCGTCTGTCACAGACAGATAGAACCTCAATATATCCAGTTTCTTATATCATGGAGCTAAATTACTGTGCATTGGTTTCTTTATTTTCTTATAATTCATTACACATTCATACGGTGATATAACTGACTGTATATATAGCCTATACAATATTCCTTATAATCATTATTAGAAACCAAGAACATGACAAAGACTAGCTTTTCACCTGCTGTTGTATATTTTAGGCCTGCAGCGACTGGTTTCATTTCCTCCCCTTGACTGCAGGTCATCAGAGAGTGCACGGTTAAATGTTCTCTTTTTTTTCTCTGCAATTTTTTTGTTTTTATGTTTTGTAATTGCTCCCCCCCCCCCCCCTCTCTTTTTCTTACTATTCCGGCCTTTGCTGGCTATTTTGGGGAGCAGTTAGTGACTTTACTCCCATGGTGGTGAGAAGACTGCAGAATTAAGGGTGGTAAATCTCGGACACTGTGGGTGGACTGTTACTACCACCCTGATGACTCCCTCACGTGACGTGTTTGGATTTGACGCAGGCGAAACGATGGTACTGTTCATAGTACACAATTCAAAGTCTCCTGTGCGCTGTCAGACAACGATTAAATATTCGCCATTAATTCCTGACTACTCCTGTACCCTGACACACAAGAAGTTCTCATATCTGGGGAATCAGTCAAACTATTGTAATTATTCACACTATGCTGGCTTTTCACCCAAATTAATCGCAATACTTTTCCAAACAACAGATAGCCTAGATCTTTAAACCAATATGCGAATCTTTATCGGCACTGCCTGCCTGCCTGCCTGCCTGCCTGCCTGCCTACCTACCTACCTACCTACCTACCTACCTACCTACCTACCTACCTATCTATCTATCTACCTATTTATCCATCTATCTATTCTGTGCAGGTGGTATTGATGTTATTTCATATGGCATCCTCATGATGATTGTCATAGTAATTACCATATGACTAAAGTTGTTTGTCACGATTTTGGACCTTACAGGCTCTATAAGTGTATATAGCCTACATGCCATCCAGTATATCTTTTTCTCTGTGTATACGCTAAAGTGCGCTGTGTGTGTGTGTGTGTGTGTGTGTGTGTGTGTGTGTGTGGTGCGCGCGCGCGCGCGTGTGTTGCCATCAAAGTCATGAAGATTTATTTGCCTAAAGTAAGTGTGCTCATGCGTGCGTGCGTGCGTGCGTGCCTGCGAGCTTGCGCGCGCGCGGGCGTGCCTGTTGATGCTCCTGCCTGCTTTCGTGTAAGCTACACCAGTACACTGTTATCATGATTATTCAAAACGCCCTAACGTTTACCACCAGCCCCTGTCAACCCCATAAAGACAGTGTCATCCCCATACGACTCGATGCATTCCCTCATATTCCCCCGCGCGGGTCGTGCTTTCAGGTGGGTATGACGGTATTTCTGACGTCCGGCTCAGTTTGTGCGGTCAACCGGCAATAATCAGTCTCCTCTATTTAACACAGTTGTCAGGGAGATGGTCGACGTTTGTGGGGTTAAGTAGAATATGTCAGGCGAAATTGACGTCTCAACTGTCGTCGTAAAAGTTTCCAGGGACCAGTTAATTTGTTTGGACTTTTTGTTGTTGTTGTTGTAAAGTGTGTGGCATTCTTGGCGCCTCTCCCTACAGTACAGCATAAAAGTGCGAGGCGCGCGCGCGTGTGTGTATGCGTGCGTGCGTGAGTGCGCGTGCGTGCGTGCGTGCGTGCGTGTGTGTGTGTGTGTGTATGTGTGTGTGTGTGTGTGTGTGGAGAGAGAGAGAGAGAGAGAGAGAGAGAGAGAGAGAGAGAGAGAGAACACGCACGCTCTCCATCTCTCTCTCTCTGGGATGGGTGTGTAGAGGTGGGGGTGGTGAGGGGGGGTTGAAGGAGGGAGTAAAAAATAATTGAGCATTGCCCCTAAACATCTTGTGTACCATTGACTGCATAGTTCTTACATTTATTCTTTTTTTTTAATTATTTTTTTTACCACGTTTCATTTGGGCGTCTATGTATGCGCGCGCCCTCGCTTCAATGTGGTGTGTGTGTGTGTGTGTGTGTGTGTGTGTGTGTGTGTGTGTGTGTGTGTGTGTGTGTGTGTTCGCGTGCGCGCGCTTGTGTGTGCGTACGTGCGTGTGTGTGTGTGTGTGCGCGCGTGTGTGTCCGTGAGCGCGTGATTGCGTGTATGCTTTCTCATCATTCGGATCCGTGTGTCCGAAAAGATTATCTGACGGGCCTTATCGAATTTATGCAAGAGTAAAGAAACGATTCTCTCTCTCTCTCTCTCTCTCTCTCTCTCTCTCTGCGAGAACCTTTCATCTTTAAGTTCACGGGTGAAATGGGTATGGATCTCAGAATTATCGCGTCAACAAACAATAACAGTAATAATCCCCCCCCCCCCCCCCCCCCCCCCCCACACACACACACACACACAAACTCTGGGTTCCTTTGTAACAGTGGTATTAAACCCGCACATTGTGTTCAGTCCTAGTGTAACCGCACAAAATGACTTTTCGAGTGGTTTCCGATGAGATGTCATTTAAGCAAATCTTCACACACATGCGTTGTATTTATATGTGTGACCCACAAACATCCGATGAGGTGTTGTCCAGTGTTATTTATTTCCTTTTAATCTGGTGACATAACTTCTCAAGAAGACAATGCTTAAAGATCCAACAAAGATGCCGTAAGGGTCGGTGGTGGGGGTGGAAAAGGGGAGGGGGGGGGGGGGGGGTCAACACAGTGACATCTCTCTGCAGCAACAAACAGGTTTCTGCTCTAAACAGGCGATCGGATCGCTCGCACGCTGGAATCCCGAGAATGCAAAGGCGCGCGCTCGTGTATGTGGAATGTTGAGGAGAAGGGAGGAGAGAGAGGGAGGAAGGTTGTGTATGTGATGGGTTGGTGGCAGAACATGTGTGTGTGTGTGTGTGTGTGTGTGTGTGTGTGTGTGTGTGTGTGTGTGTGTGTGTGGTGTGTGGCTAGTCTCTCTCTCACTCACTCTCTCTCTCTCACTCTATCTCCACCCGCACCTCTTTACATACTAATTTTTATTGTTCATGCAACTTGTTTCTTTTTAGTTTTTTTCCCTCTTCATTTTTATTTTTACCCTTCACTGCATACTACACTGGCTTCTGTCATTTTTAAGATGTTTGTGCATCGTCGCTTAAACACCTCCACCTGGGACCAAAACTCGAATAAAATCGGTGAACTGTGTGAAAATTGTGTGAAACTTAATGCTTTTGGGTGTCATTGGATTCTCTCTCTCTCCTCTCTCTCTCTCTCTCTCTCTCTCTCTCTTCTTTTTTTCTCTCCAACACATGGTGGTGAGAATGCCACACAGTTATTGATAGTAAGCTTACACTTCCTTTTTGATACCCGAGAGACGGCCATCAACACTATTAGCTTTGTCCCACTGATGAGTCGGAATCAGCAGACGAATGGCCTCTCGGCAGACAACACGTGTCTATTCTGCTGATTTCGCGCAAACAACTGATAAACGACAGACAGGTCAACATGGCCCCCATATGCTGCTGGCGAAGGATCTTATATTTCTATTCTGATGCTCTCGTTTTCCCTCCTAATTTCTTTCAATTCCTTTTTTTTCCTTTCTATCATTATGTTCTTGAATCTTTAACGGAGGAATTGTTGGACTCCACTTGTTTTCTCCCATTAGTAATTTGTTATGCATACATACATACATACATACATACATACGCACATCCCCCCCCCCCCTCTCTCTCTCTCTCTGAATTATGTTTAGTACCTTTGGCCGTTTTGTCGCTTAATGGATTATCGCTATGGTGGAATATCGCAAAACAGGACGCAGTTTTACAGGACTCACTCTGCTGACACCTGTCGTCCGTTTTCTCGCGTTCACCCGCCCTTTGCTGACCTTTGACCTCTCTTAATCAGCTGAGCGCAATCATTTTCTGTTTTATTCCCCGCCCCTCCTACCCCTCCCCTCCCCTCCTCCCATTTTGTTCCTTCAAATCATTGTTAGACCGAGACGATGATAAGTTACTGCTGAAGAGAGAGAGAGAGAGAGAGAGAGAGAGAGAGAGAGAGAGAGAGCGTTTGTAACTTCTACAAGTAGGCTACCATCCTGTGTTGTCCAAAATAAGACCTGCACTTGAAGAAAAGAAAACAAAGATGGATAGCGCCACCTGCGCGAAACGTAGTTCTCTCCCTTGTTAACAAGTCAGATACTTCCGTTTGTAAACCGGATTAAGAACAGTGAAAGCGAAAAAATAAATTACCTTGGTATACAACACAGATTTATTTTGCCTATGTACACACACACACACACACACACACACACACACACACACACTCTCGTGCGCGCATGCGCGCGCGCGCACAAACACATATATACATATGTATACATACATACATACATGCGCATGCACAGACACATCAATGGGTTGAAGGAGAAAAAGAGAGAGAGAGAGAGAGAGAGAGAGAGAGAGAGAGAGAGCATAAAACACAAATCCATAAAAGAGCAGTGGCATGCAATTCATACTGCCGCAAAACGTGTCAAGTGTCACATTCCTGTGTGGGGCTACAAATGTGAATCCGTACTTAGTACGACGTAGCTGATTCATCTGCTTATTTCCCAGTCTATCACTCAGCTTTCCTCTTTCTAGACAAGGCCAGTAAATACCAGTTACCTACTTCTGAGTTGGAACCCCCCCCCCCCCCCCCCCCCACTCAACTCCTACCCTTTCTTCTTCTTCTTTTCTGTTTTTTCTTTTTGCTTTGGGAGCATAGAGGGAGAGAGTTATAAATGTTAGCATCAAGTGTGTAGCCAATTCGAACAGTTATTCAGAATTTGATCAATGGTGTTTGCTGCTGAAGAGTCGGAGGATTTGGCTGGGGATCTGACAGTTGTGAATTCGAACCGGTCGCGCGGTCGGATTCTTTATAGCTTGCACACTCCTTCTAGTTGTAAACTGGTACCTTATTCAGTCCGTCCAGGGAAAGTTAAGGCGACAGAAAGAGAAGAACATGCTACGTCTTCTTCTTCTTTGGCCTGCCGACACGGTGAATTTCGAACAGTCCGCAGCCTTCTGGGCACGTTAGGGCATGGGACTATAACTTAACTCATGCAAACCAACTTTACCTACCCAACCAGCCGCCGTGGCAAAGACGTGGTCAGCATCGCGAATTCCTGACTGGGAGGTCGTAGGTTTGATTCCCATCAGAGCTATTTACATTTGAGGTGTTTTTTTTGGGGTTTTTGTGTTGTGTGTTTTTTTGCCCATGACCGGCTCCTATCCAGAGCTGAGTTTGTTACGGGCTCAGCTAGGAAAACTGGAACCACACAGCCGAGCTTTATCCACTCAGTGCCTCTGACAGTGTTGCTTAAATTGCCTCAGCAACACTGCAGGTGTCTGTCTCTCGGGCCTGGTTATCGCAGGCAAATATTACCAAGCATAGAGCACAGCCCGGCAATGCAGTCTCAGACCACAATGGAGCTAGCCAGCATCATCTTCATCTTCATCATCCTCATCGATTAGCTTTCAAAAAAAAGTTTCAAAATCTGTTATCCTTCATGCCCTACCCACATGGTGACCACACTTTCGATTTCCTCTCCACGTTTTGGTGAATTCATGTGGAGGTCGCCGGTATCAGCGAGTTCATGGGGATTGTCCTTGGACGGACGTGGAGGCGCCTCATGGAGGGGGATTCATTCGCGCCGATTCCGCGGCCAAACAATGCAAAGTGAGGATCGTCATGAAGAATAGTGTTATGTGGGGACTGCCATGGAGTAATGTGCTACATTGGGGGTTGTCATGCTGAGGTATGCGGGGATTATGAGGAAGCACAGTACTATGTGAGGATTGTCACGTAGAACAGCGCCATGTGAGGATCGTCATGTAGTGCTGTATGCAAATAGTCATGAAATACAGAGCTATGTGGTGATTCTTGCTGTGTCAACGTGGATTGTTGTTGTATTCACGTCACCTTCTTGTTTATCTGTCAACGTGGATTATTGTCACATTCTTTTCACCCCACCCTTCTTGTTGATCTATCAACAGGTATTGTAATAACATTCATTTCACCACAAACACCCTTCTTGTTGATCTGTCAACAGGTATTCTAATAACATTCATTTCACCACAAACACCCTTCTTGTTGATCTGTCAACGAGCATTATTGTTACACTTATCTAACTACAGACATCCTGTTTGTTGATGTGTTTATGTGCATTATTGTTCCATCAATTTCTTCTCAAACACTCCTCTTGTTGATCTGTCAAAATGAATTGTTGTAACATTAATTTCAACACAGCCACTCTTCTTGTTGATCTATCATAGTGGATTAGTGTTACAATTACTTCACTATAAACACCCTTCTTGCTGATCTGTTAGAGTGGATTATGTCTACATTATCTCACTATGAACACCCGTTTTACTGATCTGTCAAAATGGATTATTGTTACATTCATTTTACCACAAAACTTTTCTTGTTGATCTATCAATGGGAATGGATTATTGCTGCATTCATTTCAGCATACACACTTTTTTTTGTCGATCTTGCGACGTGGATTATTATTACATTCACATTACGAGAAATACCCTCTTTACGAGAAATACCCTATCTGTTGATCTGTTATAACGGTTTACTGTTACATTAATTTCACCACAAATACCATTTTTGTTGATCTGTTAAAGTGGATTATTGTTACCTTCACTTCATCACAAACACCATTTTCGTTGATCTATCAACGGGGATTGTTGCCGCACTCATTTAATCACAAACACCTTTTGGTTGATCTGTCAAACTGGATCATTGTCCACACTTATTTCAACACAAAGGCTCGTTTCTGTTTCCATTTCTTTCACCTGAATTAAGTGCACCCTAAATACGGAATCCCGATTTATTGCCTGACCCAGAAATACTAGAACCCAGGTCTAGTGGCCGTTCAAGCGAAGCCAGGAATCTTCCTGATTCCTATGCGCGCGTTGTCCATCAGACAAATGGGGACTGGAGGGTGGGTGGGGATGGTGGGTGACGGGGACAGTGGTGTGAAGAAAGGGTTAGGCAGGGAAGGCACACAGTAGGGGGTATAACGGGAAATGGGAGGCGTGGGTTGGGTTTGACGTGACGTGCGCGGCTGTCCCATTAAAATGACAGGTTAAAGTTCGTCGCCAGCGTGAGACAAGCGAACCGTGATTTCCTTTGTCACGCCGAGACAGGCAGAGATCAAAGGGAGACAACAACACTTCATAGCTGACAGAGTGTCGACCATACCCGGCTGATTACTACTTTCTCGTTGGCTTAAAAACGAGTCGAGTGATTGACAGTCAACGTGCGCAACATGAAGCTTCAGTGTTTTTTTTTTTTTTCCGGATGTGTGTGTGTGTGTGTGTGTGTGTGTGCCACACCCAGCCGATTCTTATTTTTTTGTTGGAAGAAAAGAAGCTGAGAAATTAACAGTCAATGTGCGCTGTTGGAAGCTTAATGTATGCACTGTTGGAAGCTTCGTTTTTTTTCTTTTTTTTTTTGCGGATGTGTGTGTGTGTGTGTGTGTGTGTGTGTGTGTGTGCGTGCGCGCGCGCGCGCGCGTGTTGTGTGTGTGTGTGTGTGTGTGTGTGTGTGTGTGTGTGTGTGTGTGTGTTAGCGCGCGTGTATATATATATATGTGTGTGTGTGTGTGTGTGTGTGTGTGTGTCTGTGTGTCTGTCTGTGTGAGTTGGTTTTTCGTTGAAGAACTGGTTAGCGATACCAGAGCGTGTGTTGTCTTGATCCCCTCTGATGTCTGGCTGTAGTCAGCTGACAAATAGAGTGGCTCCCTCCCCCCCCCCCCCCCAACCACACCCTCGCGCAGGCCGTAAACTGGCCTTTAATATGACAGAGGGCACTTTCCACTTCAACTCTCGAACGCCTCCCCACCCCCAGCCCACATACATTTTCTTCCAGGTCAGCCCCACACGATTTTCTTCCTTTTCCAAAAACCGCCCCTAGGCCAACCCTCACCCATCCTCTCACATACAAATCCTCCTGTTCTACCAGCTCTGTGTTAATAATGCTCATATTTCATTTCACCATCAACCTCGCTACCTTTTCATCCTCTGAAATGTGTGTGCGTGTATGCGTGTGTGTGCGTGTGTGTGTGTGTGTGTGCGTGCGTGCGTGCGTGCGTGCGTGCGTGCGTGCTTGCTTGCTTGCTTATCTGTGTGTATAAGAGAGAGAGAGAGAGAGAGAGAGAGAGAGAGAGAGAGAGAGAGAACCAATAAATCACAATAGATTCGATTGGCAAATGAAGGAATATCTTTTTCTTAGTACGTACCGCCATCTTTTTTTTTCACGCATCAGTATTTGGTTGACACGCTACACTTGAAACTTACAGAGCTGCGTGAAGGGGACACTAGCCGTTACACATGAGAACAAAGAACAAAATTATTGAGAAAAGACTCATGGGGCGAAACATGAAGAGGATGATGAAGTACCCGAACCTCATCCCTCTGAGCAGAGCCTCATCGCTCTCGGTGCTGCTTCAACCATCTGACCCAAACCTCATCTCTTTGGGCTGGATCTCATTTCTCTGAGCCGTGCCTAAGATCTTTGTGTCGAAACTGCTAAGCCGAACCCCTCTTCTTTAAACGGAACCTCTCCGCTATTAGTCGAACCTCATCTCTGACTCTCTGATTTTTATATGTGGAAGGCAATCTGGTGTTTCTAAGCAGAACTTTCCTGTGAGCTAAAGTCGTCGTTTCTGGGCAGAATCTCTTCTTTCTGGGTACAACCTATTTATAGGAATAATTCTCTCTGGGTATAACCTGTTTATAGGAATACTTCTTCCCTCTGGGTACAACCAGTTTATATGAATACTTCTTCCCTCTGGGTACAACCAGTTTACAGGAATACTTCTATTTGAGCATAACCTGTTTATAGAAATACGTCTTCTCTCTGGGTATTACCTGTTTATAGGAATATCTCTTTTGTCTGGGTATAATCTATTTATAGAAATACTTCTCTCTCTGGGTATTACCTGTTTATGGGAATACCTCTTCTCTCTGGGTATAACCTGTTTATAGGAATACCTCTTCTGTCTGGGTATAACCTGTTTATAGGAATACTCTTCTGTCTGGGTATAACCTGTTTATGGGAATACCTCTTCTGTCTGGGTATAACCTGTTTATGGGAATACCTCTTCTGTCTGGGTATAACCTGTTTATGGGAATACCTCTTCTGTCTGGGTTTTACCTGCTTATAGGAATACCTCTTCTGTCTGGGTATAACCTGTCCATTGGAACACCTCTTCTCTCTGTGTATAGCATGTTTACGGAAATGCCTCTTCTCTCTGCGTATAGCCTGTTTCTAGGAATACCTCTTCTCTTTGGGTAGGACCTCTGTTTACAGCCATATCTGTTCTCTCTGGCTAGAACCTTTTTTTCATTTTTTCCCTTTCTTTTTAGCAGTATCTCTTCTTTCTTATTAGAAACCCTGTTCTTATAGCAATGCCTCTTCTCTCTGGGTGGAGCCTTTTTTTGTTTTTGTTTTTGATAAGAATACTTCTACTATCAGAAAAGAGACCCCTCTCTCCGAGCAGATCTTTTTCCTGAGCTCCTGAACAGAACTTTCCCGTCCCGAGCAGAATTCCTTCTCCCTGGGCAGAACGTCCGTACAGGAATACCTCTGCTCTCATGACAAAACCTCCTCGTGTTTCTGAGCACGGAGTGTTTTCCTGATCACTTGAGCAGACCTACCTCTCTCTGAGCAGAGTCTCTCCTCATTGGCTTGGACCTCGTCGAGGGAAAAGTTCTTTCTGCGCGAGTCTTCACTTCTCTCAAGAAAACTTCTTTTCACTGAGCAGGACGCCTTCTCTCGGAACAGGATCTCTTTTCTCTGAGCAGGACGCCTTCTCTCGGAACAGGATCTCTTTTCTCTGAGCAGGACGCCTTCTCTCGGAACAGGATCTCTTTCCTCTGAGCAGGACGCCTTCTCTCGGAACAGGATCTCTTTTCTCTGAGCAGGACGCCTTCTCTCGGAACAGGATCTCTTTTCTCTGAGCAGGACGCCTTCTCTCGGAACAGGATCTCTTTTCTCTGAGCAGAACGCCTTCTCTCGGAACAGGATCCCTTTTCTCTGAGCAGAACCTCACTTGTCTGAGGAAATGTAAACAGAAATGTATGAACTTAAAAT
>CM031600.1:16770908-16780908 GCA_018398815.1 Conus ventricosus | reverse complement strand
CTGCAAGAGGCGCAGTCTGTCCAAGAATACACCATCTTTGTAAAGACACTATAGCCTTTAAAAGTTTTCGTGTGTTCGAAAAGAGAATTTACGTGGAAAATATTTCAAGTTTTGTTTGTTTGTTCTCCCCAGACACCCCCTTCTCGTATGAAGAATTTGCGTCTTTCTGGACCGTAACATCAGAAAGACTTGTTCGTGTGGAATAAAAGAAATGAATTCAACATTTGCCGTCATGACATGGCACCGCATATGACGTCACTTCATCAGGTAGCCATGTTCCATCCAGCACACGAGCAAATAGTCATATTCAACTTTATGCTCATAATGCCAGACTCCTTTTCATGTCAGAAAGGAATAGGAGATAATGTTGATATGAAGAGAGAGAGAGAGAGAGAGAGAGAGAGAGAGAGAGAGAGAGAGAGAGAGAGAGAGAGAGAGAGAGAGAGAGTCACAAGCAATCAATTTTGTGCGTTTTGTGCACCAGTCGAGCAGCTGGTGGGGCAGTGCCAATGCTGGAACATGTGGTATTCTACCCTTGGTATTTTTCCCGTTGTGTTTTACCCGAACTGTGTAATTAATGTGATACATGTATTGTGTGGACGTCTATGGAATGCACGTTTCACATGGAAACATTGTTGAATAACATAAGCCTTGGTAAGCTCAGTGTTTACAAGGCATTCCATATTAGTCGGCTCACGGTCGACAAGGATCCAGTGTCATAGATTTTTTCTTTTAAATAAACATTTTATTGCATTAAAAAAAAAGTAAACAGTAATACACACACACATAAATGAAGAAGAAAGGGAGAGGGGAAGATGGAGTGGGTGGTGGGGAAAAGGGGGAAGGGGCACATACGAAAGGGGAGAATCTAAGATTATCATAATCCTGAAAATAACAACACCATCAATAGTAAAAACAGTAATAGCATCACAATAATAACAACAATACATACAACAATGACAAGAACAACATGACTATCAAGTTGGGAAAAAACAGAAGTGGCCAAAACGCATGTGCAAATGGGCATGGAGTATACAAAACATTTTGATTTACTCTTACGATAGATGATTGGACGTATGTATCCTTTGTACAGTGACAAGCAAAGATGTTTATGGACTGCGGTGTGTCTCTGTTTGACGCCAGGAGTTACCGTACTTGTTTATTGTTTACTGTTCCCTGCCTCATTTCATGTTTAATTTTGTTTCAATTAAACCGAGGTTATTTGTATTTGTTTCTGTCCGTTTTTGTGTTTGTCTTTTGATCTCCCTTGCATCTTCAGGTGGATCCTCAGGCGTAGGCTCAAAGACTGTCCCCTACATTTTATACTGTTTGCATGTTTAGTGTTTTCAGCAACCTTTTTCCTCCCCACACTTCCGTTTTGTTTCACTTACTACCCTTCGCTGGCTGCTTTGGTGGTGCTGTTGGATTCTTTTTTGAGCCCTTGGTGGTGAGAACACCACAGTATTATGGACTGTGGTGTGTCTCTATTTGACGCCAGGAAAACAGACACAATCAGCCGTGTCTTCCTGATGAGTGCGATCCAGCGGACGAAAGGCCTAGGAGCAGGCGATACAAATACATCTGCCTTCGAATGGGATTGCAATGGTTCACTTATGCAGCTTGTGAAAAGTTTTCATATTTGTAATGTATTTTCTTAATTTTATGTTTTCATCTTCAACCCCCCCCCCCCCTCTCCATAAGTTCAAATCTTTGCCAAGTCATTACTGTGATGACGGAGGGGTTGTTGGCCTGCGCTTGTTTCCCCCCCCACTATTAGATTGTTCGCCTTTGTATTTGTCTGACTTTATTCAAGTTTAAAAGGCTGTGCCAGTCTTGAATAAAAGTTACTCTGAGTTAAGTTTCCTTATGGGAGCAAGAGTTACCCTACTTGTTTACTGTTACCTGTCTCATTTCATGTTCAAATGGATTTGATGTTAGTGTGCACAGACTATACAAATGATTCAACAATGTAATCTTGGTAAACTCAGTGTCTACAAGAATACGGTACTATAGTGTCAGTTCAGTGTCTACAAAGATCCACAGTAGTGTCGGTTCAGTGTCTACACAGATCCACAATCATAAAGTAAGGTCAGTGTCTACAAGGATTCGTACTACAGTGTTGGTTCAGTGTCTACAAAGATCCAGAATTATATAAAGTTAGTAAGGTCAGTGTCTACAAGGATTTGGTACTATACCATCGGTTCAGTGTCTACAAAGATCCAGAATGATATAAAGTTAGTAAGCTCAGTGTCTACAAGGATTCGGTACTATAGTGTCGATTCAGTGTCTACAAAGATCCAGAATTATAAACTTAGTCAGGTCAGTGGATTCGGTACTATAGCGTCGGTTCAGAGTCTACAAAGATCCAGAATTATAAAGTTAGTTAGGTAGTGTCTACAAGGATTCGGTACTATAGTGTCGGTTCAGTGTCTACAAAGATCCAGAATTATAAAGTTAGTTAGGTAGTGTCTACAAGGATTCGGTACTATAGCGTCGGTTCAGAGTCTACAAAGATCCAGAATTATAAAGTTAGTTAGGTAGTGTCTACAAGGATTCGGTACTATAGTGTCGGTTCAGTGTCTACAAAGATCCAGAATTACAAAGTTAGTAAGGTCAGTGTCTACAAGGATTCGGTGTACGTTCGGTGTCTACGAAGATCCAGAATTATAAAGTTAGTAAGGTCAGTGTCTACGAGGGTTCGGTGTACGTTCAGTGTCTACGAAGATCCAGAATTATAAAGTTAGTAAGCTCAGTGTCTACAAAGATTCAGTATTAATAAGCTAGTCGGCTCAATACCTGCAAGCGATTCAGTATTACAGAATTAGTTGGCTCAGTCTCTATAGGGATTCAGTGATATAAAGTTAGTAGACTCTGTGTTTCCATTGGGATGGGATTCAATGCCATAATGGCTGTATACTCATGTTCACATGTAATCCAGTGTCATAGCTGTAGCAGGTTAAATGTCAATAAATCATAAGCTCAGTGTCAACAAGATATTGAATGTTATAACTGTTGTAGGCTCAGTGTCAACAAGATACATGGTAGTAGGCTCAGCTCAGTGTCAACAAGATATTGAATGTTATAACGGGAGTAGGCTCAGTGTCAACAAAATCTTTAATGCTATAACTGTAGTAGGCTCGGTGTCAACAAGATATTCTACATAATAACGGCAGTAAGCTCAATGTCAACAAGATATTAAATGTTATAACGGTAGTAGGCTCAATGTTAACACGTCTTTCAGAGTCTGTCAGTACTGAAGGAAAACACGGGTCTCAATCCAGTAAAAACCAGGTCTACGTGGACAGGGGATACACATCCTGCATTCCCAAAGACCGTAGCTTAAACGAGCACGATTTGCGTCCCTGTTCCGAGAGGACGTGGTGTTGATTGATGTGTTTTCTATAGCAGAGTTAAACGCCCGGTGGTCACCGAATTTTGAGATGAACGAGATGAACGCACTGACCAGACGGCGGGGATGAGGTTAAGGCCCGTTCAGTAGGAACACCGTGTCACGAATGAGGGGAGTCTTGAAGGTGAGGAGGAGGATACGGGAAGGAAGGGGAGTGGGGTGGGGTGGGGTGGGGAAAGAGTGAGGAGAGTGTCAGAGGTCAGTCTGGGGTGCAGGACTGATGTACCGCAGCTGTGACCGTGTCTGAAGGACTGTGCTGCGGGTTATTGTTCACGGCTTTCTGTCGTGGGCAGTGAATGCACGGTAGAAATGGATGTTCGAGGAGAAGGGAGGGCGGGGGCGAGGGGGGGGGGGGGGGGGGGGGGGGGGAGAGGATTCGGAAAAATTGATGGGGAATTCGGACGGTTTCCCGGGTAGGCGGGTCTCATGAGGCCAGAGAGTTGTATTTGTAACGCAGAGTTGCTGTCATCCTTCAATCTCTCTCTCTCTCTCTCTCTCTCTCTCTCTTGACTGTCTGATGTCTGTCTGTCTGTCTTTCTCGCTCATGTGGAGATGTTGACCTTAAACAAACGTATTAGTCTCTCTCTGTCTCTGTCTGTCTGTCTGTCTCTCCCTCCCTCTACTTCTCTTTCTCTCTCTGTAGCAGAGAGGTCATGGGCGGGGAGGGGAAACGGTCAAGGAGCGTGAGCGTTACTGTGGGGGGGGGGGGGGGGGGGGGGGGGCGGGGGAGTAGGGCGGGAGGCACGTCAAGGGGCAGTGAGCCGGACCGTGAGGTGGCGCGAAGGGTCAAACCTAGCATCGTAACAATATGATTTGTGTGTGTGTGTGTGTGTGTGTGTTGTGTGTGGTGTGTGTGTTTGAGATTTGTGACATCAGAAGGTGACGTATTATATTAGTCAATCGTCGCTCTTCACTGTTTTGTGCGGCTATTAGTCGTTTAACTTCTTGTCACGTATAAAATATATCAGACAACTGTCTGCACTGTTGTGTGTGTCTGTTGTATGGCTTGTTGTCATGTACAAAATATGCAGTACAAACGCTGCTCTGCTCTGTTTTGTGTGTCTCTTTGTCGTGTGGCTTGTTTCAAGTACGCTACGGTCTGTTTCAGTTTTCCTTCCAAGGACTGAAGGCTAGAAAGGAATACTGTTTCAACCGGTGTACCCCACCATTTTCCCCTCAGTACAGTCTAGAGAAAACGTAGCCTGGGAGACTATACGCGGAACGTTCACACTCCGGATTTAAAACCATTTTCGGAGAGGGGATGCCTTGTGGGTGGGTGGAATGGCTGAAGACGCGGGGGCTGTATGCAGTCGCTGACGGGTATCACGTGCAACGAGAAAAGCCCAGGCCAATGCCTGTGTGTGGGGCCTAACAGCAACACATCATCCCTACAGCAGTCTCAAACAGAGCACACTGCTTTTATCTTCAGACTTGTTCAGTTGGTCACAAACATGCGCACTGTAATCAAAGCACTGAGTACAGAACCCACTGCAAAGAAAGGATATTTAAAGAAAATAGGATATCTGTAATGAAACACCGTTACGCACCCTCTCCGACCTGATGAATGAGTGCATGCGTATAGCATGGTCAGCTTTACGCGCACACGAAGAACCGGGCCAGTGCCTCTGTCCCTAGTCACTATGAGAGAGAAAGCGAGAAAAACAGCCCGCATGCCGTAAGTACAGGAACAGCATCTTCCCGTGTCTGGGAATTTTTCTGAAGGCGCGCACAAGCTGGAACAGGCTCTGTGACGGGCGGACATCACGTGCCATGCGCGCGGCTGTGCCAAAGAACGAGCAGACTACATCCGCAAAACAGTGTACATGGATATTAGCTTTCGGTGAGCTGTTAGCATAAGGGTCCCACACCCGAGTGTCTCCGTGGGAGCCAGCATGTTAATCGTTTCCTCCTAGATGCCAGTTGAAGTTTCCGTTGAGAAAACACACACACACACACACACACACACACACACACACACACACACACACACACACACACCCTCAGCCATTAGACATGCAGCGCTGCATCAAACTATGATCTTCTCAAAATCGTGCCAAGTAACGTGGACACCGAGTCCACAAAAGAACAACGACAAAGAAAAGAAGGCAACAGCAATCCTGCAAAACCGAAGTGAAAAAGAAACGGAAAGAAAGAATGAAGGGAGGGGGAAAAAATGAAGAGAAGACAGAAAACATTAACAAGGAAGTGAGATAATTTATTAAACGATTGTTAAAAAAAAATGGAGGAGGTGAGGAGTGGAGGGGTGGGTTTGTGGGTGGGTTGGAGCCAAGAGTTCTTCTCACGGAAACGTCTGCACTAATAATACTTGCTAATGACGGCATTATCATATAGCCCATATTTCCAGCAATGTACGCTGCTGTGCTTTCATAGTAACACAATCCTCACCTACACGGACTTACGTATTTGAAATACGCAGCCCCCTATCCTCCTATCCTTTCTCCCCCCCCCCCCCCTCCACCGCCCCACTCCCCTGCCTCACCCACGACTCCCACAAAAGATAAAATAACATTAAATGAACATAAAAAAGTGATGCAGTCACATCTCCATCCTGCTCACGCGATTCGTGATTTTGCATGGATCATCATAAAACAGAGAGAGAGAGCAAGCGAGAGGGACAGAGAGAGAGAGAGAGAGAGAGAGAGAGAGAGAGAGAGAGAGAGAGAGAGAGAGAGAATGGTGTTGTGATTACGCCTTTCTGCCCTTGTCACGATGGTTAGGGTGGAGTCGGGATAATGCATGGTAGGTAACATTTGTCTTGGGAACAATTCAAAAACAACATAAACGAAGGCAGAATCATGTGCATTGAATAAATACGAAGTAGTAGCTTACACACACACACACACACACACACACACACGAGAGAGAGAGAGAGAGAGAGAGAGAGAGAGAGAGAGAGAGAGAGAGAGAGAGGAGAGAGAGAGAGAGAGAGAGAGAGAGAGAACGAGGAAGGGACAATGGGCGATAACTGTATGGTGACAACAGATTTCCTTGTGAACACCTTCAACTGTCCTCCGCGTACTCCCCTCCCCTTCCCCAGTGTTTTCCCTTCTGCCGTGTCTGTCTGGATCCAAGTGGATTATTCCACACAATGCTGCTAGGCTGTTGTGCCGAGTTCTTTGAACCACGCATGGCAAGTGCGCAGGGCACAGGGGGCCTCGGCTGACCGTCTCCTGCGAAAGACTAGCGTTCAGCACACCACCTACCATCAAGCCTAGAGGGGTAGACAATCACCCCGTTTACGTTAAGACATGAACCACAGGCCTGGTTGTCTAGGTTTCCGGCAGGCCAGTGGGCCCGCTATAGGTTGATGTTAGGTGGTGTTCTGGGTGCTAGTCTTTCGGAGACGATCGGCCGTGGTCCTATGTGCCCTGTGCACTTGCCATACCTGACTCAAAGAAGTTTAAAGTTGTAGCCTCCCCCCTCCCCCCCATTCTCCCCCTTCCCCGTTTCCCCTGTCAACAGCAAATAGTTGTAGATACTCACGATACAAACAACCCTGAACAGTTTATCCGTTGTATATACTGACACCACAAACTGGTAACTCAAATTTTATATGAAATAGATTTCACGTAACAAATTAACTCCAAACGATCCTGCAATCTGCAATTCCTGTAAGCTCTTCTGTCTCCCAGTTACCCGCCAGATAGACAGACAGGTATACAGGACTGGAAACAATTTCCCTGCTGTACTTCGCTTGTGTAGGGGTGATTTATCAATCGTGGGTGAAAAGGGTGATTTATCAACTGTGGGTGAAAAGGGTGATTTATCAACTGTGGGTGAAAAGGGTGATTTATCAACTGTGGGTGACTTTCCAGCATTACTGCGGTGTCTTATTGTGTACGCTATGCAATAATGCCGACCAGCGGATGGCCGACAGTTGTGTCACCACAAGGTCATAGCCAGTTTGGATGATAAAGATTCCCAGCCCTCAGAATGCACGACGCTCCATTCCCATGTATATCATTCTACGGCAGGGGTTTCGCGTCAGCCCGTGTGATAGGACTGATTGGAAGTTTTCCTACAGCAAATATTTCATATTGCTTTCTACAGAGAATAATAATTCTACGGGAATAATATTTTATGTTGCATTTATTCTCATACTCTTGGGAGATGTTTGTGTGTGTGTGTGTGTGTGTGTGTGTGTGTGTGTGTGTGTGTGTGTGTGTGTGTGCGTGCGCGCGCGCGCGCGTTCAATCTAACAGTCTTTTTTCTCCCCTTTTTTGTTTTATTTTGCTCCCTTCTTCTCAAGAAGATTTTCAGCGTGCTTACATCGTTTCTACCCCCTTTTCTTTGTGGTCTTTTCTTTCTTTTTTGCCTCATCACAAGCTCTCATTCCACAAGTCTGATTACCCAAATGCTGTTTGGAAACAAGTTTGATCGTTGGAATGGACATGTGTGTATGTGAGTGAATGAGTGACTGTGTGTGTATGTGTGTGCGCGCGCGCGCGCGTGTGTGTGTGCGCGTGTGTGTGTGTGCGTGCGCGTGCTTGCGTGCATACTTGTGTGCATATTTGTGCTTGCGCGTATGCGTGCATTCGTAAGTGCGTGCGAGCGAGTATGTGTGCGTGCGCGCATGCGAGTGTGTGTACGTGTGTGATGTATGTGTTGTGTGTGTGTGTGTGTGTGTGTGTGTGTGTGTGTGTGTGTGTGTGTGTGTGTGTGTGTAAGGGAAGTGTGGTTCGAAATATGACAAGTTATGCAATGGATATGTTGCGTTGTGTGTGTGTGTGTGTGTGTGTGTGTGTGTGTGTGTGTGTGTGTGTGTGTGTGTGTGTGTGTGTAGAAGGGAAGTGTGGTACGAAAAGTGTCTCTATCTGACAGGTATAAGCTATGCAATGGATGTGTTCCGTTGTGTTTTTATACCAGCATGGTATCATCTTCTATTATTATTATTATTATTATTATATTGGGTATTTATATAGCGCCTATCCTCGGTCACAGACCAAGCTCTAAGCGCTCTACAATAAACACACTACCTCACTCACTCAACGGGCTGCCTACCCAGGTAGAACCGGCCGAAGAGCAGCTTACTGGCGCTCGTTCAGTCGTTTCCCGTACCGTTCAAATATCAGTCACTCATTTTCATTTATCTCATTTATTCCTCCAGTTTATCTTCAATCTACATCAATTTTGCCAGGGCAGCGGGGAACGCATTTCTCACACACTGGATTGGCAGGCGAACGTCTTAACCACTCTGCCACCTTTCTTCCTATTCTTCTTTCTATACGTTATGTACGTGTGAAACTAAAAACATGTGAAAATAAATCTTGAATTGTTTTGTAAGTATACAATTTTCCATTTGGGGTAAAGAAGTATGCGAAATAAACAAACAAATAAGTTATTTAATTAAAACTTCCTCCCCTTACAAGTTCATTCTCTCAAATAGAAATTAAGACCCACAACACACACATAAGCGTTATATAAACATAAAAAAGTATAGAAATTTCTTGGTCGTACATACACACGCGAGTGATATTACCAAACACAATCACGCATGGAAACACAAAAATATATACACTCACACGAGCATGCGCTCAGTTCCATAAACACTTGACACGCTAGTTCCATGTACACAAAGAGTAGCATCTGCTATTTTTTTTAGGTACAGAGTTCACGCGTCTAATAAGCTACACACAAAAAGTTAAGGATCACTTTCACAAACATTCATAACTGTCAAAATAAGAAAGTCAATGCGTTGAAGTTTGGCCAACATTTAATTCCATTCTTTAGTGATAACGATATACAATTGCCTTCAATCTCGAGCAATCGTTTGGTGTGTATATATTTATTAAAGTGGGTACGTATCCAAATTTGATTTCCCAAAGTCATTGAAATCACAAGACAGGGCATACTGATGCTCCCAAAAGCTCAGTAATGCATGTAACCACCATGGCTGTTCTGGCACTCGACGCAGCGAGTCCTCATCGAGTTGACCAGGTTGGTGAAGATCCTCTGTGGAAGCGCCTGCCACTCAGCCTGCAGCATCTGGTAGAGGTGTTGGGCATCCCTGGGAGGGGGGTGGCTCCTCACTTTGCGATCCAGCTCATCCCAGAGGTTCTCAATCGGGTTGAGATCGGGACTGCATGCTGGCTACTCCATTCTGTTCACTCCAGACTGCTGCAGGAAGTCGTTGACCACCCTTGCCCTGTGGGGGCGAGCGTTGTCATCCTGGTAGACAGCCCTCGGTCCCATCTGCTGCAGTGTAGGCACAGCCAGTGGTCGAAGGATCTCATCCCGGTATCGGATGCCAGTCAGGTTACCCTGTACATGATACAAGGGTGTTCTGTGGTGAAGGCTGAAGGCCCCCCAGACCATTACAGAACCTCCACCAAAGGCCACCTTTTCTTGGACAGTGGCGTCAATAAAGCGTTGCCCTGGGCGCCTCCAGACCCTCAGTCGGCCGTCGTTGTGGTGAAGGGTGAAGCGTGATTCATCACTGAACAGGACCTGGGACCATTGCTGACGTGTCCACCTCACGTGACGTGCGCAGAAGGTGCGGCGTGCTGCCCTATGGGCTGGAGTTAAGCGTGGCCGTACTGCTGGGCGACGAGAACGGAGATTAAACCCATG
>CM031600.1:16755908-16765908 GCA_018398815.1 Conus ventricosus | reverse complement strand
ATCCTCCTGTGACGTCAACACAGTGATGATGTAAAAAGGGACTTGTCATGAGGCTAAAGCTGATGGATGATGATGATGATGATGATGATGATGACTACGACGACGACGACGACAACGATGATGATGATGATGATGATGATGATGATGATGATGATGATGATGATAACGACTGCAACAAAAACACCACTTACAGTCTCATGCATCATGATGCATTATAATTAAACGAAAAGCACACTAGCTGAGATACTTGAAGTCGCAAATCACGCAAATCAAGACGGTACTATGACAGCCAAGCTTTTCTTTCTCACGTTTGCGCTCAGTGTCGAATGTTTGTTCTTTGACGTGGCTCAAGACTATTGAAATGTTGTTTTTTTCCCCACCTTGTCCTGCAAAGGTTTTTAAGGGGTGGTGGTGGTGGTGGTGGTGGTGAAATAGAGGAAGAAAGAATGGGGAAAAAAATGAAAGAGTAAAATCTCCCTTCCCCTCCCTTTCTTCCTGTCTGGTATTGCATACAGTTTTTCAAGCATACAGGAAGGAGGGAGGATCACAATTACAATGTTTCACTATAATTAATTGAAATACTATATTATGAAAATAATTTATATCCCCCCCCCCCCCCCCTCACCCTTTTTTCTTATGGTTTAGAAGCGCGTACAGATCTTCTAAAAAACTTGAAAAAATAACATATTATATATCAAAGGTAAGATGGAGCGATAGTGCTCGTAAAAATTGTTTTTATAAATAAATAAAACAAACCCCTCTTTGTACTGGCAGTTCTTATAGAACATGGAATACTTTACAATGGGAACGAAGAAATGCAGTCCGTGTGTCTGTCTGTCTATCTGTCTGTGTCCGTCTGTGGTCAAAATGTGTTCCACTCGCTCCAAACTTCTGGGCCGATCTTTCTGAAAATTTGTAGGTATGTTCATGATGGGTCATGGATGATGCCCGATGTTTTATTTACCAGACTAGCCTTACTAACGGCTATAAATGATAATTAAAAAAAAAAGTCCGATAAGGGAAATAACCACCACACTGTCGAGTATTTTCTTCCACTAACTGAAAATTGTCTCCTCTGTCTGTCACTGTTCTGGGAGTACGTTTATATGCTTTGCATCTTGTTTAATCACTTATATTGAAAACGAGAAACCATCATTTGTCATACAGTATAACCAATCTTAGTAAAGGAGTCCTGCATAAGGAAACTAATCTGTTAGCATTTTTTAATACTGACTGTTGACTTTTGCCTTGTATTTTTCAAGTATGTATACTTTAAAATCATTAACAAGAAACATCACATGTGGAAAGTGTTACTAATTTTTACATCTGTAAATATACATTTTCGCAAATAATATAATGAAGTTAAACACTATGTCTGTATTTATTCCAGCATCTGTTCCATATTCAGTAAGTGTTCGGCTGAAATTCAAGTTCAAAAACAGTTCACATTTCTCGTTTAATGGATTTTGAAGTTCGACTAAATGTCTTTTTTTTCGTATGTTGACATTTCCATAGAAAGTGGTTGATACTATCCCTCTGGCCTTTACAAAGCACACAACGATCATCATCTACTTTGTTCATTGTTTTAACATGACATTAGTGTTGAAAATTCTGTGGACAATTCTAATATGGAGCCATTTAAGTTTAATATCTTTAATTTTTTTAATATGAAAAATTTTTTTTAGGCCCATGCACAGAATTGTGGAATTAAGGTTTTCGGTCCACTTTGCAC
This sequence comes from Conus ventricosus, assembly GCA_018398815.1. Taxonomy (NCBI): domain Eukaryota; kingdom Metazoa; phylum Mollusca; class Gastropoda; order Neogastropoda; family Conidae; genus Conus; species Conus ventricosus. The sequence continues at coordinate 16,764,176 of CM031600.1, read as the reverse complement.
AAAAATTTGGTTTAATGTTACTGGAAGTTAAAACATCATAATAAACTTTAGTGCCCTTTTGAACAGAATATATCATTTTCAAAGCAAGTGGTATATGTATTGGAATGTTGTCTTTGATCTCCACATCAATCTTCCTTACAATTTTTAATTGATGATACATATCCTGAAAAGGTAACAAGGTCAACCTTCAATCTGTATTTGTGGTTGAATTCTTCACAAGTTAGAAGAAATAAATCTCTGTTCTCTTGAAGGAGTTGAGCTATACAATACACGTTATTTTCGACCAATTTTCTATTCGTTACAACCTTACCATCAATTAAAAACAATCTTATTGAATAATTGATGTCTCTGGTTCTATTGTATCGCAGAAATGTTTATACGCCTAGAGAGTGGCTATCCAAAAAAGGTTCTTGTGTTTCTTCACATTTACAAAATTAGATCCATAATATTCCAAATTACTTAAACAGGGTGACAATGGAAGGCAAACATTTTTTCCATTAGTGGTTTTTGTGTTGTTGGTTTTTTATTTTATTTTTTAGTCTCCTCATCAAAGTAATTTTCAACGATTCTCTAAACATTTTTTAGATCAGGAATGTCAGGACCCCCGTTTCTTATATTTTAATTAATGTCTTTCGGCTTATCCTACCATGTTTTTGTACTCCCAGTTCTTATAGAACAGGGAGTACTTTACAATGGGAACGAAGACATGCTGTCTGTGTGTCTGTCTGTCCATGGTCAAAATGTGTTTAACTTCCCCAGACAAAACTTCTGGGCCGATCTTACTGAAAATTTGTAGGTATGTTCATTATGGGTCATGGATGATGCCTGTTTCATTTTACCAGAATAGCCGTTACTAACGGCTATAACGGCCCCAAATGGTTTTTCTTCTTTATGAAATATCTCAGAAAGTACTTGGCCAATTTATAAGCGGTCTGGATGATCTTGTGACAAATCGGAGCCTCTTTCCATATATAAGTGATTTAATGCTGATAATCGATTAAACAACCGTTAAAAACCGTTAGTTTGCCGTTACTTCTTAGCTATTGGTGGATTTTAATCAAATTTGGTATATAGAAAGGTTATAACACACAAATGGCACTTTTATATAGTGTTAAAAAATTTGACCGTTATAAACCGTTATTCTTGATATATTGTCGATTTGGATGAGATTTGGTATATCCACAGGTTTTAGCCCAGTGAGGAATAAACTACCAGTTTCAAATGCGTACATCGGTTATATAACCGTTAAAACCGTTATTTTGCCGTTATCTTTTTACATATTGGTGGATTTCAATCAAATGTGGTATATAGAAAGGTTATCACACACAAATGGCACTTCCATATAGTGTTTCAAAATTTGACCGTTAAAAACCATTATTCTTGACATATTGTCTGATCTGGATGAAATTTGGTTTGTACACAGGCTTTAGCCCAGTGAGGACTAAAAATAATACCAGTTTCAAAAGTGTACCTCGGTTAAATAACCGTTAAATCCGTTATTTTGCCGTTATTTCTTATATACTGGTGGGTTTTAATAAAATTTGGTATATTAAAAAGGTTATCACACTCAGTCTATGGAAGTACTGTATTTGACGAATTTCGAAATAGCTTTAGATCTAATAACTGACTGGTAGATCATGGGCATTTTCATAGTAAACATCATCTTGGCATGTACAGGCGTATTCAAGATAGACTGGGAGTATGTTTATATGCTTTGCATCTGGGTTTTTTTTAATTCCAAACAAAGTAGTAACACAATTTCTCTAACTTTGTGACAAAATGGTCGGGTGGATTTGGCAGCAACATCAGAGTTTGGATAAAATTAATGATTTTAGAATCGCGATTCTTCCTAGTGGTGTAATGTTTCTTTTCAGCCATATTCTAAACAGAATTTATATTTCCGAAAATCTATCAGAATGATTAATCGATTCACATTCTTTTAAATCCTGAGTGAACCCCACTCCTAATATTCTGGACTGCTTTGGGTTCCATCTTAAGTTTTGGCATATATCTCACATTGGAATATTTTTTAGCTTCATAGGCAGACAGCTCGTGTTCTTTTTTTTCTGCATTCATATACAGACCAGACACTTTACCAAACTTATTTACCGAATCAATAAATTCTTCAAAAGATTTCCTGTATCCACAGTTCATTAACTGTGTATTATCTACAGACTAAGAAATTTTGTGCTCTATGTTATTGACATGAATGTCTAAATCTTTTTTATATTCTTTGAACACAATGGTTAAAATTTTAATACTCAGAACAAATGATAGGGGATCACCCTGTCTGCAGCCTCGTTTTATATCGAATCAATGTATGCACTGACCATTGACTAAACTGGCAGACTTGACGTTTGTATAGAACGTTTTGTTATCCATCTACATATACTGTCACCGAAGCCATAAGCTCTCACCACTATAAACATGAAATTCCAATCGAGAGAGTCAAAGACCTTTTCAGTCTAGACACAACAATATACCTGGTAATCGCTTTGAATGTAGGGACTGTATCAAATCATATATAAGTCTAATATTATTGCCCCGATATCAATTTGCAATGAATGTTGTTTGATCTTCGTTGATTAAAATGCTGGTAGTATTTTCTTCATTCTATTTGCAATAGAAGATGATCCTATCTTATGAACAACATTTAACATAGAAATCGGTCTCTAATTCTTAATGAATTCTCTAGGTTTTTCTGCTTTAGGAACACAGACAATAAATCCCTCTCTCTCTCTGTTGAACAATTCACCAACCCTATATCAGTGTATGCCTTGCACAGTGCCCTGACAACGAAAGATCTTCGTATTGCCTTTCATGATTTTCTTTCGCAAAAAAAACAACAACAAACAAACAAACAAAAACCAATTGTTGCTGTGCTTATTTGAGTTCCATCAAATCACTTTTTGTTTCGTTCTTTTTTTCTCAAGGACTTCTGTTTCTTTAATGAGCATGTCTTCTTTTTCTTTTATTTTCGCCTTTTTTTCTTGTTATTGCAAATGCTATTCTTTCGAACGTACTTTCATTAATTAAAAAGTCTAAAGAAAAAAACACTTTGTCAGACACTTTTTATTTAATATCAGTCAGGGCTTGGAATTGCATTCATTATGCTTGTGTCACATTTGTTCTAATGCACATTCTTTTATAACATTTTGGACTTCCCTCTTAATCTCGTGTACGTAATTTTCATCTTTTAGCAGTGAGCAGTTGAATTCCCCAAAAGTGCTTCATTTCCTTCTTGAATGACAAATGTAAAGTTATCAAAGAATGATCCCTTCAAAACCCGAAGTAAGAATACAGCTGGTGAAATGTGTATGACTGTCCGCCAATTCAGGTTTTTGTTTATTGTTTTTGTACTCCCAGTTCTTATAGAACAGGGAATACTTTACAATGGGAACGAAGAAATGCTGTCTGTGTGTCTGTCCTTGGTCAAAATGTGTTCCACTCGCTCCAGACAAAACTACTGGGCCGATCTTTCTGAAAATTTGCAGGTATCTTCATTATGTGTCATGGATGATGCCCGATGTTTTATGTTACCAGAATAGCCGTTACTAACGGCTATAACGCCCCAAAACGGTTTTTTTCTTTATGGAATATCTCAGAAAGGACTTGGCCAATTTATATGCGGTTTGGATGCTCTTGTGACAATTCGGAGCCTCTTTCCATATGTAAGTGATGTAATGCTGAAAATCGATTAAACAACCGCTAAAAACCGTTATTTTGCCGATATATCTTATATATATATGTGGATTTTAAAGAAATTTTGTATATATAAAGGTTATAACACACAAATGGCACTTCCGTATGGTGTTTCAAAATTCGAACGTTAAAAACCGTTATTCTTAACATATTGTCCGATTTGGATGAGATTTGGTATGTGCACAGGCTTTAGCCCAGTTAGGACTAAAACACCAGTTTCAAAAGTGTACACCGGTTATATGACCATTAAAACCGGTTTTTTTTTTATATGTTGGTGGATCTTAATGAAATCTGGTATCTAGAAAGGTTATCACACACAAATAGCACTTCCATATAATGTTTCGAAATTTGACTGTTAAAAACCGTTATTCTTGACATAATTATTGTCCGATCTGGATGAAATTTGGTAGGTACATAGGCTTTAGTCCAGTGAGGACTGAAATACCAGTTTCAAAAGTGTACCTCGGTTAAATAACCATTAAAACCGTTATTTTGCCGTTATTTCTTATATAATGGTGGGTTTTAATATAATTTGGTATATAGAAAGGTTATCACACTCAAATGGCACTTCCATATAGTTATTCAAAATTTGCCTCTTAAAAAACCCGTTATTTTTGACATACTGTCCGATTTGGATGAAATTTGGAAGCTACACAGGCTTCAGCTCAGTGAGGACTAAAGTACCAGTTTCAAAAGTGTAGGCCTACCTCAAAATTCAACGTAACAATACCGAACAAGATAAACTGGGAGTACGTTTATATGCTTTGCGTCTTGTTCTTTTAACTAAGCTTAGCATTCGTAACTCGAGACCACTGGTTTGTCTGCAGGCAAGGGAATACATTTCCTGGACGAATTTGAATCAAACTTGGTGCATCCATGGACTGTGGACGAAGCCATAAAATATTGGTGTTGATCTGTTGCACAGACCGGGTCACAGCCGGGATCGTTACAGCCAGATGACGTGAAAACTTAAGCATCGATTATGACGAAACCTGGTGTAAAAAAATGGCGTGGGGATCGAGAGCAAAGCCATTAGGCTAGGTGGGACGCAGAACCATGGGGCAGTTCTGGATGTTGGCGGAGATCGACACTATGTGAAGTGCACTTTTGGTGAGTTGAGCAGACACGTACGCTCATTGACTGTTATAAAAACAACGGCATCGTTGTCAACATTGGACTGTTGTAAACTGTTCACACAAAGTTTCTCTTTTCTTTGTAAATGGACATCAGAGACGGATAGCGGTGAGGGCGGGAAGGAAAGACCCGGGGATTGGGGGAAAGGGAGACAACAGGGCAGTAAGTAAATGACCAAAAGAGAGAAAGAAAAAGACAGAGACAGATGTATTTATTCATGGCAGGAAAGAAAGTACTGACGAATGACATATACATGTCCAACCGTCACGGTGTTAACCACGCATTTCCCCATGCCTGGGCGAAAGCAAGAGTGCTGTTTTTCTTTGGTTGGTGGCTCAGTGTTTTGCTGCCAGTAGTTAATCCACGAACCTGTGGTGGGACCGTGACAGGTACTCACAGGTACTCAGCCAACATGACCTCCTGACAGCAGCCGTCCATCACTCACACTGACCCGACAGACGTCAGGTTGGTCAGACCACCTCCCAGGTGACCTCCGGACAGAGATGGTCAGGGGTAAAGACTGAGGATGAGGAGAGTGGGGGGACAGTTGATATGTACGTTGTAGGAGGGTCATAAGGGAGGAGATGGCCTTGATGTCAGCGTGTGTGTGTGTGTGTGTTGTGTGTGTGTGTGTGTGTGTGTGTGATGTATGTACATGTGTGTGTAAAGGAAATCAAAACGTCGGTTCTTAGAAAAGAAAAAGAAAATTTGAAGCAGCCCTAGAGGCGCCATTTTTGTTGTCTGTATATTTGAGCTTTTCGCCTCCATTTCTTTCTCTTTTCTTTAAAAACCTTCTTTTGGCCAGTATATAATTTTCTTTGTCAATACCCAAAAACGGCTGTTTAAGAATGCTTACACGATTGCTTACAACACATTATCACATAGCCGCTTGGTTATAGTAAGATTGATCTGCTGTAAACACACACACACACAAACACACACACACACACACACTGCGCGCGCGCGAGCACACACACACACACACACACACACACACACACACACACACACACACACACATATTTGGTGGAAGGGTTAAAAGAGAGGAATTTGAAGACGCATTGAGACCATATCAGTGCAGTAGCTCTTTTTCGTTTTACTTTCCCTTTGCCTGGGACTCAACAGTGCTGGGATCCCACGGAATCAACATTTTAAAAAGTTATCCCATTGTGTCCTAGTACCATTGCATCCCAACGCTGGGCCCTCTCGCAACTGGGTCATAATGGAATTGGGACGCGACTGAATAAACCTCAGATCACAGCTATTCAATCAGGTTCCAGTCCCACGAAGTCGCAGTTCCAATAGAGCCAGTAACTAATAGGACCCAGTCTTCTTCTTCGTCGTCGTTCGCTCAGACAGGAACCCCCGATGCACTGACGAAGACTGCCGTCCGGCGGAGGCCCTCCAGAGATCCGTAGAGTTTCTCCCTCATCGGTTGGTCAGCAGGCCAGGTCTCTGCTCTCAGATTATGGTGTCCCAGTCTCATTACGGACGCAACTGACTAAACCTCAAATCACAGCCATTCAATTAGGCTCCAGTCCCATAAGATTCTCAGTTTCAGAGACAGGGTGAGGAAAAAAACAAAAGACAATAGTGATATAGATCTAGTATGATAGACCGGAAGAACCTAACGAGGACAATGGTGATACAGATCTAGAACGACAGACCGGAAGAACCTAAAGAGGACAATGGTGATATAGATGTAGTATGACAGACCGGAAGAACCCAACGAAGACAATGGTGATATAGATCTAGCATGACAGACTGGAAGAACCTAACGAAGACAATGGAGATACAGATCTAGTATGACAGACCGGAAGAACCTAACGAGGACAATGGAGATACAGATCTAGTATGACAGACCGGAAGAACCTAACGAGGACAATGGAGATACAGATCTAGTATGGCAGACCGGAAGAACCTAATGAAGACAATGGATATACAGATCTAGAACGATAGACCGGAAGAACCCAACGAGGACAATGGAAATACAGATCTAGTACGACAGACCGGAAGAACCCAACGAAGGCAATGGGGATACAGATCTAGTGTGACAGACCGGAAGAACCCAACGAGGACAATGGTGGTATAGATCTTGTGTGACAGACCGTAAGAACCTAACGAAGACAACGGTTATATAGATCTAGTATGACAGACAGGAACAACCTGACAAAGACAATGGTGATCTAGATCTATTAGGATAGACCGAAAGAACCTAACGAAGACAACGGTTATATAGATCTAGTATGACAGACTGGAAGAACCTGGCGAAGACGATGGTAAAGTAGTATGGCAGGCCAGAGGAACGTAACAAAGACAATGCTGATGTAGTATGACGAGCCAGAGGGATCTAACAGACGATGCTGATGTGGTGTGACAGGTCGGTGGAACCTAACGGAAAAACTGATGTGGTATGACGGGCCGGGGAACACAGCAAGGATGATTGTGATGTAGTATGACAGACCAGAGGAATCTTGCAGACAATGATAACGCAGTATGAAAGGCTGGGATACCTAACGTTGACAATGCTGATGTAGTATGACAGGCCCTGGAACCTAACAAAGACCATGGTGATGTGACATGACAGGGTCTGGGAACCTAACAAAGACAACGGTGATGTAATATGACAAGCAAACTTTTCGACACGTGTGTGAACTCCCCGTTCAACCCCCACCTTCAGCATAGGAGGATTTTCCCTCCCTGGTCTCCATCCCTTTTTCAAAACTCGGACCAATCTGATTTAATGGACTTTTGCTTCACTAATTGAACAAAAACAGAACATGCAGTCAGTGTGGAGAGAGAGAGAGAGAGAGAGAGAGAGAGAGAGAGAGAGAGAGAGAGAGAGAGAGAGAGAGAGAGTACAGGAAACAAAAAACGCCCCTTCTAACTGTACTATTACACACACACACACGCACACACACACTATATATATATATATATATATATATATATATATATATATATATATTATATATGATGCATGTATGTACGTCCGTATGTATGTATCTCTCTCTACACACACACACACACACACACACGCGCACACATTCACACGCGCGCGCACACACACACACACACACACACACACACACACACACACACACACACACACACAACTTAGCTGGTTAGCGCCGTACTCATTATCCTGGCGATCCTGGTGTTACGGGTTCGAATCTCCGCCTGGCTGATTCGGGGGAATTTTACTTGGAAGTAACATTTGCTCCGACTCCATTTCCCGAAATGTCCTCCGAATGAGACTATAAACCGAGGTTCCGTGTGTGAACTCGCGCATGATATCTTGCACACACGTACAATCCCCACCACCGACTTTTGGAAGGGAAGACAAGCTCGGCCGTTGGTATGGATGACAAGTATACATATAGCATGCACCCTCCATGGATGAAAAAATGACTTAGTACTGAATGAAACGGG
>CM031600.1:16735908-16748408 GCA_018398815.1 Conus ventricosus | reverse complement strand
TCTTTTTATTCTTTAAGTATAAATAAGACATATTTGTTAAAAAAAATCCACTGGACTGTTTCGTATTTGTACACTAAACAAGCCTGACTTTGCCCCTTGTTTTGTGTTTTTGTTTTGGCTTGTATCAGTACCGCTGCAGTCTCGTTTCAGTTTCCAAATCAATGGTGTTTACTGAATGAAATGAAACCAAAAAAAAAAAAAGAAAAGAAAAAAAGGTTAACAATAGAACGTACTGTCGTTCATGTAAGGGAGTACACTCACACAAAAATAGGTTGGATAGGAACAACTGGGAACAGAATCGTGGGGCTGGAGGGTGGAGGGTGGAGGTGCAGGTTGAAGAGGACACGAAGGGGAAGGTAGCACAACCCACACAGAGTCAAGAATGCAAAGAAACGGTGTAATGGTAAGGGGCACTGTGAAAGATGCAAGTACAAAATGTAATGTTAAGGGGCACTGTGAAAGATGCAAGTACACGGTGTAATGTTAAGGGGCACTGTGAAAGATGCAAGTACACAGTGTAATGTTAAGGGGCACTGTGAAAGATGCAAGTACACAGTGTAATGTTAAGGGGCACTGTGAAAGATGCAAGTACACAGTGTAATGTTAAGGGGCACTGTGAAAGATGCAAGGACAAAATGTAATGTTAAGGGGCACTGTGAAAGATGCAAGGACAAAATGTAATGTTGAGGGGCACTGTAAAAGATGCAAGGACAAAATGTAATGTTGAGGGCCACTGTGAAAGATGCAAGTACACAGTATAATGTTAAGGGGCACTCGAAAGATGCAAGTACAAAATGAAATGTTGAGGGGCACTGTGAAAGATGCAAGTACACAGTGTGATATTAAGGGGCACAGTCAAAGATGCAAGTACCGGCTGCGTGAACCTCTCCCTCAGTAACTTTGGTTTCAAGAAGATCAGAATTAAGATATTCATGTCTTCCACCAAGGCTAGTTTCTGACGGACTCAAAATACCTTTTTTTTTTTTTTGGTATCTTCATATAAATCAGACTGAAAAAGGTCCGGGAATATGACTGAACCGTATATCCTTGTCGATGGAGCAGCTGGTTGACAATATCTGTGTTAAAAGACTTCACTCCAGAATTCCTTGGCATTACTAATACATTCATGCAAGGATTTTACAACTTTGCCAGGGTGGGGCTTTCACTTTGTCCTCAACAGCTGTCTTTTTTTTTTTTTCCATTCTCTTCTCTTTTTAGTATATTGCTTTCTCATTCTTTGCTCCTCTTCAAATTCAGTGTCATTCCCATATTCTCATTTGTACTTTAACATCTCATTTCGCTGGTTTTTGATTTTGCCTTGCCGCATTTTAGATTATAATTGTATAGTTTACCTAAGTCTCGACGGAGCTCATGCTTACAATTCTTACAATCAAAGTCAAAGCAAGCTTCTGTCTTGTCTTTACCGATGGTCATTGTTCTTTTCATACATGTGCTTGCATTGCATTGCGCCTCATTAAAACAATTGATTGCTTCGTTAATGTCGATATCAATTAAATTTGTAGCTTTTTGCTAAAGTTTTTTTCTAAACTGTATCAGACATTTTCCATAAAAAAGTATTTACTTTTCCCCCCGAGTCCCATGGCTAGCTAAGAAAGGAGGACAACGACCTCAAGCAGAGGCGGTAGCCTTATTCGGTAAGGTAATGTTGCTTATAGCCCAGCCGACCGCAAAGGGCCATATCAGGGCTGTCACCACATTAAAATCAACTCACAAGTCATCAAAAAAAAAAGAAAAGAAAAACTTTCACACACATCTCTTTAAAATGCATCTTCTAAAAGCGTACCAGAAATTTCGTTAAAAATCTTTCTTCCGTAAAATCCTAGATCAGATGAAAAATGTTGATCTCTTTCAGAAACTCATAGATCACGTCAGGTGGGACATCTCTGAACAGGGTTTTCATGGAGTCTGCAGTTTAAAGTGTTTCTAAAGTGTTTATGTCTCACATCGTGGAAGTCCCAACAATCTACAAGAATATGTTTCACCGAGAGTGGAACATGACATGGAATGCACCATTCGAAGAAACCAAGACCATTATCAATGAGAAGCAGAAAGAAGGTTTCAACAGCATGTGTCCACAGCTTGCCAACCACACCTTCCAATGCACCCGATACTGCTTATACATTCAAAGTAACTTTCCCTGCTGGTAACCTTAGGAATGTTAAAAAAGCTTCAGGTGAAAATATCTCAAGCTTGCCGACATTATTCTTCTACTTTAAATACAAGTTTTGCCACGTCGTTTTTCAGTTTCAACAGGTTCACTGTTTCGTGTTATTCACTTCAGTCAGTGAAATGTTCAAGATCTGCTCTAAAGCGCACGTCTTGATATGGACCACGTGGTTTTCGCCCTTCACTTCAGGGCAGCACTGTCAATATTACTTGAAATTATTTGAATGGAGGTTCTTAAACACTTTCACATGCAATACTTTATTCGTCGATTTCTCAATATCTGTCTTATGACGGAAAACAGTTCTGCTTTTTTCAGCTGGACAGAATCCAAATCTTCCTCAGTTCCTATTAGCTAATACTTTGTAATGTCCTGAAAGAATTTAGCAAAAATTGATAGGGAAAAATAAATGAAAACACCTGAAAGAGTAGCTTAACTGTCAGAGAGAGAGAGAGAGAGAGAGAGAGAGAGAGAGAGAGAGAGAGAGAGAGAGAGAGAGAGAGAGAGAGAGAGTACTGTGCTCTGCATTATCTTCACCTTCCCACTTAAAAAAAGAACACACACGCACACACACACACACACACACACACACACACACACACACACACACACACACACACACACACACACACACACACACTGAAAAAGAGGGTGAGGTGAAGCAGAACTTCCAACAGTTTGATTTTTGTTTGACAGTAATAATTAGCCGGGGGTTCTGTTTGACGAGGCAACATTTGAGGGGAGGGTGCTACAAAGTGAAGTCAGAGAATGTGAGACGAGAGAGGCAGAGCGAAAGGTTGAAGTGAAAAGTCGTAAAGAAAGTGACAAGGAACAGACAGACAGACAGACAGACAGCCAGCCAGCCTGCAGTAACCAAGCTGTTGCTACGCAGCGGAGCCATCGCGGGGGACACAGTCATAGGTTGACATTCGTTTGTGTTACAACACACTTCATTCATACGCTGGCACAGGTGGATGGGGGGGAGGAACAGATAGGAGAGAGTGGGCGCAGGGGAGGGGAGGAGGGGGGGGGGGGGGGGGGGGGCAAGGGAAGGAAAGAAGGGGAAGGGGTGGGGGTGGGGGTGGGGGGCAGGAGCTAGGGGAATGGGAGGAAGGGAAGGTGTGAAGGAGATGAGGTGGGGGTGGGTGAGGGAAAGGGGCGTGGGGGTGGGTGGAGAGTGTGTGTGTGCGCGCGCGCGCGCGTGTGTGTGTGTGTGTGTGTGTGTGTGTGTGTGTGTGTGTGTGTCTTCGCGCATGTGCTCACACCTGTTTTTCCATATATATATATATATATATATATATATATATATATATATATATATATATATATATATATATATATAATGCATTTATACATACATTCATACATACATGCAGAGAAATAGAAAGACGGGGTGGAGGAAGGGGAGGGCAGGGATGTGGAGGGAACAGACAACTCTCTCTCTCTCTCTCTCTCTCTCTCTCTCTCTCTCTCTCTCTCTCTCTCTCTCTTAAGAGCCATCATCCTGATCAGGGAAAAGAATGTATCACAACAAATATCTGCCTCACTTTTTCGTCCGCCCTCTCCCTCTAGTTGCCTGTCCGCCCGTCTGTCTGTCTGTCTGTCTGTCTGTCTCCATCTCTCTCTGAAGTCCAAATGTTTCTGTATTGTTATTCATTGCGGTTATAAAGCTTCATGCCCCCCACTGGCACTAGCGCTGTAAAATGCTGGTGTCAAGGAAGTGTGTTAGTATTCAACTGCCCCTCCATTACTCATTTCATCCGCATTCTCCTTCTTCTTCTTAATGATAATGCTGTGTTGTGGTCGTTGATGAATGATGTTGACAGATGATCGATGACTTGATGGAGAAACTGATGGCGGATGTTAATTCAATGGAGTGGGTGAATGTTTCGATGGATGGTATGAATTAGATATATTGATTTATGGTATTCATTGATGAAGTAGATTGATGTGATAACGTTGACCGAAGCTGAGAGAGGAGGTGGATGAATTATGTAGATTTCTTGAAGGATTGATGATGTTGATCATGTTGATATGTGATACAATTTGATCATACTCATTGGGGACTTAGATAGGTAATCTGTAAAGTTGAGGTTAATCGGTGAAATTGATGGCAATACTGGTGAATGATCAAGGGCCATTTTTGTATGCAACAGTGAAGACTCCACGAAAGAAAAACCACTTTGTTAGAAGATAATGTAAACATTCTCTCTCTCTCTCTCTCTCTCTCTCTCTCTCTCTCTCTCTCTCTCTCTCTCTCTCTCACTCACTCACTCCTCTCTCGCTCACTCGCTTGTTCCGCTTTCTTCCTCCGCATGGCAAACCTTGATATATTGCAATCAGAGTTTTGCTTTTGTTTCTCTCTCTCTCTCTCTCTCTCTCTCTCTCTCTCTCTCTCTCTCTCTCTCTCTCTCTCTTCTCTTATATTTGTCAGTAGGAATGTAATACTGTTGTACAATATTCCCTGACGGTGATGGATGATGTTGATGGATACAAATTGACAAGAGATGTGACAGAATGTTATTGATGGATAGAATCCGAAAAAAATGTCAGTCATGTTGGGGGTTGGCTATGTTGCAATATATGATACAAGGTGATGCAGATTATTGCTGTTCATAAATGATATCCATGGATGATGTGGTTAAACTATACTGAGAGGCAATGAAAACGCAATGCCCATTTCGTCCCCGAAAAATGTCACCTCAGCCAAAATAATGTGAATTATGCACGAGGCATGCAACCTAGCACGCGTATGTTGTATTGCGACGATCTGTATTGACAGGCACAGTTGGGTTCATGACGTCATGAGTAAACCACTCCAACACATCTTTTACTGATAACTGCAAAACACGTGCAACACAGGCGTGCATGCAAACAGCCCATGACTGTCCCCTATAAAAACACACATTGGCGTTTTACTGACACTCGTACGCACCATGCCGCGGTTAACTACAGACCAGAGAAATCAAGCCATTGGCATGCTGAGGGCAGGCACTGCTCACATCAGGGCCGCACAACATTTCAATGTACACCCATCAACCATAACCCGTCTTGCGACTCGGCACCAAAACACTGGAAGTGTAAACGACCGTCCACGCCCAGGCGTCCAACGTGTGACGACGGCACGACAGGACCGCTACATTGTCACGCAGCACCTCCGGAATCGTTTCCAGCCAGCTGCACAAACAGCCTGCAACACTATTGGGACTAGAGAAAGACCAATCAGCAGCCGTACCGTGCGTCGGCGTCTGGCAGCAGCAGGGCTACGGGCACGTCGACCATACCAAGGTCAGATCTTAACCCATCGCCATCGACTAGCACGCCAGCGATGGGCTGCCGCAGGTGGCTTTCTGGGGAACAGGGTTTGGGGGAATGTTGTTTTTTTCGGATGAATCCCGGTTCAATGTCTCTTTCCCGGATGGCCGTGATCGTGTGTATCGACGTCAGGGTGAACGTTTTGCGCAACCCTGTGTCATTGAGCGAGATCGTTATGGGGGTGGAGGGGTAATGGTCTGGGGTGCCATAAATGCTCAATTTCGATCGGAGCTTGTGTTTGTGCCAGGCAACTTGACGGCAAGGCGTTATATTGACACTTGTTCTTGAGCCAGTTCTTCTTCCTCTCTGGAGACAGCATGGTGCCAACAGACTAGTGTTTCAGCAGGACAATGCTCGACCCCACACAGCCGTTCTCACGCGAAATTTCCTTCGGGACAGCAATGTGGATGTCATGCAGTGGCCTCCCGTGTCCCCAGACATGAATCCCATTGAACATTTGTGGGACGAACTTGGACGACGTGTGCAAGGTCAGCAGAATCCCCCAACTACCGTTGCTGAGCTCACCCAAGCATTGCAGCATCACTGGAACGTGATACCGATCCGTATCATCCGTCGTTTGTGCGCTTCAATGCCCCGACGTTTGCAAGCTTGTGTTCGTGCTCAAGGGGGACACACCAGATATTGACAGTGTATTCCTTCTGTCGCGCCTAAATGGGCTTCACTTCAGGCGAATGTGCACCTGTTATGGGCAAACTAATGTACAGTGGTCGCACTTTTGTCACACGTATTGCTTGATGTGTGTTTGTTTCATTTCAATAAAATTGTCAGTTGACATGAATTGCGTTTTCTTTGCCTCTCAGTATATGTTGGTTAGATGATGTTTATAGAGAATGCTGACTGGATAGTCAGGTCCAATAAAGTTGATGGGGGGGGTAATCATGCATGACTTGGATGAGATATGCAAAATGGGTGATGCTGTGGGGTGAGGTTGATGTTAATGTTGATGGATGGAGCTGTAGATGAAGCGGATGATATGAATGTGGGACAGGAACTGCCTAGCGATTGAAGCTGATGTTTGAGTTGCTTGTTTTGATTCTTCTGAAAAGTTGTAATTGGTAATCTGTGCTTCGTTAAACTGCTGCTTTGTATTATTGTTTAGATTTTGAGGGAAGTAAGAAGTTTTGACGGCTTTGTGCACAAGTTAATGCGAGTGGCATTAAGATGTGTGGATGATGAGTGTTTTTAGACGTGATTGGTTCTTGGAAGAAGTTGAAGCTATTGATGTTATTGTTGTTTGAATAATCCTTGAAAAGCTTTGGCAACATTATGCTTTTTATACACACCTATTTACAGGGAGACATCCCCCCCCCCCCCCCCTCCCTCCCACGAAGCAGGTTCTATCTTTTCTTTTTTTTTTTTTTTTTTAATCTTTCTATTTCTACACCTCTTCTCCCTCCCTTCTCGTGTGCCCCCTCCCTCCGCACTCCCCCTCCCCGCTCCCGCCCAACTGCTCCCCCCCCCCCCCCCCCCCCCCCCCCCCCCCCCCCCCCCCCTGCCCTCAAACCCGTCTTACTTCTGATCTGTTATCTTATTTAAAATACACATGGTGCATAACACCCCCCCCCTCCCCCGTCCCTTCCCCATCACGCTCTGCGCGTGACAAAACATGAGTCGCCCCGAGTGTTCCTGTCCTTGAAGATAGTTGAACTGTATTCACAGATACACTGAACTTGAGGCACACATACGCGCGCCTGATCGTGATTCCACGCCCCATCCGCACCCGCTGACCCCTCTCCTTCCTTTTTTTTTTGTAAGTGAGTGGAGCGAGGGTGCGTGCGTGCGTGCGCTTGTGTGTGTGTGTGTGTGTGTGTGTGTGTGTGTGCGCGCGAGCGTGTGCGCGTGCGTGCTTGTGTGTGTGTGAGTGTATATGTATGGTTGTGTGTATGGAAAGCATACGTTTCACCTTTTTTGAAAGTCAAGCTTGTTTTAGATTGACGCTGCTTATGTAAATGTTCAATTGCCTTTATTGGTATAATGCGTCCTTTTTCTTGTTTTGTTCTTGTTGTTGTTCGTCGTCTTCTCCTCCTCCTTTTTTTCTTCTTCTTTTTTTCTTCTTTTTCTTCGTCTTCGACTTCTTCTTCTTCTTCTTCTCTTCGTCTTCTTCTCTGCGCCTGCCGCTTGCCTGCGTTGGTCAAGCAATATTTTGACTCATTTTTGGATTTAGATTGTACATGTTGGTAGTTCTTGTAGATTTGATTTTTTCAGTATGCTTCGTGTATGTTTGTGCATTATATGCATAAGGTTTCTTTTTTTCTTTTTTTCATTATTGTTGTTGTGTCAAAGGTTGTATGCAGCACGACTGAAAACAAATGGTACACGTTTATGGCTGAGGAGAAAGAACATAGAAAAGTAAGGATATTTAACGAAGAATGGATCTATAGCGATATCGTCTTTTGAACTGCCAAGGTCTTGGGGGATATCCTAAAAGAAAGGATGTGTTTCAATTCTTAAGACAAAAACAATACTCTATTTATTTTCTACAGGACACTCATTTCACTAGTAAATTAGAACGCCAGATAAGAAGTGAATGGGGTTATGAATGTGTATTTGCCTCCAACAACTCTCGATCAAGAGGTGTAGCAATACTCTTAATAACAACTTTGAATTCAAAATAAGAAAACTATTAAAGATGTTCATGGTAATTACATAATTGTAACTATTAATACAATGGGAAAAGATTTAGTATTAGCAAATATCTATGGGCCAAATATGATGAACGTCTTTCTTTAAAATATAAAATCAAAAATAGAAGATTTGAATGTCCCCAACATAATAATTGGCAGGGGACTGGAACCTGGTCCTTAATCCTAGTAAAGATTATCACAATTATAAACATGTTAATAATGCTCGAGCGCAGGAAGAAGTTACCGAAATTATGTCCAGATTAGAGCTAGTTGATATATGGAGAGAATTGAACCAAGACACGAGACGATATACTTGGAGAAGACCAAAACCATTTCAACAAAGCGGCTAGATTTCTTTTTATTGTCCGACACTTTAATCACTTACATAGATGATGCTGATATTTTGTTCGGATATAGAACAGATCACTCTTTGATATACATAAATATTGTTTTTAAAAAGGAAGAGAAACATAAAGGGTTTCTGGAAATTTAATTCCTCTCTTCTAAGAGACAAGCAATATGTAAATCTGGTTAATGAAACGATTGAAAGAATTAAAGGACAATATGCATTACGCCTTACAATAAAAACTTGTCAGTAAAATCCCAACGATCAAATTCAGTTTACAATTTCTGACCAATTATTTCTAGAAACTCTAATTATGTAAATAAGAGCAGAAACAATAACATTCAGTATTCGCAAAAATAGAAAACGAAATGAAAAGGAAAAACAAATTGAAAAAGCAATACAAGATTTGGAAAGCAAAAATGACTTAGTAGAAAGAGACCTGGAGATCTTGAAAAACAAAAAGGAAGAGCTGAGTGAGCTTAGGAAAACAAAAATTGACGGAATAATGATTCGATCCAGAGCTAAATGGGCATCTTACGGGGAAAAAATAAGTAATATTTCTGTGCATTGGAGAAAAGGAATTTCGTAAGCAAAAGAATGCTTAAACTTGTCACAGACCAAGGAAGAACTCTGACAGAAACGGACGATATGTCAACAGAGACAAAGAACTATTTTGAAAACCTATACGCGGAAAAGGAAGTAAGTAATATTGAGATTGAAAAATATGTAGAAAACCTGCCAAAACTAAATCAGTTAGAATCCGAACAGTTGGAGGGGTTAATTACTTTAGAAGAAGCTACCAAAGTGCTAAAAATATGGAAAATGATAAGAGTCCTGGAACAGACGGGATGACAGTAAATTTCTTTAAATTCTTCTGGAGACAATTAGGAGATTTTGTTGTCCGTTCTCTAAATGAGGGATACAGTAATGGAGGAATGTCTGTAACACAAAAGAAGGAATAATAATTGGTCTCCCGAAAGGAGAGAAACCGCGAGAATACTTGAAGAACTGGAGACCTATCTCACTTTTAAATGTAACCTACAAAATTGCTTCAGCCTGTATTGCAAACAGAATAAAATTGTTTTACCAAAACTCATAAACGAGGATCAGACGGGATTCGTTCCAGATAGATATATAGGAGATAGTTTACGAACAATTAATGATTTAATTCATTATTTAGAAGTGAACGGTTGCGAGGGTTGTTAATTTCTGTCGATTTCGAGAAAGCTTTCGATTCAGTTAACTGGTCATATATGAATAATATTCTGGGTGCTTTTGGATTTGGAAAAGGAATACAACGATGGATATCATCTTTTTACGATAAGATAAAGTCTTACGTATAGTGAACGGGAAAGTGTCTTCAGGCTTTTCAATTGGAAGAGGTTGCCGTCAAGGGGACCTATATCTCCTACCTATTTGTCTTGTGTGTTGAAGTACTAGCGACCAAAATAAGGCAAGAGATCATGATATCAAAGGCATAAAGATAGAAAACACAGAATTTAAGATAAATCAATTTGCAGACGACACCACTTTTACGTTAGAAGGCGACAAGAAATCATACGAAAAGTTATTTGCAAACCTTTATGAATTTGGCAAATGTCTGGACTACGAGAAAACGTTTAATGTTTGGCTAGGTACAGAGAAAAAATTCCACGAACACATATTTGTCACATTGTAAAATGGAATGGAACCCCTCAAAATTTTAAAATTCTAGGGATGTGGTTTACGAATAGTCTATCGGATATGACGGAATTAATATGAGGATAAATTTTCGGAAGTCCAAACCTGTTCAAAATATTGACAAAAAGGATTATAACACCATTAGGTAGAGTAGCTGTGCTAAAATCATTAGTGCTATCAAAACTGGTGTACTTATGGATCCTTTTACCGAATCCTACTGATTCCAGATTGCTTTATTACAGAATATGTGTTTCAAATTTGTATGGAACAACAAAAATGATAAATTAAAAGAAAGTATTCAATACATAGTATACGAAAGGGAGGATAGGTATACCCGATCTGAAATATATATCAGCTCCTTAAAAATAGCCTGGATAAGGAAAGCGTACATGTACAACCTAAGTGGAAGATAATATTGCATTCATTATGTCCCGAAATAAGTAATTTTGACGCCTATGGTCCTAACAGATTTGTTGAAAGCAATATTCGTAACAAATTTTGGAAAGGAGTTTTTCTATCATATCAAAGGTTCTGCAAACAGGTAGAATTACACGAAAGTACAGATTTAGCCACTGAACCTATTTTCTGTAATGAGAAGTTAAAGTGGGAGAAAAAACATTCATTTACAAGAAATGGATGCAGAAAAACATATTTCTTGTTAAACATTTATTGATGATGATGGTAATTTTGTAAGCCTTACGAACTGTCAGAGAAAATGGGATTTCAGATCAATTTTCTGAATTATATAAGTTGCGTGCATTCGATCAAAGCTTATGCAGAGAAAAGAAGATTCAAATTAGACAGTAACATTAGTAAAGATAAAACTTTAGCACTTCAAAGAATTTGTAGCGTTACTAAAGGTACTCGTACTTATTATGATATTATGGTGGAAGTCAATGAAGTTCTTAAACATTAGTGCCTTTGTTAAGTGGGAACAGCGTCTTAATATACCTATTGACTGGATAGAGGTACTGAAAAGGATCAGCAAAATTAAAGAAACAAAATTAAAATGGTTTCAAATTAAAATATGCCACAGAATTTTAGTAACAAATAGCGTGCTGAAAAGTATGCAAATTATCGATAGTGACAAATGTAACTTTTGTAATACAGAGAAAGATTCCATTAATCATTACCTATGGGAATGTGAGTTTACCCGTGTTTTCTGAAAGACTTTGAAAGAGCTCTGAAAGTTAATTGTTCCCACTGTGAAAAAAATTATCCTTTAATGTGGAGATTATATTATTTGGTACGGATGAGAAAACAAAAACCGATGATATGCTAGACCTAATGATTTTAATGGGAAAATATTTCGTTTATAAATGTAGAATTAACAAAACAAAGCCTAATCTAAAACATGTTTTTGAAGGAGCTGAACTATCGATATAAATGGAAAAATATATGTACTTGATGAAGACGAATCAGGCTACCTGCCAAACAAAATGGTTACCATACATTAAGCTGCTAGAGGATTAATTGTTATGATATGTAATATTGTAGTTTACCTAAGTGTGTGTGTGTGTGTGTGTGTGGTGTGTGTGTGTGTGTGTGTGTGTGCGTTGTGTGTGTGTGTGTGTGTGGGGGGGGGGGGGGGGGGGGGGGGGGGGTAGACGGGTATGTGTGTGCGGGTGTGCATGTATAGCATGCGTACTCTCGTGCGCACGCAGACACGCACATACATATTTATGTTTAATGTTGTCCATGACCTTGGAGCCTCCATGAAACAATGGGAAACGAAGTTTATCTGTATATTGTACTTTCTCCGAATGCCATGAGTCGATGGAGTTGCAATGGTTTATGTCATGCGTTTTATAACCTTATATCCTATATTATGTTTGTGTACATGATTAATGCCTTCCATATTGGAATTCATTGGAGAAGAAGGGTTTAGCTTAATGTTTAACTTTTTTTTCTGTTGGATTCACAATATGGCTTGATGCTGTTCTTAGTCATCATCGAGTTGATAGATGTGTATTTAACTCTTTTCAATTGTCTCGGTGCGTTGCTTTTTGTGAAATAAAACTTGTCTTATTGGAAAAAAAAAAGGGGGGGGGGGGGGGGGGGGGCCCACTGATTAAAGCTAGTTTATTGTTAGATAAATAATAATGTATGGATTTTATATGGCGCAATTCTTGGGTTTCAACACACACTCACACACTCGCACTGACATGTGTTCCCCATATATATATCACCCACCATACCCACACGCACACACACACCTACCAACACAGGCGCATTATCAAGTTCATCGGTTCAAGCGTAAAACACGTTATGCATGCAGTACATAAAAAAGTCAGGTCAGAATAATAGACACAGCTTTTTAGTTTTTATG